>JALBCR010001492.1:0-436261 GCA_030710515.1 Abscondita cerata | reverse complement strand
TTCGCCTGTACCAATCACAGAGTCTGAATAGGTCGGTTCACTCCAGCTATAAAGCTAAACAAACCAAGTGGTACAAAAAAGTAAAAACTTCTACAGAAAGAAAGAACAAATATCAAGTATCTGAGAAGAAGTTAACAAAAATTTTACCCTTCAATCCAAAACTGCAAAAGAAGGTAATTTACCAATAGATACAATGTGACATCCAGTAATCTAGTGATAGAATTAACTGCACGTTAAATGTTAAAAACGATACAATGTAAATGTACCTAAATCCACAGCATCTAAAGTTAATGCAGGCCAAGAACAAGTCAGAAAATGCTAGTTAAGCTGAAGCTGTCATAGTTCGGACCAAAGTCTGCCATTTTCTAAATAGAATTGTTAGTAACATACAAAAAAATTTCAATGTTTTATGTTTTTTGAGTCTATGAATAAAATTGAAGATCTTTTCGGACAAGCAGTTGCGGAGTAGTAGTGATAAAACACTAAACATATTTCCTCGGTGATTGCATTTTAGTGTTAGAATAAAATAAATTTAAACTGTAAGTGAACATGAGACTCTAATTATTATTGTTCTTTTAATAGTTATTATTTAATTTACAATATCCCAAAGTCTTGATTCATAATACAACGTAGTTTATGATTTAACAAAGTTTTAATTTTAGAAAATAATCAAACGTATACTTTTACAAATATGAAATATAATTTTAAACAACGTTATGTGCAACTACACAATACTCCGCCACAACTTTTATTTATTTTTCAACGTTCAACAGTGACCCCTTGACGTTAGATTGTTTCTACAATGTTTCCTTCCTTTTAGTTGTTGCGTTTAGTTTACTTCTTCAGATTTGTTGTCTATAACTTTTCATCAAAACTTCGTTATTTTAATTCGATTTTGAACACTACGGGTTTAAACAACAAATGCGTAGGCTAACAACAAACGCAGTTTTTGTAATTTATTTGAAATATTTATTTTGGAAAGGTGCCAGAAAATCTGTTTAACGATGTCACCGCCTACTAATGGTCCACATTTAAATTAATCCAGCCTCTTTCTTATAAATATAAGAAGAGTATGATGCGTAAGATGCATCTACTTCAATTGTAACTATTACTATTATTATTGTTATATTTCATCAAAATTTAAAAAAAATTGCTAATATAACCTTAACAACATTTTTGTGTAACCTTTCCAAAAGACTTAAAATAAAAAAAAGACCAAATGACATTTTATTTTGCTCAATTTTTACTAATGCTTGGCAGAAGAGATGAAAATTGAGAAAGTAACGGAGTTGTTTAATCTAGCAGGCGCAAAAAAACGGTATCAAGACCAAACTCTAATTCTAACAGAAGTCGCTTAATAGTAGCGAAGATAAAAAAAACACATCGACAGAACCAATACCAGGCCTATTTAAAATACAATAAGATTGAGTAGAAGACTAAGAAAATACTAAGAAAACCAATACTTTACGGTCAAATAAAGAATAAAGTTTATTAAAATGTGAAAAAGCTACAGAAAACAAAACAAACGGAAAGAAACAGATGGATTGAAAACAAAGAAATAAAAGTGCAGAAAATTAGAACATCAGTGCAATTATAGAACGTCGAAAATTAAAGGAAAAAAGGCAAAACGGAAGAAGACATGTAAAGGGCATATAAGAAATGAGAGAACTAAATTCCAAACCAGGAGAAAACGAGATCCTGGCAGAACAGTGGAAAATTTGGAGAACCACTGGTACAAAATATTACGATATGCATCGTTACTAAACAAAACACAAAAATAAAAAAGAAATATCAAAGTCTGGAAGAGTAGTAAAGTAAAAACCGAAACATAAAAAGAGTAGATGTGCTTTAAATACTCAGCACAAGTGAACATAATAATAAAGAAAAGGACATCTTAGGCGTTTAAGAAGCAAAGTATTCAATATGGAAATTAATGAAGTAAAGGGAAACAAAATTTGGAGAAAGTATTGTGTTACAAGTTAAATGACCATATTTACATAAGTAAATTGACCTTGCAACTTTATTTAGGGAATTTAGTTTAGGTAAACATTAATACATCAATATAATTGTTTTCTTGTATGTTATCAGAGGCTACAACTGAACTTTCGTCAATTTTTTTTTTTATTTTTTAATGAATAAGATATAATATGTGTTGTTTCTTATTTGCTTTTAAATTGTTTTAATTAATTTTAATTAATTAATTTATGTTGATTTTTTAATCTCATTATTATTATTTTAAGAATATTGTATAATAAATACCTAATTAATTAACAAAAGTGATTATTCAAATTTTCTAAAATTATTGATTTTTTATTGTAAACATGAATAAATGCAAAGATAGTTTAATGAAAAAAATATAAAGAATACAAAGTACATAAATATTGCAATGTTAAAAAAAGTACACACAAAATCATTTAAGATCGCAGAAATGATCATAATTATCTCATCTGGGAGCTACGATAAACCAAACAAACTCGCGAGAACACTGTAAAAGCGAGATTGCTGAGGGAATATCAAGCATACTCTAGAAATAAAACGCAAAGTACCAATCAAAACAACAAAACTAAAAATAAAACAAACGAAAATGAACAAGGTCTAAAAACACAATGAAGATAACACAGTAGACACCCCACAGAAGAACATATCGAAATTCAGAGATAATAAAGAAAATAACCAAAAGACCGCCGACAAACAACCAAAAAAATCTCTCTCAATCAACTTGTAAGAAAAACAAAAAATTTTGAAATTCCGATTTAATTTATACTTTTGTCTGAGTCTATCATCAAAAAGAAAACAGATTATGTTTATCAAAAGAACCTTAACCGCGTTAAGAGTTTATTGTTTAATCAATAAGGAATTTAAATCGAGTAGTTGAATTTTCTTTACAAAACTATTTACAGTATGACATTATATTAAAATAAAGCGTTTAATTACAGTTATATATCAAAGTAATCACACTTAAATGATTTTTTTTTGTTGAGAAGTTAAGTAATTTAATTAATCGTTTAAATGCAAAGCAAAAAGAAAACAAATAAATGCAAAGTTAAACGACCATAAAGTTAGTAACCCCTATTAAAAGTTATTAGTAGAATTTATTAGTACATATCACACCAAGTTGTCATATGGTCGTCAATTTAGCGTCTAACAGTTGTGCAGATTTGGTGGCACCGTCGCGGTGGCAGTTGTGTGGGTGTGGTGATATGATGGATGTCCAGGTTAGTAAAGGGAGTCGATAAAGCCCTTCATAGAAACTTTGAGGGAGACATTTAACTGTTATATAGCCACCATGTGCACTATTTAAGTGAATAAGTTTATATGGTAACTGATAAAGCTGCTCTTACGCTGAAAAATCTTTCTTATCAAACTTAAATTTAACAACTTACTTTTTATAGGTGACATAAAGACATGATATTTCATAATAAAAAATTAACGATTTTTGTTAAAGAAAAACTAAAATATACGTGCAAGTTGTAAAACTTAAAACGGTAATAAAAATTTTAATATATTTGAAATCAAATCATTTCTGCTAGAAGATATTTTAAGAATATTCTCACATAAAATTAAAATCAAGTTTTATTTTCATTTTATTAATCTTGAGAATATTTATGTTGATACAGTAATTAATTATTATGAATTTGGAAAAGTGTTTTCAAAATTACTAGTACCTAGTATTGAAAATAAATTTCAACAATTTAAAATAGAACTTAATTTAAAAAAATGTAAAAGTATTTTCTTTCCCACAACAATTACATTCAGAAATAATTTTATGTAATTAATTTATGCCAAATTTTGATTCAATTCAAATAATGTGGCTCTTTATAAGTTTCATTAGTGCAAAAAATTGGGGTTCGCCAGAAAATCATTTCACATGATAATTAATTTGTTAAATGTGCATTTATTCAAAGAAGTTTCATCAAAATTGACGACTGGGTGATGCTTCTTGTGCACATCTTATTAAAAAGCTTTTATTATAAATTATTGGTGTTATAAATTTCAAAACTATGCAAATCGTTCTCAAAATTTAAATTAATAATTTATTGGAAGTGTAATTTTTATAGAATAAATAATGGTAAAACTTTGCCTAATTTTTACTTTATAAAGTATTCGAAATTTATTGAAATTGTTTAAGGCACGTTATTTAATGTCATAAATAACATTGGTTAATTAAAATTAGAAATTTTGAAATGATCAAATATTATTCATTAAAAAATATTTTGTTATACTACTAATGTTATTCAAGTTGATTAAATGTTTACAGAATATTGTAATTACTGAAAAATGAAGACTTTCACTTGCCGGTGTTTATGTTTATTATACCGAGGGATCATAAAGTTTTTAGATAACATGTGACTATGAGTTTGAGATTAGAAATGTTTCTTCTCTTTGATAACTTTAGCTAATAAACGTCAATTGATTGTCAGTGTTCATCTAATTTTAATGAAGAATTGGTGTTTTCGACAGAATAAAAAGATTTATTAGTGAATCTTACTTCTGTAACGGTGTTTTCGATACATGCACTGTTGCTTGTTTGGCCGAGTTTCGGGAAAGAGTTAGATGTGTCGTATAGGCAACCAACAATACGCATCTTGTTATCAAAGACATAAAAAAATTGCTAATGTAAAATCATAGCCGGACTATTTTTCTGTGGCCACACTTGATTGTAAGAGCAGCCGCACGATGCGTTAAAATACTGTAGCTATTACCAGGAGCGGCAGGTATCTTACAATTCTCTGTTGCAGATCAGGAATCAGAGAGTAATTTTTAAATTGAGTTAGCGTGTGTCTATATGTATAAAAGATATTATATATTGTAAACATCAGTTGAGGTCAGGTTTATTTTAATCCTGATTTTGGCATTAAAATAATGAAAATACTATTACCAATTAAGTTTTTAGCGTGAATTTTACGGCAACTGTCCGTGAGGTGGCGGCACCGATTATCACTGCTTTGAAAAGCAGCCGCACAGATGGTGAAAATACTGCAGCTATTTAGTCATTTTGTAGATTTGTGGTTTGAGGTACGATACACTGATGAGCTTTAAAAAGGCGGAAGACGCGGTAATGTAGGGTGCAGTTCGTAATGCTGCAATTATCGCTGGTTGCAACGGCCTAAGCATTGCGATTTAGTTGTCCGAGACGCGCAACCAGGACAAACGATAATCTATCATAATAACTCTCAATATTAAGGTCTTGCTTGGGTTAACTTTGCTGGAACCTTTTGCTGGTTGCAACGGCCTAAGCATTGCGACTTAGTTGTCGAGACGCGCAACCAGGACGATCAATAAACCATATTAATAACTCTCAATAAAGACTCAGATAGAGAACCCGGAGTGCCGGACACCCCGCTCGGCTGTGGACAATGCTCTCGGCCCCAGTAGTCACAATTCTGTATTACGAGTTGGCAGGAATCTGTACTACAATGTATGCAGGCGCTGACCAAAGCTCCTGACTCCAGAGTACGAGTAGAGCCCCCCTGGCGGTTCAGGCCCAAGCGGCCGTGGCTGATACGGTGATCCGAATGTCATGGGATCAAAATAAGGTTCTGTAGCTGAAACCTTGTGCTGGCTGCGACGACCTAAGTACTGCGGACTTAGAAGACGTGGCATCCATGATCTATCATAGATAGGTCCCTGGCAAACCGGCCGTTGACTCTTAGTGGGGTGGTAGCACGCGATCTGCCGGATCCCACTCGATTGCATAGTAACGCTCTCTGTTCTAGTAGTCGGGTATCACGTTTGCGTGAGCCTGATGAACGAGCCCCTTGAGTCGTGCAGTATGAGTGGAAACCCCGGAGATGCCGGAGCTCATCCGGCTGCAACGATGCTCTCGGCCACAGTAGACGGGCACTGGGTCAGTGGTTGTAATTGTTGAACCAAGCTTAATGCCCTTAGGTAGAGGGATTTCGAGTGTCCCATCATTCACATCTGCTTATCATACATATATAATAACTACATTATTATATTACCGGATTGTTGGTAGCAATCCCTGGGATGGATGGCCTAATACACACATCTACCCAGAGCGTGGCTTCGGCCTCGCAACATCAAAACCAGTACATGCCGGTAGTACTTGAGTATTAGCGTGTTGCCCCAGCGGCACCGTTACCGGATTCAGCTGGGTGGATCAGGGATACCTAGCAAGCGTGCGCTTAGTACCCAAAATTTATTGGTTTAGATCTGGGTGTTTTTCAAACCCGTCGGTTCCAAAACGGGGCTTGGCATTGCCAGGTTGGCGCGTTGAGTTAGTCAGGGATGTTATACTCAGTTGCAAATTGGTAGAGTATAAGAACGAAAGCATTTGGTCGCTAGGGTGCCGTTATACAATCGACATCCCCAGAGAGAACAGGGCTATGCCCGACGCTAGAAACATTGGCAGCAGACAGAGGAGGGCTTTGAGTACGTAGGGCTTGAAGTTACTTGTCTCTGTTCCGGCTGTTTGATGCTCCTTGGATCATCCTGATCTAGAGTTACCGACCTAAGCACTGTGCTCCTCTTGTGTGTCGAGCAACTTTAGAATGAAGCTTATTAGAAAGTGGCGACTCCTCGAGGTCAAGCATAACTGTACCAAAACAATCGAGATGCAGTTATAGACTTTATGTCCGGGTCTCTAGATCCCTGATCCTGGGGAAGCCTAGGGCTCCTTGACGGCTCACTTACGTTCAGTCTATTAGAACGGCCCCCATGGGACCCATCACATAGCTGATTGGCTGTAGACCATGCGCGTAGAACCCTGTCTTAGATGAACGCTCTGCCTCACCGAGCGTGTTCTGTGCATTAGGCCCGGTACTTCATGGTTCCAAGAAGCAGCCCTCTGTAGCTGAAGCATCGCTGCGTTTTTGAGTTCCCAACTAGCAAAGGGGTAATTATACTAGCGTTAGGAGAGGTGGTCTCTTGTCGGCTGACTGGTACAAGTCGGACCTATTTCCAGATAGGGCTAATGTACTATCCGATCCGAGACAACACGTGTACCACTTGCGATCCAACTGCATAGGCGCAAGAAAGCACAGGAACACTATAATTTGAAACCTCTGCATCTTACATACTACAGATTTCTACAAATTATTATATTTGATGAATTTTAGTACATGGCAACTGATAAAATAAAAAAATTAATATTTACTGACTGCCGAAAAGAATAAAATATAATTGTTGGTTCAATTTTATGTTAACAGTGTTATCGTGTAATATTTTATATGCCGGTGTCGCACCATAACGCATTTTTCATTGTTAATACGGTTTTGATCTCGTTGTCAAAAAACTAATTTCAAATTGTCTTCTAAATCTTGAAATCAGAAATTTTGCAGTCTTTACTACGGCAATATTTAAAATATATTTATATTTGCATATTTTTTTTGGGGAAAGAGCCAATTTTATGATCGGCCATAGCACAGTTTCGCTCCCTAGCCGTCATCTACAAACTTGAAAATAATTTTCCGCGACTTCTCGTAGCCGATTTACCTATTAAATTTTTTTTTCAATATTGTCAGATTTATAATCCCGAGATATAGCCGGCGTCCATTCTTAGTTGGCCACATGTACATTATAATAAATTCATTTATTTTTAATTTAGCACATCAGCCTTGTTTTATATTTTGATAATCAAATTTATTGAACTAATTCAGTTACTGTCAATTTCATTAAATTGATTTTAAATTTAAAAATAAATAATAGTACTCACCCAAACTACACACAGACGTCAGTTGTCTACCTGCAAAGAAAAATAAAATTATTTTCTACTTGAAGACCAAAACAATGATTAACAAATAAATATACGTATGCCCAACACAATTTTAATTTTGACTTCTCTAACTTTGATCTTTTTCAGTTTTAAATTGATAAAATCGATAAACTGTCAAACGTATATTGTTGCCTCCTACATTTAGTCGGCTTTAAGTCAGTTGATTTTACACAATATTGTAATTAAAAAAGCCATAATTATTCATAATACACTTCATATTTGAAACATATAAATTTGCCTAACAGTAAACATTAAACACTTCAAAATTTTAACACATTGAACACGGTTTCGTCACCACACTGTACAGGTTTATACTGATCTTCTGGGCACCATACTACCTTCCATCACAAATACAATATGGAAGTACCATACATAAGTTTTTTACCGCACACAGACATTTATAAACCTTGTTTCAGTTTGCTGAAAACTTTATCTTTGTTGCGTTGTCACGCTTGTTTTTCTGTACACTATTATACCGAGGAAATTATCCTGAAAATGGGAATAAATGGGAAAAATTCGTGCAAACGAAAAGACATTTTTAGGGGTCTTGTTGACTATAAATCTGAATTTTCAGGATTCTGAGCGCCTCCAAACACTCCCCCTTCATTATGAGAAAAGGGTTAAATTCCTGGCAATACCATACATGTACCTACAAGGAATCTAAACTGATTGTTTTACGGGAGATTTTTCGTCCAGAGTTCTCTGAAAGACACCCATTCTGTTCGTGTGTTTACGTCCGACATTTTGCTCCAAAAACGGAAAGCCACACTAGCGACCAAGGAAAATGTAGAGGAAGGTGTGAAGGAAACAGCAATAAAGCGTGCCCAAAGCTTCGACGGCGGATCAACGAGGTAATTCTAAGTACTTAAACTTAACCACGTTAAAACAAAACACGCTTGCACTTTTCCCTGAACGGTAGTGTGGAAAAAAGTTTACTTACCTTACATATTTAAAACAGTTTTAGTTTTCAGCAGTTTCTTGAATTCACATCTCAAAAGTTTCAATTTCTCAAATTCTTGGAAGACCAAGATTGTTGCCCGTAAAAACACGTCAATTTTCAAAAGTTTGCCCTTTTGCGACGCTGTATTTCAAGAACTATCTAAATTTAAGCAATTTGTGGAATAGGACCAAAATTGTTGCTCAAAAAACTGCGTAATCTCAGTGCACTAGCGTAACATACCATTGTTTTAAAAATTCAAAATGTTCACTTCGCGACGCCATAACTCAAAAATGTCGGTTCAATTAATTGCCGCAAAATATGTAATAAAAATGGCGGGATTTAAAACCTACAAAATGGGGCTTTTAGAGACTCCTGGACTCGTGGATATTGTTTCTAGAGAAATCATATAATAGCTTGATCGATTTTATCGAGTTTAACAAAGGATTAAAATTGTGTCGTGCAAAATCTCTGTAAACGACATTTGGGTCCCTTGTACTATCACGGCATATCGAGGATTTAATCTACACTAGGCATTATTCAAACCTTTTCCGCGTGTGGTATTATTTCCCACTCAAATAATATTTTCCTCCATAAAAATTTGGTAATCATGATTTATAGGAATGTGTCGGAATTAGAATTTAGTCAATTTTTGTAAGCATATTCTAATAACACCACTTTCATCTTAATTTATGTAATTACACAAAACAATTAAAGACACGAGTGGATAATTTAAGTTTTAAACAAGAGTTAAGAAGAAAATTTTTCTTTGTCGTGATTTGTATACCATTTGATACACTAGTAGCCTCAAATAATTTTATCTACACTAAACATTATTCAAAAATTTAAATGTGAAATTCTCAAATAATAGATACCCGCATTAAAATCTGGTAGTCATGATAAATAATGAACCGTAGTAATTGTTATTAGAGAGACTATACGACACTTAATTTAGTAACGCTAAACGTTTGCTCCATACTACTCGCAGTAACATAAAATTAACAAACAATAATAGAGAATTCATATTTAATATAAGTAACAGAAAACAGATAACGTATTTTTATTAGGTGACATTAACGTTACGATAATAACCGATGACGTTTGTGTCACCGTAATAAGGAAATACGATTGTGTAATATTGATACGATTAATGTTTTCTGTTAATTTTGTTACTGCGCAGCCGCAGTATAAGAGATAACGTTTAGCGTTACTAAATTAAGTGGCGTAAAATGATCTCTAATAATGAAAAATTATTGACCACTAGGAGAAAAAAGCATGTTCACAACTTCAAATTAAGTCAATAATAATAAAATAAGGTTAAAACATTTGTTTCTTTAGACCTGATTTTTTCACTCTACAGTTAAGTTTATCAGTCGGTAAACTACTATAAAAACACAATATTAAGCCAATCAAATTTTTTAGAAAGTCGCGTTTCTAAGATGATTAACCGACAGATAAAATTAACTGGAGATAAAAATCAATCCTTACTATAATTATTATTCGTAAATTAAGGCTGTTATCATTTATATTGGGTTTTAAAGGATGTTATGTGATTAATAGATAGATTTATACAACCTTCATTCACAAAAAAAAAATTTTTAAATATTACTTAACAAGTTCATCCACTCATGTCTTTAATTAATTGTTAAATCTGGAAGCACAGGTTCAAATCCCGTTCGGAAACGTAAATGTTCTTAATTGTTTACTTTGTGTTAATAATTAATGCAAAACATTGCAGTAGGTTTATGAAGAAGCTTTGATTTCCAGTGAAAACTAATTATTCACTGAATGATTGTCAACTCAAAGTGTACAGTAGCCAGTAACTATTTACTTGCTTGTCTGGCAAAAAGTCTGTCCCAATTAGTATTTGGTTTTTTTTTATAGGAAAAGGTTAGTACCGCTGTGCTGTATTTTTAAACAGGAAGAGGTTAAAAGATTCCTGCATGTCTTGTAAAAATCGATTACAATATCTGTCTTAAATACAGTAGCAATATTAGAAATTTTGAATCAAGATTAGTCCAATATTCTCAAATCCCCTTTCTCCCTCAATTAACATTAATGTGTACTTATTCTGCAACCTCTTGTATATTGTCAGTCGCCATTTAATTGTGTTTTGTCGTCGTTTGTGTTTGTCGAATGTCTTTTATATCAGTATTATCCCTAGCAGAACATTTACTTATTTGTTTATTCGTGTGGTGTATTGTGTGTAAGTGTTATGTATGGTGCCCCAAAGATCAGTATAAACATGTATAGTGCGGTGAAGAAACATTTGCTTGTATTGGTTTGTGTTAGCAACTAATAAAACCACTAACCCTTAGTCACCTTAGTATTCATATGTAATGATACTAATTAAGTTTGTAAACATTAGAAAAGTAAATTAGAACATAAACTATAACAGCACAGCCATTGCAAAACATAATGTTGATTTATAATGGGTGCAATATCGCGCCAATATTGGTGCAACACCAATTTTCAATTATATGGCAATTTTAGTTTTACATCGGTTTGCCAATCATTATAAAGTCAATCTTGTACCAATGTTGGATTGAATGTTATTTAACACACAATTAAACCCTACCAGTTTATTATTGTCTTCTCATAATTGCGAATAAATAAAAATTCAATCTACATGCAAATTCAGTCTAATATTGGTTACTAATGGGTTTTCCAATAATTGTAATAAAAATAATATACCAACTTTGGCCAAAATTAACTGTTATTAAACACCAAATTAAAACCAATATCACATCAATATCGGCGTCCAATGAATAAAATTCCAATTTATATACAAATTCGGTCCAGTATTAGTTGCCAATTCCCAATTCAATGTTATTAAACACCTGATAGAAATACCAATGATCGATCCAATATCGTTATAATTCTGGTTCGAACTAATTTAAACAAATAATAAAGAGCAGTTTGTAAAATGGTGAAGATGCAAATAGGTATTTGACAAAATATATCAAGAACTATTCATTTTCAGAAAATCAAGATCATCTTGCCACAGTATTTTGGTAAATTTGGTACACAAAATTGTCAATTGAATACTATATCAACGGTATACCAATGTACCAATACATATACGTAAGCTTCTACATTGGTTGAATATAGCCAAGCAATATGTATCAAACAATGGCTTTAATTAATAGGCATTATATTGGCTAACTGTTATGTAATATTTGTGTCAATGTTGGATACCCAACAAATGACAATATTAGATACATTTGGTATCCAATATTCAAATATAAGCCTATTACGGGGAGCCAATATTGGCTATTCCTAATTATTATATTGTCTAAATTGGAGCAATTATATTATTATCCTGGTAGTTTAAATAATCTATTTGTTTTTCACTAGATCCAAAAGCGCATGAATGCATCTCCCTGTTCATTTCTCTTTCGAATTAATACTTTTCTATTAGATCTTCCATTTGTGTTTTACTTATTTTCGTATTCAATTCACCCTTGTTCATCAATATTTTTTTTATTTTCAAAACTCATCTATGTCATGGTATTTTGCACTTCATGGTAGTCTTCGTCTGTTGTAGGAACATTTAGTCAAGAAAAGTTCCAATTTAGAATGGTGTAATTCTTCCAGTGAAGGGGATAAAGCTATCAACTTTTAATTTCGACATTAGCCAATGACGGGGGTTAAGGTTATTGTTGGTAGTTTCAGAGTACAATTTATCTCTCCACTAATTTCCTACATATTTTTTTTTAATTTTTAGTCTGTCCATTTCTAAATTTAAATTATGTTCCATCTCACAATTTTAATTTTAAATTTTCTGTCTGGGGTTTTTGCACTCTCTGGTAGGTGAAGAACTAGTCAACATTAGTAATAATGTGGATAATGAAGTAGTTTCCCATTGCCTAGCTCATCATAACATTAGAACGGTTTTAATCAATATCTAGTGGTAGCATTTCTTCTGCAATACCATTGTTGCTACAAGACAAGACGCTGTATTTTCTTATTCGCCACATAGAGAAGTACCTAATCAGGAACTGCAAACTCTACACCATCCAATTAATGAAAATAAAAGTTCAAAAACCACAAAATAACATCATAGACTTAAATGTATAATGAAAAACAAGTATCGTAACCACACTTTTTGAGGCACAAAGACAAAGTTTGCAACCCGACTGAATGGAGATCGTCAAATATCTTATTTTCCAATTTCACTGGTATTTACTCTAAATGTGTTTAATAAATAATCATAGAAATAGAAAGTGGTAGTTAATATTTAGGTTAAAATGTCCTATGTTTATCAAATCAATTGAAAACATGCTCCAAAGTACTTGGGATCTATTACCGCACGTTATTTTGGATGAACAGCAGACATTGCAGTATCGAAATAGAAAAATCATATTACACAATTTTTGTAGATATTATTACATAATTCTAATACTTGAAAATAAAAACTAATACATTAGCATAAAACAAAAGGTTTTAGAAAATAATTCCGAAACAGATTCTGTATCGCTCTTTATCTTATTGAGTTGAGATATAAACAAGAACCCATTCGAAGTAATTTCACTAAACGTCCTAGCAAATGCATTTGGCACTACTAAACTAATCCATTTAATCTCCAAAATTTACAATTCAATATGTAAACAGGTTGAGCAAAGAAAAGGGTGCACACAAATGGATTTGGTTCAAATTGCTATAACAACAAAATAATGCATCCCTTTAAATAGTATCAAATACTACCGATTACAAAAAAAGTCGTATAGAAACCTTTACGAATCTAATTTACAATAAATAGAAAAATACTATTATAGTAAACGATAAAATGTTTGCCCAAAGGTATTTTCTCATTTCTACAGAGAATAATTAAGGCTGATGAATATACATGTTAGTGAAAATTTTAGCCGTGGAATAGCAAAAAATTGCATAGTTTTGCATGCATGCACTGTAATTACTTTTTCTGGGTTCACTTTAATTTGCATAAGAGATATAAAATCTAAATACATTAATACACAAACGGTTGTCTTATATACGCTCAGACATAATAAGAAAAATTTATTATGACGAATTATTATGAATTACTTTCTTTTCATTACCTTAAGAAAAATCCATATTTCCACCAACTAGCTTATTTAACTTAACCGGAAATTTTTAAATTGCGTGTTAAAAATGTAAGCCTTTGATTGTATAATAAATACCTATTCTCGTGGATGTGGTTTCATTACATGTTTCGTAATTTATCAACGTCTTGTATATCAAATTTGTTTTCAATAAATATTTTGAAAAATTTTACGGAGTAAACGCACTGGTCTTAATACTCAAGTATTTTGTCGCCTGCGGCGATTAAGTATTCCGTACATTCGATATGTAAATTTTGCTTACGGAAAGGAACATTAAAAACACTTGTTTCATATCGACCCAGAAAAATTAGTATTATAAAATTTTCTAAATATTTTCTTAGTTCTTATACTTTAATATATAGGATGAGTATAAAAAGTATAACATTAATATATATAATTTTTTAAGAAATGCTTAAGATAAATGTTGCATAAATAAAGATATACATGAATCATTAAATGCATTATTGAAACGTATCCCGGCATTGCTTTGTGTCGAAATGATAACCGACCTGATGAATCTTCTACGACACGGTTCAATGCCAGAAGACGTTTTGTATTTATATGGTCATGATCATAAATCATCACCATGACCTGAGTCAAGCGTTTCGTCATCAGTAAGATCTGCTTTTAAGCTTGTAGAGCACTGCGATTGTTGACCGAAGCCAAACCAACTGTGAACGGGACGGGATATGCAAAATGTCCAGATTTTACTCCAAACGATTTTGACAAGGAAACTTTTCCCAAAACAAGAAAAGGTAATATGGACAAAAGAAAACTTAGTAGTGAAATTTTATCTTTTAAAAAGGAAAAGACGGACAAAACAATGGGGGAAGAACGGGAAGCTATGAGTCCCAACTAGCGGAAATTCTACAAGTTTTTGGAGAATAGTGTATTAATGGGTGTTACTTATCAATAAAATACGGAAAAATAGTTGATAGTTCTGAAATACCCAAACCCTAATGGAGAGAAAATGTAGGCCGTCTGTTTCTAGTAATACCGATAAAGTTTCAGCAAATAGTGTTTAAAAATGAATAGTAGGAAAATTGAGATAGAACTACAGATCTACTAACACAGCGACATTAAATATCAGTATCACTTGCTTTATTAAACATATCCAGTAAGGTCTGTTTGTGTACCATCAACCTCCGCTCAACTTAATTGATGTAATTTTTGACTGGACAAAAAACTGTAACGTACATTTCTAATGACATGGTAAGAGTCGGCTTCTAGATGCATACTATTTCTAAGGATATATCCGACTTTACCCATTAAATGATTGCAGAATAGTACAGCTTAAAAGTTGGATTTAAAACTGTAGAATACATCAACATAACAAAGATGTTGCAAAAATTATAATACTTGAGAGCAATTAGAAAAAAAGGCATTTTGACACCAAGTCTAAAAGAAAGATGGTCAAAATTTTTCAGTTCCAACTAGTAAAAAGAAATTAAATTTAAAGAAAAACTAAAACGATTTGTAGATAAAAAAATAACGAAAAAACAAATACAACAAACAAGTATTGGTGTTATTCTGGATAGATAGAAAGTTTAACACGTATGGGACCGACTGTGACTAAACTTTGGTATTGATCAGAAAAATTCGACCAAAATTATAAACTGGCGTTGTCTAATTTGGGTCTAAATGCCGTTGCTGATTGTAATTTCTTCCAAACGTTTAGCTAACAGAAGTAGGGTTCCTTCACAGGTCTTTTTCATCTTCGATGTTGGATGTAAGCTGATGAATTCAGCTTCGCAGAATATGTTTATACTGGATGAAAGAGAAGAACACCCAAACGACACCTTACGAAAGACCAGAATTGACCGGCACGATGTAAGCCACTCCTTTTTAAGCAATATAATACAACCTACAAAGCAGAATTAATCAGTCTACATAAAACATTGAAAATAGAAAGACCTGTGAAGAAGAAGATGGCTAGTCATGATAATTGCATATAAATTAATAAATACTATAAGCAAAGATGGGATAAAAGAAATGTTAGTTCATGGACGTATGTAATCATAAGAAAGATAGAAGAAGAGATGATGTAAACTTAAACCAATACCTGGTTTAATTTCTGGCTTGACACAAACCTTCTGAAAAGATTAGTCAACGGATTCAATAAAAATTTTAGATGATGATAATGATTTATAGTGATGAAGGAGTATAAAGACAAGAGAAAACTCAAAATAGGGAGAATGGGTAAGAAATGATAAAAGACGGAATATATAGTGATCGATGCCTTTTACACTCAAAGTAATGCAAAAATGCTTTCAGAGTGGGAGTACAGATCAAGAGGTGACTACTTTGGTGAATGTGCCAATATTTCTATAAAAGGTTCTCACCTCATAAGAAAGAAAGATCTACTGACAAGACATAAATAAACTAGAGCCAAAGCCAGCATGCTACGATGCGGTTAATCAAAAAATAGATTAGCTTCTAAACAGCAGACAGTCATGACAATAATTAGCACTTACATTAACATTCATCAGTTGAGTAATGAGCCTGAATGCAGAGTATGTACTCCATGTGAATTCGTAAAATGAATCGAGATATTCGTGTGTGCGCTCGCAACGAATCGAGTAAGTGAGGACGCACAAACGACATAACATATTAATATAGAAGATATAGATGTAATACGAATAGAAATTATTTATTAAAAAATATTTAGAACCGGATTTTTTTAGCTCGACCGCTTTAATGTAATTCAACAAAGTTTATTTAGGTGAGATTGAATTCTCTACAGTTAAACCATTCAAAAATTTTTCAAAATTACGAATATTTAGATTTTTATTTGTGTTTTTACGTAATATGGTTCCGGAGTTATAAAAATTACATTATTCGTATAACAATGTAAAATTGTTGAAAAAATTTTTAAAATGATAAATATTATTAAACATTATGTGATAGGGTCATAAAAGAACGTTTTTTAGAAATCAAGCGTTTTAGTTTCGAATGAAATTTTGTCGGAAACGTTTTTCGCTTATAACTTTTGAAAACACGCGAGGTCTAACAAAACTAAAACGGCCAAAAATTTTATTTCTTTATCCGCGTATGATGCTTTTGAATTTTGAAAATCGGTCCGTAAATAAGCGAGTTGTGGTCAACTTACGGCTCAATTTGTTTGAAATTTTTTGACTTTTTAACATTTTTTTAACCTCGAAGATGCCCTCGTACAAAAAAATCTAAATCGAAAATAAAGACACATCTTTCGCAAACTCGAAACTTTTTCGAAACGAAAATATCTTAAGCCGTTCTAATGTGAGACGAATTTGAAAAAAAGGTTGATTTTCGTATAGATTTGAAAATGAATCGAGTAGGTATGCGTTCACACTAACGACATAACATATTAATATACATTGGGAGGGGTAGCGAATACTTTCAGATTAAGATGGTACTGTGTGGCCATAGATTTTCATTTATTAAATTTAATTTAGTAATGTAGTGCATAGTTTTTTGACAAAGATAACGTACCCATTATTGAATTTAACAATAAACCAAAGCATAAATAAATTTAAAAACTGTCCTAAATTCAAGTCTAAAATATATGTAGTACTAGTTGCAAAAATAATATGCGCGAGAGATACAGGTAATAGAAAATATATTTAACTATAGTAAAAATGGTGCAAATATTTTGTATTGCAGAGATGCAAATGGACCGAAAATGGACCATAAGCTTCCGAATCAAATTTCCATAATATTCCTAGGGTTATGTATATGAGAGATAGTAAGGACAACAATTTGGATTTGAGAAATGTGGAATACATCCACAAAAAGATTGAGACCAGAGCTAACGAAAGAAAACTATAAACTAATTCGGTATCGCTGTTGAAAATTGGCTTAGAAAAACACCCACTGTAGGGCGCAAACGTCCCCGTAATCAAAACTTTTCTTTTGTACCTCAATATTCGCTAGCTTCCATTAAGAAGTCCAAACGTTCTTATACATTCCTAGCAAAATATCAATTATAATTTGAGGGAAGGAATAAAAATTGTGTTTTATTATGCATTCTGATATTGGATCTTTTCTTGGCGTTTTGATGACTTACACAAAAGGCTTTGTAACGGACTTAATCTAAGATAAGAAAGATATTGAAGAACAATGCTATCCCATTGTCTTCATATATTTTAGTAGTAATTGTATCGGATATCTTTTTTCTAAATCTTCTGACATATGCAGCAGTCAATGAAGCTCCTTGTAATTGTAAATCTTTCCTCCATAATAGTTTTACCCCGCTAGAAATAGAGTTAAGCCTGATAAGCATATTATTTTCGTAATCTGATAGGAAATAGAGCTCACACTTCTTTGGTTATCTCTAGGTCAAGATGTTTTGCGTTCCATCATAGATTTCATAATCCCTAAATTTATAACAAGACTAAATTCAAGTAGATCAAAGAATAAATTGAGAAGATTAACATTGGTGGAGGAAACTATAAAACTTTAAAATCTTCTTTAAATTTCTGATAGTAAAGAGCCTGTTTCCAAGCAATTAAATGCATTCTGAAAGTTGATCTTCAATAAACTTTAAAAAACTTAACAAAATATATCACGGCATGTAAGGCTGCTCCACAGCTTCCTCTTCTAGCAAAGTCCATTTGGTATAAACGCAGATAATTGCCATTTTGTTCTGAATAAGTCTTACACCCTAAAGTAGCGACTTATCTTCGCAAAGTTAAACCTAAAGTAATTGATCGTATTTCTCCATCTTGCTTCTTCAAAACACAACTATTTTGCTCCATTAATCACAAAGATAATATCAGAATTTACTTTTTCGGACACCACATAATTGTAAACATGTTAAATCATGTAAAAATTCGCCTCCAGCGTTTCCGGAAGCTGTACCAGTTAAACACTTTAAATGTTATATGTATTGTGAAAGCTGAATTTTATTGCTTAAACCTCTTTTTTTTGTACTACCAAAGTTTCTGGATATTTGTTAGTATTCGGGTGCTTTTCCTTAAATTTTTCTGAACGTGTCAGCATTCATTGGAACACAGTCAGCATTTGAGATCAAGAAATTACATGCACACGATCATCATCCCTAATTTTAAGAAACCAAAGTAGTGGTTCTTAATTTCATCTCTTCGCCTTAAGGAATCCTACGAGAATATTCATTTTCAATCACCAGTGCTAATTTAGGTTCTATAACTTTATAGAAACGACCAATTTTGTGTATGTTGACTTCATTTTTATAACGTAAGTAAATTCTGTGACATTTTTCGTTACTTTAGAAATAAAGGATTTCCATTTTTTCTTAAGGAATACGCTTGAAATATTGGAATATTCTTTTTATTTATTCAATCTTCTTTAAAATACAGATCGGTTTCGGCTTTCAAAGCGGGTCACAACTGGTTAACTTCTTCAGAAGTTCTTCCATTTTTGATGTTGGAAGTAGACTGATAATTTCAGTTTTGCAGATTGAATTTAAAGGGCGGGGTTTGCAATGCGCCGGTTTAATGAGGATTTTCGTAAATCTGTCGTGTATTCTTGGTGATCAGATTCTAAACCAGGTTGAGTTTCTTGTTGAAGTTTTCTAGATATTTATGGATCTCGATAAACCGATCTGTTGCCTCTGGCTACTGAGAAAGGGTTGTTTTTGTCTTTTGTTGATCTGTTGCTCTGCTGAATCTTTTGGTTGTTTGAAGATAGTTTTGATGTCCCCCCTCTTCAGAATTCTTTCTATGAGATCTGTGAGTTTCAATGTGTATAGAAGATATGCTTGTGTGTTATCGGATTCCTGTGTCTCGATCTTTCGGACCTTATTGATCTTTCGATTTCCATCCAAGTCTACCTGTTATCTTCAGAAGTTTTCAAATGAATGATGAAATCTTTCAACTCGTTCAATCTAGCTTTTTCTTTCTTTTTTCATTGTCTGTACCGTTGCAAGGAAGTCAAATGAGCTCATTGTTATTATCACCATAAAAGTCAGCTATTTTGCAAGAAACACAAAACCATTTTTTGTCTAAAAGATTACTTAAATGGTTGAAACTTGATTCATTTATAGTCCACATCACAAAAATGGTACCAACCAATTGTAGCAACCATCACAATAAATTCCACCATATTCTACCTTTTCTATTAAATCAAAATAAATTATTTATCATTATCTATAGTTGGAATGATCCTCATATCATTAAAAAACTTCATATAACTTTTATGCCACAAGCATTTATTATATTGAAATAAATAGAATTAACAATAAATTGATTAATTTAATGGAAAGCAGTATTTAATTTTTAAAATTTATTTATATTATCCTATAGCCTCTTATATTTCTGATTTATTTAAGATCGTCAGCATATCCTACAAATAAAAACAGTTGTTAAATCTCCGCTTAAAGTTACTTTTGATTTAATTTTCTAGGCGATGATTGTTGCCACAATTGTATCCTTAGAAATTAAACCATAGTTAATCTCAGGCGGAGATGGTATAACGGGCCCTAAGTGTTGCCTCTAGTGTCGACTCGTGTAACGTAACACGTACGAAAATGCATTTGTTGACAGCTGTGTTAGCAGTTAAATATGAATAAGTTCTCAAACCTTTAAATATTTTATTCTTTGTTCTATATTATTCTATCTATAAAGATTATATAAAATTTGTTACCTTTATTCATCATGGTCTTTTCTGTGTATGATTCATGAAAACATCCCATAACTTGTGATTGGTAGGGTTATTTTTTGTCGTTTTCTTCATTTTCCTATTCTCCTACGTTTTTTATTTTATAGTTGGTTTGTATAATTTAATGTTATTCTTATTTTTTTCTTCTATTTATTTCCTGTTATTAATATAATTCTTTCCTTATTTTCTTAAAATTCTTGGAGTGTTCTTGCTTGTTAGTTTCTAGTAATTTCATTCTTGCTTCCTACTTTCTTTTTATTAACTCTTTGCATTCTACCAGTACATTATTATTCCAACATCTATTCATCTATTAAACTATACAGAGTGTCACAAATAATGTATTCCAGGGTTAAAGGGTTTATAGAGGACATTAAAATAAACAACTTATTTAGTAAAAATTTTATTTAATGTTATATTTTTACTATATCCGCCATCTTCAACCAGATGGTCGCAACGTTCTGGATCCCCTCACATTTGCACACCAGTACACCATTGCATTACACGTATAGAGGAGCTTCTTCATTGCGTACATGAACAGCGACAGAGTAGCAGTACTAGTTAGGAGCACAAGGCATCGTACAAGCAACAGGTTCAAACAAATCGCTTCCATTCTAGATCTGTGGGTAGAGAAATTACTGTATGCTGGACAATGCCTTGGTTCCAGAGAAGTGCTTGGAGATGTACTTTCAATGGGCATGGGTGTAGGACTTCTTTAGTGGGAGGAAGATCTTCAATTTATTTAATGAGATGTTTGGAATCTTGTTTTCCGGAGATATTGTGTATTGGATGTGTTGTGATCCTCTCTGGCCCTTCTTACACCAGTCAAAAACTGAAGTGTACATACTGAACCTTTCAGCAATCTATTTGGAAAAGTGTTTTCTAGATCGTTGCATGTTTTTACTGAAGCTAGCTTGCGAAATGTATAAAGTATTGTCATACTATCATCGATTGCAACTTTCTTTGCCGTAACAGGTGCAAGAATACGTTCTTCTGTCTCCTCTATAGTTGTAGTTTGTAAAGCTTCTAACACAGCCATTAGCTTATATTTAGCCACATGATGATGCATCTTCCTGTCAGCAGCAAATAAGGATCGTGGCAGAGAGAAAAAACTTATACAGACTTATGCTTGACCTCACATCAATGTTTGTGCGGTTTCGTGAAGTTATTAATAACCTTGATATCAATGACATGTCAGATATTAGTTCTATTGTTTTTTCTTTCAGAACAACATTCACCTTTTTGCTATTAAACCACATGTTTTTAGATCACATTCCTTCATAGGTACCCAGAATTTTATATTATTCGTCTACACACGTTGCTGTAAGAACGTATCAAACAGTTGTTGACTGGTTTCTGATATATCATCCAATTAATTTTGCAATTCCCTAGAAAGACACATTGTGTAAGAATGTGAACAAGTTCCCGACCTTTCCACTGAAAAGAAGTAAGTGATGTTTAAAAGGCTTATTTTGACGCTGTTAAACTTTGGTAGAAATTATATGATGAATATTTTTTCTACGGTATTCATTTAAAAGTTATTCCAATTAGACCTTCTTGAACTTTCAGCTTTCGGTTTGATGCTCCAGTGCTTTGTCACAACCCAACGCACAAAATGGCAATGCACTTCTATTGATGACCCATTTTTCTTCTACAAAAATGCTTCCAAATCTTGATATTGAAATCTCTATATCTACAGTATAGTATTAATAGTATTATATTATATTATATTATATTATATTATATTATATTATATTATATTATATTATATTATATTATATTATATTATATTATATTATATTATATTATATTATATTATATTATATTATATTATATTATATTATATTATATTATATTATATTATATTATATTATATTATATTATATTATATTATATTATATTATATTATATTATATTATATTATATTATATTATATTATATTATATTATATTATATTATATTATATTATATTATATTATATTATATTATATTATAATATTTTCAGCTGACAAACCATATTGGTTTCTTATAACGGAATGCAGATGTAAGGCTTAAGTGTTCTCTTACGAGAAAAGTGCTTAAGACAAATTTCATAGACAATGCCATAACAAACAAATGTGGTCTTATAAGTTTTCTCGTAGGCCACCAGTTCTAGTGATAGAGACAAAAATATATTTCCAGTAGTGGTCATTTTGTTTTTTGCCAGTAAGGCAAAACTGCACGGGTTTTATAACGGCTACCATCCAGAATCTCATTTTAAACACTGTACCGAAGAGAATGAGATTGCAGAACGCGCACCTTTATACTCCAGACTACTGGGTTGAATTGTAGTTAGAGTGTAAAAGGGGACGTACAAAATTTTATAACCGGCCGCGGGTAACTTCAGTGAAGAATAATGACCAGGGTTTGACTTTAATGTTTCTATTAACAATAAGTTCTAAGGGATCCTATTTACACACGGTATTATTTACAACTTATTTTTGGTTGACTTTCATATTCCGCAGGTCGCGATCAGAAAAGCGGCGTTGATGGAGACACAGCCAACGCTTCTACGGTGTCGGGTTGCTATGCTCGTTCGTCAGCTGAATTTACACGTGCCTTTGCGGATCGGTGGATTTTGTGTTGAATTCTCGGCTGGTTGGTGCGTGATGGTTCTGCGGCTTGTACTGCGGATTACTGAAACTGGTAAGTTAGTTTAAGCGCCGATGGCGGTCTTCCACAACCACGTTTAAGTTTTAAAGGTTAGAACTTCTTTGGCGAAGCTCACTGCTTACACAATAAACAATGAAAGTTATAATTACGGTTTACGGTTTTATAAACGACGAAAGTCCGTCTTAACGTGCACAGAATAACTGGTTGTACCCGCACGGTGATGGTTGGTGGGCGAGCAGTTTATTTACGAGAACTTCTACCTATGGTTTCGGTGGTGGTTTCGTTGCAGTTGTACTTCACAAAACCAGATTCTACTGGCACGTCCACTACTAAGTGCTACCGAATGAATCAGCCACACTTAGGGGTTCAGTGATGCGAAGCGACTATTTTGAAATAGAACGGTTTTAGTATGGAACAAGTGCTACTGAATGAATCAACCACACTGCTTAGAGTTTAGCGGTAAGTAGGTGCTAGCTATGCGGATTAATACCGGCGGTTTTTAGGTGGTTCTAAAGCGATTAGTACGGGTAAACCACAACCCGTGCCGAATTCAATCAGCATTTGAAGTGGTCTTTGAGAAAGCGGTTAATAGCAATAACTGGACCTATGGTTGGAAAAAACGAATCAAATTACTTTGTCTTCTCAATAGTTCCGTTATAGAAATAAGAATTAGAATAGCGGATAGCTTAGTATAGTGTAGGCGGCTTGTTTGGAAGGGTTTCCGGTTAGGGTCGGAGGAAGCTTATTGAACAAATCAATAATAATTTTTCTTGGCATTGCGCTCGCTTTTATAAAGGAAACGTTATTGCCGTCGAAAGAGTAGGCAATGACTGTACGGGGGTAATGTTAAGAAGCGGTGCGCACGACGTTTCTATTGACAATGTAAATTTTATGCAGTGAGATAAGTGTTATCTCGGCGGCAAATTTGTGTTATATAATTGTCGGTTTCTTACAAGACCGTTCCCACACTTCAATCATCAACGACCCTACGAAAGCCAATTTTTGTACATTTGAGCACAGACTATTTAGATATTGATTTAATTATTGTTAAATTTTTTAGACTACAAAATAAATAAACTTTAAGTATGGCAAAATTTTATAATATTCCAACAATTTTTTATTTTTTTATTTCTTCGACTTCAATGTCCTATACATTATTTTCTTTTAATAGTTATTTATGTATGAAGCCACTAAAGTTTGATTTTTCATGACGAATGTATTTTAGTTTTAGAAACGATAACCGAGGCAAATAAAACACGTGAGTCATGAAAAGAACTTCAGTGCCGAGGTACATATTATATTTTTGTTTAAATTAACTTATTAAGTTAAGTACCTACTTGTCAAATTTGAATCAGGCATAGTTAAATACATACCATAAGATACTTTTGATAACATTTCAATAGTTTTGAACCTTGAAAAAAACCAATAAATTTTTTTAACTTTGATGTTTCATTTTGGCGAAACTATTTGACTAACATCAAATTTTTTAGTAAAAGGTTTTATACTTCTTTTTCTGCTGCTATGTACACTCATGAAATTTAAAACTTGGACACCACAATTTCTGTAAACAAAAGTTTGCACATTGTGAAGCGGGCTTAAGGGTATCATTTACAATTCTAACAGCAGGTAGTCTCAGCAGGGGTTATCTTATAGAAGGACTGTAGAATGAATCATTACACTAAGCACGTTTTAGAAAATAGGTAATTTACGTTGCTTACTTAATTTTTTCTTTAAAGAATATATTTGAAGGTATCGCTAATTAAACACCATAGCTCGATTAATTATCGAATCAAAATTTTGTTTAGGAAATGTTTACAAAATAAAATTAGAAATAATTTTGATTTAAAAACGTCTACAAGCAATAACTTTTAAATTAAATCAAAAACTAAACATGGTTATTTGGGTTGACTGATTATTACTTATTTTTAAATAAATCTAACCTACTAATTATTGTAAGTTATTAAAAAAAATCATTAAACTCTCTATTCATAATATTTAGTCCTTACAAAATGTATATTTTATGACGTTTCATTTTTTCTGTAGTTAATATAAAAAGTGAAAATAAAAACTAAGGCAATTCTTATTGTCAACGTATATATTTAGTTTTTGACAAGAATTTATTACATAATTATAATTAAGATACCAAGTTATAGTTTAAAATTAAATGAAAACTTTTTTTTAAATAAAGGTATTACTATATAAATAAATATAAGAAATCAATAATGGGTGTGACCTCCATTATTATTGATACATTCTTGGAGGCGTCTGCTCATTGACGCTATCAAGGTATCAATATAATTAATATTAATCGTTTCCCATGCGGTATCAATGGCTGCAATTAGTGCATTACGGTTTACTGGTATAAAATTTGGCCCTTGTTGTCTTCGGATAACAGCAAGTATTCGAGCCCAAACATTTTCGATAATGTTAAAATCTGGGCTTTTTGCTGGCCAGGGTAACAGCTCCAAGTTATTTGCTTGTATCCAGTTGCGCACAACCTGCGAAGTATAGGGTCATCATATCCCGATAGTTAATTATCGAATGTTCCAAGAAAATATGTGTAAATAGTAAATGGAATCTACTAACGTAACGTTAAGTCGTTAATTATAGTTACATAACTCTCCTTTCATAAGATATAGTTCATATTAATATGCTTATTGTAAAGCTTCGTACACACCTGAACAACAAACCGAGGAACAAACAGAACAACGAACCGAACGGCAATCGGAACATTAATTTGGACGGTGCTACGTACGAATTTTAGAACAGATTCGCAAGTCCTGATTGTTCCACGAACGGTTTGCGGCGTTCCCGCAAATGCGCGCGAATGCGTTTGCAGGTTTGGACGAATCTAAACAAAACGGCGAACAAACTTATGCGGGAGAATTAAATTATTTATTTTTGTCCTCCCTTTTGTGGGTTTGTTGTGTTTTAGGTAATATTATGGAGTTGACAGAAGAAAATGTTTTAAATTAATCAGTGTTTAAGAATGCAAGAAAAAATGATGTCCCTATTAGCATCATTTGGGCGGGAAATTTCCAAAATAAAAAAAGCGAAGTAAATTATAATTTTTACTCTTCTTTGTGCGTAAAAATTTGGTTGGCACTATCTTCTTGTTTTCCGCAATTTTCTCTCTCAATAATAAATATATATGAACTGAAAACTACTGAAAATAATTATGGAACAGCACAAACGTTCCGTTTGTTGTTCGGATTGTGGAAATCATAAAAGATCGTTTGTCGTTCTGTTTGACTTTCGGTTCGTTGTTATGTTTGTTGCTCGGTTTGTTGTTCAGGTGTGTACGAAGCTTTACAACTTAAGCAACAATTTTTGGCGAATAAAGATTAGTTTGTGATGTAATATTAGAAACACAAATTTATATCATATCAAATTTATGACAACTTAAAACCAAGAACGTGTATGTTATTGCTAAGAAATTATTAAGGAAAAGCGCAATTGCAGTGTAAATATTTATAATTAGATATTTTCGAAAGTTTATAAGTCCTCTATTGTAATCTTAATACTTAAAAGAAAATCCTGTCCATTAGCATTATAAGGAAATGGCTTTTACTTTATGAATAAGTTTCAATAACAATAGAATATCCTTGCTTGTTTAATTTACTTCCTTTGAGTCATATTGCTCTAAGGGTTGTTACATTGGTCATTAGAAGTATGTAATAAATAAACAATTACCTACTGTTTGAGAAGGGGTAGTGTGAACCAATAAATAAAGTAAGAAATGTAAATTCCATTTTAGTTTAAAATTTCAAGTGTTGTGAAAATGCCACCTCATCTCGGTGCTGATTTGAAAGCGCGGATTGTTTTGGAATTAGCGGCGGGCCGTAGCGTGCGTGAAATTTCACGTATGTTAGATATACCAAAAAGCACCGTAGGGCATTACCGAGTAAAATGGAATCTTGAACACACTTTGAAAGAGCCATCGGAAGTGGTAGACCTAAAGTATCTACACGTGCTCAAGATCTCGAGTTGTTTCATTACGTAACAGAACAACCATTTGCTACATACTCCAGGGCTATAGCAGATACACATTTTCCCGGATGCCGTATAACTGCACAAAAAGATTAAAGGAGATGGGAATAAAGAAGTATAATGCTGCTGCGAAAGAAGTTCTCAGTGACGAAAATATGAGACGTCGTCTGGAATTTGCAAGGCGATATGTGAACGAACCTTTGGAATTTTGGAATCGAGTGATTTTTAGCGACGAAAAACGTTCAATAGCCGCAACGATGGACCACTAAAAGTTTTTAGAATGGAAGGAACTCGTTACGAAAATAATCACATATGTCCTAAAAAACGAAGTGGTTATTTTTCTGTGAATGTGTGGGTTGGGTTAGCGCGCGGGGTCCAGGAGTTTGTTGGGCTATCGATGGACGTCTTGATTCTGCTGCGTATTTAGATATTTTGGAAACTATTATGAAACCTTCAGTCGAAGTGTTTTATCCAGACGAAGATTATATTTTCCAACAAGTAAGTATTCTTATTTCACTATACTTTCTCCAAAAATAGTTCGGGATCTGTTGAATTAACATTTTCATAATGTATTTTTGTTGTTAAAGGACAACGCCCCTATTCATACTTCGCGGGTTGTGCGCAATTGGATACGAGAAAATAACTTGGAGCTGTTACCCTGGCCAGCAAAAAGCCCAGATTTTAACATTATCGAAAATGTTTGGGCTCGAATACTTGCTGTTATCCGAAGACAACAAGGGCCAAATTTTATACCAGTAAACCGTAATGCACTAATTGCAGCCATTGATACCGCATGGGAAACGATTAATATTAATTATATTGATACCTTGATAGCGTCAATGAGCAGACGCCTCCAAGAATGTATCAATAATAATGGAGGTCACACCCATTATTGATTTCTTATATTTATTTATATAGTAATACCTTTATTAAAAAAAAAAGTTTTCATTTAATTTTAAACTATAACTTGGTATCTTAATTATAATTATGTAATAAATTCTTGTCAAAAACTAAATATATACGTTGACAATAAGAATTGCCTTAGTTTTTATTTTCACTTTTATATTAACTACAGAAAAAATGAAACGTCATAAAATATACATTTTGTAAGGACTAAATATTATGAATAGAGAGTTTAATGATTTTTTTAATAACTTACAATAATTAGTAGGTTAGATTTATTTAAAAATAAGTAATAATCAGTCAACCCAAATAACCATGTTTAGTTTTTGATTTAATTTAAAAGTTATTGCTTGTAGACGTTTTTAAATCAAAATTATTTCTAATTTTATTTTGTAAACATTTCCTAAACAAAATTTTGATTCGATAATTAATCGAGCTATGGTGTTTAATTAGCGATACCTTCAAATATATTCTTTAAAGAAAAAATTAAGTAAGCAACGTAAATTACCTATTTTCTAAAACGTGCTTAGTGTAATGATTCATTCTACAGTCCTTCTATAAGATAACCCCTGCTGAGACTACCTGCTGTTAGAATTGTAAATGATACCCTTAAGCCCGCTTCACAATGTGCAAACTTTTGTTTACAGAAATTGTGGTGTCCAAGTTTTAAATTTCATGAGTGTACTTTACACAGCTTTCTTTTTCCATGTTTGCATTAAAAACCCATGATTTATCTGCTCCCAATAATGCTCAGTTTCAAGTTTAATATGATGATTCGTAGGTATGTTTACGCTTGCGTTACATATCGCATTACTGCTTTCGTCTCATACTATTTCTTCACTTTCTTTATATTTTTATATTTTGTTTGGGACATTCTCTTATCTCTCATAGTTTTTTACCTTCTGGTGATCATTCAAATACCTTGTTTGAGTTGCTTCTTTACCTTCTGGCTTTGTCTGTGTCGAGTTTTAACAACCAAAAGTATAGAGAAACTCAAATATTTATATTAAAATAAATATGCGAATCAGGGTGAAATTAAATTTAAAAAAACATACAGTCTCGACTTTTAAAATGAAGCTTTTATAAAAATCAAGCAACGCGTCGAGTCGGTACATTTTATGAACAATTTAATTTATAAGGGTGGCTTTTATTTAGTTGGTGTTTGCGGTTACTAGTAGTAAGTAGTAAATGTAGTCGTCACATCCATGCAAACGAGATAAGATCACAGATCAGTCAAATGGAAAATGACGGTGTCAAACGGAAGACCATACAATAGTCGAGCTACAATACCTCACTAGACCCAATCCCAGTCCAATGCGTATTCATACGCAAATTTACAGATTATATAGATGAACTTTGTCACGCGAAGAAGGGTGCCCACGGATTGTGTATTCAATATAAAAATCTAAAAAACAGATTAAATTTTATTGTTTGGTTTTAATCCTTCCTTAAATTACGAGCTTTGATTGAATGTTTTGAATACAGTAAAAATTAAGAGAGATTGTGCCGCGGCGGTTTTGAAATTAAAATTTTCTTTTTAAACCTATAATATTTGTGTTTTACGAGGTGTCGAGTTTAATGAAACCTATTCAGAGGGCTTAAGAATAACGAGGGCAGCGTAGACCGCAATTAAAAACATCTCCAACTTAATTAAGAAGCCATTATTAAAATCCGTGCGCAGCGCAATATGACGGAAAAAGTAAAAGACAAACGCAAAAGTAGTTTAATGCGGAAGAGAGATGGATCTAAGGTAGATTAACTGCGGAGACGGAGAAAAATGCAGAAATATCTGAAATCTGGACGGATATTACATTTTATAATGAATACTTCACCAGATGCCGTGTAGAGGATGAACGTGGAATGAAATGGGATGTACCGTAGTGCAAGAAATAGGTCTCGCTTTTTATTTCAAAAAAATACACTAACACGCTTCTGTCTGTTTTAATTTGGATTAATTTAACCAGAATCTCGTCGAATGACAAAAATTTGCTTTTATTTTCAGACTGACGGATTGAAATTAATAGTAAAGTCTGGAGAGTACGTGACGTAAAATTATTGAGTTTCTTACACCTAAAACTGATTCATTACTGTCGGTAATTAACTTTAACTCGACAGATTGTTGCATTTAGTGTAGCAAATCTAAGTCGGGTTCGATCACCAAAATTAAACAAATGTGACCATATGGCATTTTAGTAAGTAGTTATTGTATGTAGGGTGCTTGCCTATGCGTGAACAATTACAAAGGTTGTGGTTGCCCCGAACTAATTTAATTAACCTCCATTACAAATAGTTACAAATTACAGCACTTTCATAACATATTTTCAAATTCATGATTTGTAGGTGGATTTTCAGTACCAACAATTGCTATGTTGCTGATTAAAGTGCATTAAAATCGAATCGTGATTATAAGCGAGTAGTTTTGTTGTTTTCAAACGGAGAAACAAAATGCCGATGAATATAATCTAAAGCAAGCCCCAGGCTTAAGCAATTGTAGAAACGACGTTTCCTAACCATTTGTGTGTTTTCCTAAGAATTCAATTGTACGCTATTACACGTCGAGATAATTTTGTGATTATAACGTTTGCAATATTGTAGTGTTTAATAGAAGCGTAGATGTTACAAAAAAAAACACAATTGTCTAAGACTATTTCAATTATTTAGGAATTATACAGAACAATTTATGATGTTTTGAGTGTCATGTAAAAGAATTTACAGAAATTTCAGTTGAATAAAATAATTTAGTTTTACCTAGAAAATTGTCATTTATTAGTATATAATTTTTTGAAGAAATGCATTCATACTTTATTTAACTAACTAGCTGACCTGGTCGCAAACGTTTTTTGATATTCGAATTTTCGACTGTGGTTATATTTGCTGCTATACCGGGTGATTCAGCTAACCCGTTCATTAGAAGTTTATGGACTTCCCGTTAAAATATTTGTTTAAAAATTGGAATAGGGGATTGCTCGAAAAGTTCTTTCAATAATTTTGTAACATTCTCCATGAATAAAAAATAAATTTAGTATGTCTTCATTCGAATATTCTTGGTGGATTTCCATATCGTGTATAATGTGTCACGTCGACGTTTAGAAATTTGATAAATAAAGCACATTGTTTTAATTTCCACAGGCCACTAGTCAGAAATTATTTAATAAAATAGAGAAATATTGTGTGTCGAATGTAAATACATCGATAGCAGGAAAATGGTAACAGATAGGTATAGGGAACCCTTATAAAGACTGAAAGACCACTTAATTCTCCATCACATAGAGCAACAAGATACAGGGTGTTTTATTTAAAAAAATTTACTTTTGGGCAGTTGAAGTTAGTCAGATTTAGCCAAACATTTTGAACACCCTGTAAATAATGAAATGTCAAATTACACATCATTTAAAAACTTAACAGTCCTAAATATTGCCCAAATTTTGTTACTATAACTTTCTTTTTCAATCATTGACAAGCGTTTGAAAACAATACTACAAAACCAATTTTTCTCAAAAAAATGAGAATATTTAAAAACTATTGATTTTTTATATAGGTTGTGCTACATGAAAGTAACTCAGATTTTAGCGTAGAATCCAAATATACAAAAAAAATATATCATTCCATTTAAAATAAGAAAGTTGGTAACCACTACCGGTGTAACCGGAAGTGCTAGAAGAGCTGAAATATTTTAATTAAATAGAACTTTTCGAGCAATCCCCTATTCCAAATTTTTAAACAAATATTTCAACGGGAAGTCCATAAACTTCTAATGAACGGGTTAGCTGAATTACCCTGTATAAAAATCCTTGAAAATGTAGTGGGAAAAATGATGGTAATTAATTGATAAAAAATATCAGTATTACATTTTCATGTTTTAATTTTAGGTTTTGATTTTTTAAAATCAAGTAAGTGCTGTACGATTAAAGAAATAGTATTTCTGTTTTAGGTACATTCAAGTACTTTATTTGTTCACAATAGAGTAAAATCACAGTATTCACACTAACAATCAGTAACGAAACTTTTTTGCGGTCCTTTAAAGTTCGAACTACGATTTTAGTAAACTTGACGCCATTTTGAAAGAGGTGCTATAGTTTTAATTTGATACAAATTTTTGTAGAAACGCTTTGGTACACCACATCACTTTATAAACTTAAAAAAAATTTTTAACAAATATTGAAAGAATCCCATCGCACCTCCATACACCTGGTATACTTGTAAATCTAAACCATCCAGAAAGTCACTTTTCTCTCTCTAGTTGTTAGCTTCATGTTTGAAACGTCGTGATCTTATGTTTGTCTCATGTTATGTTTTTAGCAGTTTTCCTCCATTCCTCTCTATCTGCCGTACTTCTAATGTTGTCTTGGAAAAATTTTCCTGTAAACTGCTTCATCTGGTTCAGCCATTGTTTTGGAAAAGGTCCTCTAAACCGCGTTCCATCTACTTTTCCTTAAACTATAAGTTTTTCGAGGTTATCTTTAGAATCAGTTGTTTGATTCTAGTTGACAATCTAGCTTAGATGTTAAGTTCTTCTAGTATGAATGGTTTGTTTCTGCGGGCTGTTCAGGGAATCCTCAGTAGTCTTCTCCAGACCCACATCTCAAACGCATCCAACTTGGCGATGTCTGTGGCTATTAAGGTCCAGGATTCTGCTGCATATAACGCAATTGGAAAAACGAGGGTGTTTGCTAATTGGCAATTTGTTGTGGTTGTTATATGCTGGTCTTTCCAAATTTTGTTAAGTTTAGTCACAGCCGTTTTGGCAAGAGCCATCCTTTTTCTGATTTCTTGACTTGATCCGCCATTTCTGCTGATGTGGGTACCTAGATAGGTTATTTCTTCTACGTTCTCCATGTCTTGAATACTAAGCATTTCTTCCATGCTTTGCGTACCATCTATTAGCATAAGTTTCGTTTTCTGACGATTCAGTTGTAGACCAAACTCCAAACTCACTGTCTCTACTCGCTCAATAGGACTCGACATTTTCTGCTCATCTTTGGCGATGAGTGTAGTGTCATCAGCGTAGCGGAGATTATGTGTCCTTAGTTAGAGTCACTAGACATACCTAAAATCTGCCCAGCCTATTGGAAGGAGTTCAGTAAAATACACACGTACAGTAGAATTATATGTACATACAGGATGTTTCAAAATACCCTACAATTACTTAAGGTCGTATTTTCAAAAATAAAATTTTTTAGAAAATATTATAGGTAAGTTTGAAATAAAATTTGTTAACGTTGTCGAAAAAACCGTAGTTGCCAATATATGTCACCTGTCGTATGGGGCTTCATCAAGACGAGGTCCACCTTACGATAGATGGCGAAACGTTGGCCATAACGATAATGGGTTGAACACGGTTTTAGTTATAAAAAAGTTTGCAGTGGAAGTTAGTTCATTTAAACTAAGAAAAATGCCAACAGTTAACTGTTACGGCATGTGTGTGTTAAAGTGCAAAGCGCTATCTAAGCGATAGCTTTAATGCTTGTAACACACGTTGCCGATAAAGCCAAGTATAACTTGTACATAAGCACACACGCAACAAAAGAACACCTGATGCTGCATTTCGCTCATATTGCAAGCTTAGGTATACACTTAAGTGCGGTATACTTTAACACATACATGCCGTTACAGTTAACTGTTGGCATATTTCTTAGTTTATACTGTTCACACGTGTCAATGTTTACACGAAATGTCGCAAGACACACATTTTACTTAGTTCATTTAGTTTATTTTGCAATTCTTACAAATTTAATTTTTTTTTTTTTACTTTTGACGGGCATGACTCTGTCTGCTGCTCCTTGTCCTTTTCATCTTCTATCTCTTTGTATATAAAATTATTTAAGTACGGTAAAGAGTTGTCTTTATTGTGAATGTTGTCGTCAAATAGACTGATGTCTGGAACGTTTTCGTTCTCCCAGGCCAATCGAGTAAATACCCACCCCCATTCGATTGGACTTTTCTCATGTCCTAACCACTTTTGTATCTAAAGGTAACATCTTAAGGCATGAAATCGTGCTGGCTTATATTGTGATGGTTTGGAAGAAAACCAACACGGATTCCAGGATTACAGTGTCTACATTGACCCAAAAATTGTCAGAAAGCGTATTCAGCTATATTGTACATCCGAGTGCGAACATCAACCAGTATCATGCCAGAGGTAGCCCTCGCCAAACGTAATTTTTCTTCTCGTGGAGATGTCTTTGGTTCTCATACCACAAATTTGTAAGAACTGTATTCCCCAAGTTGTTGGAAACAAACAGTGTATTTTGGTTAGCTGTTGCAGCAATCACAATTTGTTCATCGTATTTTTTAAACAGTCGAGTATTGACAGTTCAAATGTCACGGTGAAAGTCTCGCTGAATTTGATTCAGTAGTTCTTCCGTAGACAAATAGCAAATTTCCGCTTTACGTAGGAATAAATGAACTTTATTTCTTTGTTACCTTTTTTTTCTGAGCTGAGAGTTTCCTTTGACAAAAGAGGTGATATTTAGCATCCTTTGCGGGCAAGTCCTGGTCGACAATGCAATCAATTATTCTTTGTGCCCATTCGTTCCTTCCCTCTCAAAAAATTCTTTACAGGAATATATCCGTTATTTCTTGAGCACTCAACACACAGTGACTTTTAAATTTGACTTGTTCTGAATTAGATCTAATTTGAACAGTTTCTTGTTGTAAACCCATATTTTCACAACCACGTGAAGAGGTGCAGGAACCGAATAAAACAGTAACCAGTGGTAATTACAGAATTACGTACTGCACCTACATACTTGTGTTTTGCCTTATTTGAGGCTCATCAGTGTTGAGTAGCTCGAACGCAAGTCTACAAAAATCACTGAAATTGGCTAAAGTATTTCAACGCAACGTGCGCCTGCTTAGGAAGGGATTGTCGGAGTCAACACCTAATGAACAGTTGCCATGTTCTCAAATTCATCAAAATAAAATATTTGTCAAAATCAGTAGCATGTAAAATGGCCGCTGTTTACTTTTTAGCATTGCGAAAAAAACTAAACGCATTTTTATTTAAAATGTTTACCAACCGAATAGAACAGTAGCTAGTGATCATTGGAAAATTTCATACAGTACCTGCATATTTCGCCTTATTTGAGGCTCATCAGTGTAAAGTAGCTCGAACGCAAGTCTACAAAAATTACCAAAATTAGCTAAAAGTTCACATCCTTACATACCTTACATACAACATATTCAAATTTTGATGAATTTGAGTATTTGGCAACTACCTATAAGGTGCTGATACCTACAATTTCTTGTCTTCTCGATGGTATTGTAGACCAATTCAATTCCAATTTGTACTCGAAACAAGCAAGGAAACAAGAAAGAGGAAGGCGCACTTTCTATGTACTATGTACAATATTACGGGAAAGGACGGGTACTGCTACGTATTTAATAAAACTTTGGCCAAAAGAGGTGCCAATGAGATTGCCCGTTTTGTATTACATTACCTGAAAATTCACTGCCAGAAAAAGAACGTAGACTATTATTCCGATAGTTGTGGGAGACAAAACAAGAACAAATTTCTAATGGCAATGTACCTATTTACAATAAAAATTAATTTCTCATCTCGGGGCATACACAAAATGAAGGAGACAGTATGCATGCCACAATAGAGAAAGATAAGAGAAGATATTTAAAGACCAACAAAATAAACGTGCTCTCGCAATGAATACCCATAATACGTTTAGCTAAAAAACGGGCAAACCCTACAAGGTTCACAAAATTCAGCAAAAAAAATTTTTGATTTCAAGGTTTTATCAACAGAAATTGAGAAGAAGTACTCTGTAGATATACAGTATGAAAAGGTGAACTAGCCAGAGATAAAAGTGGTTCATGTTAATTCTTCGAAACCCAGATATTTGTTTTTACAAGACTGACTATGCAGATAAAGACTACAACTATTTATAAATCAAAAACGGAGACGTTTAATTCGCGATATTGAAAACCTTGAATTTAAGAATGCCTATTCAGGACTCCTGCCCATCTCAAAGAAAAAAAAAGGATGGTATTATTAATTTATGCAATAAAAATTTTACAAACAGAACTACGAAAGAAACTGACAACGAACAAGTAATACATCGTTATGAACTTTCTATTTTGAATGACATTGTTTCATTATTAATTGTTCTTCATTTAGTATTTGTAACGGTTGTAGTTTACAAATAACGAGAGAAAACGACGGCCCTAGCGGTACAACTTAGAGAGAAAAAAAAGTAAGAGAATTTGGCTTGATGTAGCGCACTCAATTCGTGGAGGATCCAGTATTTATAGTAGTTAGAACAGCAGCGTCCGGCTTAGTCGGTGAGTGGGGGTCCTTGAAGAACTGTAAAGAAATAGACTGCTGCCTAACAATGCGCCTTTGACCAATCGACCAACAGGAGAAGAACAGGTTTTACTTAAGGTCTAATACGCTAAATCGAACACAAATCAGAGAGACAAACCGACAATTCAATACAGCAAACAAATCTTAAAGTACTAGGAGAATGTAACAGAAATAGAGAGACTGTCGCATATAATTACGTGGGTTAGCAACAACAATAAATAAAGCTCGCAATTAATGTGTTTCGAATTTCAGGTATGCTTTTAGTTACACCCAAATTAAAGTTAGCGTTACAATTGATGATTGGTTACTAAGAAGGCTCTGCGTACACACGTTACTTACACACGGCGACTTAAAACTAACTTAAACTCTAATTAAAAAGGTAAGTACCTCCCGCCAACCCAAGAGGCTTTTCGTTTTAGCTTCAACCACTCTAAGTAAAGCGCCCGAGCTCGTATTGAACTGGTTAAAAACAAAACCAAACGTCGGTTGTGGAGTATACCCCGAATAGAAATTTGCTTAAATACTAGAGATCAAACCGTTCTATGTCACATGTACGTGAGCTTTATACGCATTTATATTAAATAGATTACTTAAAACTGTATTCTGTAGTTTAGAGTTCCGAAAATAAAAGTTTCTGCTAGCGACAGTATTCGACAGCTTCAGAAGGTAGGTAACCCCAAGATTTCCTTAGGAGAGGTATGTAGCAAAGAAAGGAAGGCGAATATGTTTCCTCAAAATATAAATTATTTAGCATGAACGACCCCAGCAGACCGTAGTGCTCACCGGTTGTTTGCAGCTTAATTGAATGCAAAACCGTGGTAGTCGTTAATTTTATAGGAAAAGGTTCTTAATTAGCCATTCCCGCATCCCCAGGAGTTATCCAGGTGTAATACACAATGAGAATATAAGCTCAACGCACATGCTAAAAGCATACGTCGTAATTAGAACTAACACAACCACGAAAAAAAAAGAAAGCAAAGTGTACTTACGGTGAATTCGGCCGGATTTAAAATTAAACACCAATTCGACTTGATAATCTTAAATCACACATTAGTAATTTATGAATAAAATTTTAACAAACACTCGTGTAGAAAAGAAGAAGAAAAAGTCCGCTGATCCTCTCCGAACTTTTGACGAATTTTATTTCCACCAATAGAAAATTAGCAACTTTCGCGGCAATTCGACTTTTGTCGTAACGTGCTACACATGACACACGTTTTAAGAAGGCTCTCGACATACGTTCTATTTTTGAAAATAAAATCGTAACATACTTCTATTATGATCAATCAGAAACGTGTGCTTAGTTGAAAGTTAGTACCTATGCCTATATTTTTTAGATTTTACAAATTTACTATGTACTTGGTTTTTTTTAAAACGTGTTGAGTAGCTTTTCATCATTGTATTACAAAAATATGAATAAATATTTTTCCACGAGCAAAGCCTTTGTACATTATGTTGCAACATAGTTTTAATTCAACTTGACCGAGTGTTTTCATTTTCATTGTCAATAAAAGTTATAGCTGTATTAATATTATATTAAACAAGGAATCATGCAGAAGTTGAGATAGTGTTGCTCTGGGCCAGTTTCAAAACGAACGACATAAAAGTGAATCATTAGCAATAGCATCACATTTCTGTTCATGCAAGATTAAAGTACCTAAGTAGCAAAATTTTTCATAATATTAATATTTTTATTTGATCATGTTTAAAAACTATATTAAAAAGACGTTACAATATTGATTTTAATAACGTTTAGGAGAACCTTGAATTTAATCGTACTAGTAGAAAACTTGGGATCTTTAATTCCAGTTTTCTCGAAACTATGGTTAATGCACTTGCGCTCAGAGTACGATATCTACGGCAAATCTGCTATAAATATTTTTCGGTACAAATGTGTCCAATATTTCGATAGATAAACTTAGCAAAAAGCTCAAAGACAAAGAACAATAAATGTAAAGCTTTGGAGAAAGATTCTCCCGTAAGAGTTCAAGAGGATAAACTAGTGAAGATGTTCTTAATCGATTAATGACATCATTGACCAGTTGATTTCTTCTCTACAAAAATTACGATTGAAGAAAGTATTGAACTTCGACACAGCAGCAATGTATTTGTTTTTGCCTGGTATATCAAAAACATACTATAGTAGTGAGATTGAGTGCAAATGACGAAGCTTGATATTTGCACATTTGTAAAATAGACGTTTAAAAAACATTCAGTATATTTTCACCACTTTAACTTCCAAATTCAAACTCATCTTAGAAATGAACTACTAACGTATTGCATATTTTTAAAGCACTCAAAATAACAGTACAAGTCAAAAAAAAAAATTCTCAGATGAAATCTTTTATGGTCTAATTTTACTGGGCTAATAAGGCTATTTACGCATTTCAATTAAATCATTGTTTTTCTGTATTCCTATAAAAAGATACGTTACATTGATATCATTTGGTTGTCTAAACGCTATTTGGGGAAGCTTTGAATGTTTGTTTTTGTGAGAACTGCAAAACTTTCCGAGTAGAACTAAATTTTAAACTAAAAGTCAAAAAAGTACAATCAGATTATCTCTAATATTAATTTTGTAATTTTTTCCAAATTTGATTTAAAAAGATGCAAAAGTTTGTACAATTCCTTTCTAATAATTATGTTCTAAATTTCACAAGTATTTTAAAAATATAATTGCAATTTACGAAATCAAATTTGTTTCTTATCTTTGTGCAAGGTTCATAAGAAAATCTAGCATTATTGAAACAAATTAATAAAAATCATTGGGTAGGTAACTGAATAAAATTTAATAGAATTTTAGTAAAACACGAAATCTAATACCGAAGATAAATAATAATTTGTATAATTTTATGCTTGTACTGCTACAGCAAGAATACAAAAACAAAATTTGAGTAATGGTATAAATTACATACATTTTTTAATGGAATTTCGTCTTCCACTAATTAGCATAAGCAATAATACTTTTTACATATAGACGGGAAATACAAACGTATGTATTACGAGTACCATCAAAAGTCACGCATACAACTTTGATCCTGGATCAAATACACAAATGTTTGAAGTCGTGGATCCGTGTTGATCGAAAATTACTGTAATTTAGGGATGAGTTCAGATAAGGATTATTGGTTATTAGCACGAACTCATGAACGTAATAAAATGCAGATTTGTATGTAAATTCGTTGGTACCACCGTATAAAGTACTGCGTAACTCAAATTAAGATAAATCAATAAAAACTAATACTCGCAACATATGAATTAATAACTGCAGCTTTTTTCCAGATGGTTTTTCTTTTACAATTTGGAAAATTAATATTCATAACGTTTCAGAAGTGAATTCAATGTTGTTGGGTATGCAATGACACGAATATCAAACAGAAACGTGGGAAACCAATAGTCGTAGAACCTATTGAACTGCAATCTGCAACTGAATATATAACTATGTAAAAGCATGATTTCAATTATAAAAATTGAATTTACAAATCTGCTGTTTATTTAGCTTCATAACGTCGTGTAATCAATATTTTTTTGTTTGTTTCGAAATTTCACATATGTTTTCTTTTCGGTCACGTATCTCCACTAATTTCATTATCATGTAATGTTGTAAAATAAATTTCTAAATATACAACAAATATAATGTTTTTGATGAAAATGCTGCACGAATGAAACGTATATTTTTTCATAGTTTCAACAGTTCAACGAGATACAAAATATAAGCGTGTCGCACGCAATAGTCCAAAAACAACCGCCCGCTGACTGAAATGATGAAAATCATTACTTCGGGTGCTGAAAATGCTTTAGGAGTTGGAAGAAAAGTTATCAATTTAGGTATTGTATTTACATTAATAAATTAGCAAGTTTTGTGTTTGCTTTGAAACTTAATATTTTCATTATATGGTAATTAAATTAAATTTATTAAGGTATTAACATTATTATTTTCTCGATAGTCCGAACATCTGAAACTGCATTTTAATGGGTTTTACGCGCCAATACTAATGTTTTATAGACATAAAGGTCGTTCGGAGTTTGAACGTACAATTTTAAACATAGATTATTGTCACTACTTGGAGAATTAAGAATAGAATTCAACAAAACATTTTTAAGAAAAATTGTAGTCATCATCAATAAATTACACGGTGTTACACTGCAAATACTTTGATTCGAATATGTATGAAGAATTAGGATTTTGTTAGAACTCTAGAGTAGCTAACGGTGTAGTTTAACTGGAGATTCTGTGATTCAAAATAAGCCAAAAATTCTTATGAACGTTTCCTTACCGAGATACAGAGTGATTAAAATTTATATTTATAGATTTCCTTCAATATGAAGCGAAAAACTAATTAAGTAATTTTTCAGGCTTTACAAAGTCAAATAACTTTTACTTATAACATTTTTTTGTAAATATACCGGAGGAGGAGTTTCAGTCTGTAAACAAAAATCTGAAACATTTGAAAATTAATGCTGAAGATGTTTTATAGTTTAAAAGTAGTTATGAACTAGAAAATAATCCCTGAGGTTTGCAGCGCAAGTAAACGACATAGTAGAAGTAGGAGGTATATCTAGAACATCTTCAGAGGCAAACATTTGAGCGGCTTCTATTTCTTTTAGAGAACCGTCGATACAGTTGTCGACCACAGAAGACAATTTCCGGCCTAATTATAATCAAATCTTTAGCAATAAGTCAACTACTGCTAAATGGGATGCAGAGGATACAATCACCCGAAAACAATTCCGGATTTTATTATTTATTTATACCGGGTGTCTCAAAACTCACGACCGTGCTCTCAGGGAATGATGCGGGGACTAAAATAAAGCGAAAAACAAGAATGAAAAATTTTCCGATCGGCCTTCGTCTAGGAGTTAGTGGAGAAAAACGAAAAATATTTCCTAAAATTTACGTATTTGGATTGGGCTCTTGAACTATGACAGGTATATCAGTGTTTGTATTTGTGACCTTTAGCTGATTACTTTTTGTCTGTTTATCAAATTTGCAAAAAGTAAACCCAAGTTTAGGTCTTTGGTTCGTTGTAATAAAGTTCACGACTTATCGCGACAAGTTGAATTTTGTGTAATGGACCGATACTATTCTAATCGAGAGTATGTAGATATGGTGAAGGTGTTAGGTTTCACCAATGATAATGCCACTGCTGCAGCTAGGGTCTATGCGGAAAGATTTCCAAACCGTCGGCAGCCTACTGCAAAACTATAAGACGCATAGAGCAACGATTAGTCGACACTGATAATGTAAATTCCCGACGAAATATGGGTGGCCGTCCTCCCTCTTAGACGTCGCTGAAGAAAGGAGATTCTGGAAAGGAAAGAGGAGGAACCCAGTACAAGTCTCCGTACACTTGCACGGAACATGCCTGGCAGTAAAGATACCATTCATAGACTGTTACGTTCAAATGGTTTGTATCCCTTCCGCCCACAGAAAGTTCAAGTTTTATATGAGGGTGATAGGGAACGTCGAGCAGAATTCTGTGGATGGTTGTTGCAAAATGTAGAACAGGATCCAGAGTTTGTTGATAGGATTGTGTTTAGCGACGAAAAACTTTTACTGCTGAAGGCAGATAAATACGCATAATCTTCACGCCTGGCTGATGCAGATGAAAATCCTCATAACACACGGCCAAGAAGCCACCAAAGACGCTGGTCCCTCAATGTTTGGGCTGGCATCTTTTAGAATACTGTGATGGGACCCCACCTTTTACCTCCACGCCTTACTGGAGACACCTATCATCAGTTTTAACTGGACACTTCCCGCCGCCATTCTTTGATGATTTTCCCTTGACAACTAGACTGCGCTGTTATTTTCAACATGATGGGGCACCAGCACATAATGTCCTGCAAGTAAGAAACTTTCTCAATGAACAGTTCCCGGACGATGGCTCGGAAGAGGTGGGCCTATCCCATGGCTACCGAGATCTCCTGGCTTTAATCCTTTGGACTATTTTTTCTGGGGTTTGTTAGTGACTCACGTTTACGCTGAACCAGTTGTGATGGAAAGAGTGTATCGCCCGTATGCATGCTGCTGTGGCGTTGATCGATGACCACATGCTACAACAAGTTCGGACTAATCTTATAACTCGTGCGCATAAGTGCCTTGAAGTAGAAGGTGGTATTTTTGAACATCTTTGTAATCTTAGGTCATTATCACTGGTTACTATTATGAATTAAAGTTTATTAAAATATTTTTCGTTTTTCTCAACTAACTCCCAGACGAAAGCAGATCGGAAAATTTTTATTCTGGTTTTCGCTTTATTTTAGTCCCCATCATCCCCTGAGAGCACGGTCGTGAGTTTTGAGACACCCTGTATAATACATCCATCAAACAGCAATGTGCCATAAATAGATGTGAATAGACATATAATAGAAAGCTATTCATTATAAATTTTACAAAGCTCACTTGAAGAGCACTGTAAATATCTAACACCCTGAGTTCTCTCAAATATTTTACAGATACGATTGACTAGCAAATTTTAGAATAAGTAGTAGTGTCAGTAGACTAAAAGTGTCTGATGTCTAACACATAACCTCGACACCTTTATGTTAAATAAAGAAAGCAGATCAGGGCTATCCACTCCACTACTTACTAGTTCGTATAAAACCAAGACAGTTGACGCCGTGTTTCCAGGCTAGCACAACCAAACCTCTCCAATAACAGTCCTGTAAAAAATCAGCACGGTGATGGACACCAACAGCACAAAACGACGGGAATTGGAGATACTTCCTTAGAATGCGCTTTAGAATATTGAGTAGGAGATCATACTACCGACCATATTCGCGTCGAATATTACAGAGCAACAACTACGGTGTCTTTAGAATTGTGTATTACAGTGAACCCTCTGTTAACGGACACCTCCCTACAACAAACAATTTTTGATTCACGGAACGTAACTATAGAATTTAAATAAAACAAACTTTTAAACAAAGGACCCTCTGAATAGCGGACGCAAACAGCACATTCGGTTCTTTTCCTATGACATGATTCACAAATTGCATTCTCCATAGCGGATAATATTATATTTATAAACTGATCCCAAAACCAAACACATGTTTACAATTCGGTTCGGTGGTAAGACACTTTTCTTAAGAATACTTCTACCGACAAAGGGTGTAATAACGATAAAACTCCCGACTCTCTCGAAACTGCCCCGAGGGCACGGATTTCTTTGCTATTCTTCTTTTAAGATTTTTCACAAATGTTCTAAATTGTAAATTTCGATTCAGTGGAAATAATTGATTGTGCTGAAAAGTTTAAATTTAGTAAGTCTTATGACATCTCGTGTATAAAAAACACGTACAAATAGTATAAACTAAGAAATGCCAACAGTTAACTGTAACGACAGTGAATGTTTATGTGCATCATAAGCGATAACTTTAAATGCGACACGTGTGTCGATAACAAACCAATTCGTTGCGTGTATGCTACTGTACAGAAATACTTGGCTTGTTATCGACACGAGTGTTAAGTTATCGCTTTTAATAACGATAATGCACATAAACATTCACTATCGTTACAGTGAACTGTTGGCATTTCTTAATCAAATTTAGTGTTAGACAATTGACAGAAAGATTTGTAGTCGGAAAATTTCAAATAGCCGAAATTTTGAAAAAAAGAAAACATTCGAAAAAATGTTATTGAAAATGGGAATGTCCAACAAAAAAATTCCAAGAAAAGAGTGTTGCTTTAGATCAAATTGTTTTTGATTCGTTTACTAAAGTGCGAACAAATAATATCCCAGTGCCCGGACGTCTTCTTCAAGTTTGGAGGTGGCAAAATTGTTGGAGCTTGAGTTATTTAAAGCGTCAATCGGCTAGCTTCAGAAATTTTGTGAACGTTGGAAAATCAATGTGAAAACCAGTTCCGGAGAAGCGGCACAGGTTGACTTGAAATAATTTTTCAGAGTGGAAATAAAAATTAATATCCATTATTGATAAACATTCTTCGGAAAGTTTTTTAAAGCTGATGAAACTGGCCTCTTTTTCAGAGCTTTACCAAAAAAAGACGGTGGCTTCTAAAAACGAAAAATTTTCGAGAGGAAAAATTTCCAAGGAGCGCCTAAAAGTTTTATTTTGCGGGAGAAAAAGAAGAACCCTTGTAATTGGAAAATGAAAAATCCACGTTGTTTTAAAAGAACGCATACTGATAAATTACCAATAAATGGCATTTTAAAAAAAAAACCTGGATGACAAGAGATATAATGTCTAATTGGATAACAAATTTGACAGAAAATGCAAAGACAGAAGCGCAAAGTTACAATGCAGCAACTTTTCGTCCGGATATTAAATTGAAAAATGTGAAATTACCTTTTCCTTCTGAATATCATTTCTGTTTGCGAACCATTACACCAGGGAATTATTAGAAGTTTTAAGCTAATTTACAGAAAGTTTCTTGTAAAAAACACACAGAAAACGCTTAACCTTAAAAATATCGAACATATTATTCATGAACACTGAAAATAGCAGCTGACCTAACAGTGCTTCCTGTGGAACATCCGAAGGAACCATGTGCGTTCTAGATTTGTAGCTCGCAATCTAACAAATTGACAAAGATGACGTAAGTAGATAGTCAGGAGTAAAATGATGTGTGTGGATAATACAAAAAGTTCAAGTTTATAAAATACGATCCGATGATCAATTCTATCAAATGCCATACTAAAGCCAGTGTATATGGGGTCAACTTGAACCCGACAATCTAGAGATGTTCATTGTTACAACAGTAAGATTTGTAACCATATGAAATTTATCTAAAATACATTTTTGATATTTTTTGAAGATATATATGTCTTTGCAAAAGTTATGAAGGAAAATTTAATTCTTCACCAGTTAATTTCAAAATATTTATTAAACGTTTTAAAGCTTATATACCAAACCGCTCTAGAAATGATGTACATATTTGTGTAGTAGAGAAAAATCGAAAAGTTAAGAGAAAATTTGTATAAGAATTGAAAAGACAAAAGAGAAAATTAATAATAAGCAAAATAAACAGATAACTGAGAAAAAACAAAGAAATATTATTTTATGAGTGAATTGCAGTATAGTTGTGAAACGCAGACGATGAAGAACGTAGACACAATCAGGTTAGCAGCTTCAAACTCTATAAAAAATTACAATGATTAATATAATTGTTTAATATTACTATAAACGCTCATAAACAGCATAGTCAAGTTTAGAAATTAACCTGTGTTTCAAAGACAATTGACACTAATTTTTTAGTATCAGAGGCACCAATTTGTGAAAGATAGAAGAGAGTAAAACATGGACAAAGAAAACAATCACACCAATAGAAAAATTAAGACTGTTGGTACATCTGTTTCGGAACATTTGATTAATTTATCTTAACATTGGTTTTCTTATTCTTTTTCAGTAAGTTAGTAGTAGTTTCAATCAACGGTAATAGTAAGTAGTAAAGATTGGTTTAAGTCAATATTACTAGAAATAATGACTAATGGATCGGTATACAATTTATTAAAACTCTTAATCGACCGTAACAAAGACGTGAATTTTTTGTACTCAAAGGCAGCCGAACGAGTGTACTTTTAGCCGCTTTCATTATTGTTTGCATCTATCAATATGTCTTAACGATACCAACTTTACCGTCAATTATTTTCTTCTTTCACAGTTACCACAGTTGCCTTCATTTATTATAAATTTTTGATAATAATTTTCCAATAAACCTTACTTATATAAAAATGTCCAGAAAAATTTTATATCTATTACTTTTTGGTCTTGATACCCAAGTAACTATCACCAAGTCAGTAAAGCGATTCGTATTGAACAAGCTTGTTGGATGAAAGAGCGAGGTAATTCATTTGAGAAAACACAGTAACAATAGCAGACAGCGACAATCATTTTAATTTTAAATCATACAAATGACCCATTACAATATACAGGGTCTTCCACGGAACCCGTTCATTTGAAGTTTACAGATTTCCTTACTTAACTCGAAAACAGTTGACGATAGTTATAGGATAAACTAATAAAGTGTATCATAGAATTGATTGTAGAATCCAAAAAATGCAATAATATACAGGGTGTTTCATTGAATTTAAGAAAATTGAATGCAATTTCCAGTTCTTCCGGAAGTTGTACAACATCGAAAATATTTTAGAACAAAAGAAAGCAATAGGTTATTCTTAACCTGAAAGTTTCAAATTCTTTAATAATAGGAAATCTTGTAAACTTATAATGAACGGGTTCCGTGGTAGACCTTGTATTTTATTGAATCATGAAGAACAAATTCCTTTTCTGAACACTCTGAGATTTCAACTGCAACATGTGTAAAAATGAAAAAAAGGTGGTTTCCACAATCAATTTTTTAAAAGTAAGAAAGACCTCCATGTAAGATTTAACGTTTGCCTATGCGCTAGGGTTATGTCAAAATATGCAATAATAATAATAATAATAATAACGGATGAGGCTGTCTTATGGCTTACGAATCTGAAGGGCATCTGAAGTTCAACAATATTTTGTATTCTTGTACTGATTATCTGTTTTTCCATTATTTTGTTTTTCTATTTCTTTAACCTACTATTTTTTCGTCATTGTCGTGACTGACGCTTGGACCGGTCCATTATATGTCGTCATGCAATGTCTGTGCTGTTATATTTTATATTCTTATTTACCTTATATAATGTTTACACACTTAATTAATATTATTATGAATACTAAGGTGGGTAAGGGTTGGCATGTTTAGGTTTTAGAATTTTTCCTAAACTTTGAAGCAAATGCTTTGCTAAGACGAACCAATCCACATTGCACACGGTTTCGTCACCACACTATACAGGTTCATACTGATCTTCTAGGGCACCATACACAACACTTACATCACAATATAATATTTAAAATGTACCATACGGATAAATAAATAAATAAATGTCAAAATGGTGAAATTGGTAAACGTTCAAGGCGTATTTTATTTTCGTTCGGTCTTAAAATTAAATTTACAAGTGAACTCATGCATAAAACAGATTTATGTAATCTTACAACTACCGTCTACCTTAGAATACAGGTGAGTGACGTTTCATCTCCTTTATCAGTCGACATATCTTCAATTATTGTTTATTGCAGGCTTGGGAAATCTTTGAAAACCATTGGAAACTTTCACCGACTATGTTGTGATTCATTAGGTCCATGCACCAGGTTTATTGCATCAAACACCACAGATAAGTTTTCCACTTTTTACAATTTTATTTCGTTTATTAATTTAGAATTGATTCTTTAATTTATTATTTCTTCTAGCACGTGTTGTGCTTTAAATTATTTGCTGTTTATTATTTTTACGCACACACCTCGTTATTCGTCCGGAATGTTACTTCGTAGGTTATCTTTCTAGTTAATTTTTTAACGTGCTTACTGCGGCCTCTACGCCGTCTAAATTTTAACTTCCTAAACGTTTTTTCGTCGGTTGTATTTATAATGTTGATCAAAACCTCCTTTGACCTTTCTTGGTTTTGAAATTTGGAACCTTAATTGGCAAATTTCTAATTAATTGTCCTTTTTACTATGATTAAACGATGCGTTCAATTTTTTTTATTATTTTGACAATACGACGTATATGTCCTTAATTACTTCTAATAAATTCCTTTCCAATTTTCGTTGGCCATGACCTTTTAGGTTCGCTTTTCGTTATTTACCCTTGTAATATGTTTCCTGGATGTTATTATCCTTCTTTCTTATAATTTTCGCAGGCTACATTACTGATTTAACTTGTATTTACAGCATTGATACTTCATCCCGAACTAAAGTATCTATACAACAATATCCACAAATAATGTCTTTTTTTTGTTTTAACATGGGCGCACATACTCTAATGTATTGTTTTTGGGTATTGTAAAATATCTAGGAGGGTTATTCACTTCAAAGTTATACCTGTCGCACAAAATCACTCTGACATGGTAAGTTTCTACTATTAAAGCTTATAAATTACATTTTTATGTATAGGGTTTGACTAATGACATGATAATTCCTTTCCTTTCAAGACTTTAATCGTCTGAATTTTTCATTAATTTTAATTATTTTTAATACTTAATTTCTTAAAAATGTTTATTAAATTGAGCATCAAATTTTAAATCTCTCAGTCTTTATAAATAAACTTTTAGCTTAATCATTGCAACAATTAGTAGTAAAGTTGTATGATCTTTTCAAGAAATAAACTCATTTGAGTTAAGGAAGTAAAATAACTAACCACCACTTCAGTGTTCCATATTGTTACTAAAGAAACATAATTACCGCAAACAAATGAACATTGAATCACCAAAATATATGCCAATGACCTCCATAAATTAATTTTTGGTGGTAAAATAATTATCGCCAGTTTATATTGTACAGTATTGTTACTACAACTCCAATGTCTCATTTGAAGACAGCACAATCATGACTAAAAAAATCAATTAAGCTTCTGAATACAGTTATTCAGAAATAATTCTAAATTAAATTGCATTTTTGGTTTTATTTTAAACTTTAAACGAAACTCGACATGTAAAACCCCACGATTGTTAATAAAATAATTTGAAGTTTTAAAAATGTCACATATAAGGTCACGAGCAAGTGTCAAAACATTTTATTATGGTTAGGAATAAATTAGAAAGATAAGACTTAAACAACACTATGGACAATAATTTAAAAGTGAATCCAAACACATTACTTGTAAGTAGAAGAAAAAACTACAAGACGAAATAAATGTGTTTAGTTACAGGTATGAATAGAACCGATAGTTTCTTACGCAGTTCTCACGAAGAAGTTAAGTACGAATTACTAAACAAAACGGCGCATTTAACCTTAAATCCGGAAAAAGTAACCGTTCTAGATGATTACTACAAAATTTCAGAACATCTCAATAAAGAAGAAGAAACGTGGACTTCATTTCAGGTCGTATTATATACCGCATAGTTCTTTTTTTTTTTGTACTTAAGTTTGTAGGATAAGATATTGCGCGTTTTAAATTATAAATGTAACGAATGCGTCGACAAATACGAACCTAAAGATAAAAATTTAAAAGTACAAGAAAATCCCAAGGAAGAAGAAGAAGAAATGGAAACGTTTTATTTGCAAAATTTTTCCGAACACGATGTAGTTTCTATTAAAATCGACATTGTTCCTTCTGTCCTGCCTACTGCTGAACAAGCCCAGGTTGTTAATATTGTGCGAGATAACTTTTTGTAAGAACATGGCGTTGTATAAGAAATGTACTTACTTTTCGACAATGTCGAGGAAAGTAAACGAAACTGTATTATTCTTCATCTAATTTACGTCAAAATTTATTTACCCAGAACATACGAATTTTTTTTTAAAGGGACATCAAAAATGTTCTTGAGCAAAATCATTCATGAAATAAAACAGTACCTTTTTTACTTACACTCGTATTCTTCCTCTACATGTATTATTGTTAAAAATTAGAATTAATAAAACCACGTTAGGTTTAAAAAATATATTAAATTTTAATATGAAGCAGTTCAGTCATACGTTCATATTGTCTATACGGAGTTCATCGTTCATCTTGTAGGAATATCATATGTTACAGATTTGATTATTTAGTAAACCAATCACGACCACCGGGTTTTAGGAGAAGAAAAGTATTTGATCTTCTTCGCCTCTTCCAGTTCCTTGCCCAACTCTGGTTGTTTGAAACCAATCCGGAACACGTTCGAGTGGTACATAAATACTATCCGTTTTTTTTTCTTCGATGTTACATTTCTTGGATTTGATTTTGTTAGGTAATTTATTGTAGATTTGTTTTGATGCTTTTCAGGTTTTAGGTTAATATGACATCTAGACTTCTTAGGCTACAATGATGTGTATAAGACATTTCAATGCGCTGTCAGATAGGTGTCAAAGACCTTTAAAAATGGCTACTGTAAGGCAAACTTACGTATAATTAGATGGATTTTATCATTGAGTTATAGGATTTTAATATAGTTTATACGTTTAATTAATTTGTAATATACCATAATGCCAGCATTTGGTTGTGTAGTGAAGTGTGGCAGTAGAGGAAATCGTGACAGTGTTAAGTTTTTAGAATCCCTGTTATTTGTAATTTTAAGCATAAATTGAGTTAAAATACTCTTTCACAGACTCTATAAGTAACTTAAATAAAACGACCACTAAATGTACAAAAAATCAACATAAATTACTCACATTCGAATGAAAACAAAGGTTTGTTTGCCGTACAGACGCCATTTTGGCAAAAGCGTTGAAATGCCTTATTATAATTTATATTTGAATTAAGTGACGGCGTTGTCTGGTGTTACTATGAACTTAATATGACACTACAAAAATTTATACCATGTTTTTATCAACTGGTGACCACATACAGTAGAGCCCCGATCATTCGCGAGCGGATGACTCGTAGTGTTGTTGGACTTTGTATCATCAGACCAAATATAGTACATATACACAACTAACGCACATTTTGTTTTGAAAAATAGAAGGAGAGGTACAAGGACGGAGCTACAACTGTCACGTGATGGGTGGAAAAATAGCAAAAACTAATTCAATTTACTATTAACCTAAAATATATGGCCAGTGTCACTGTTAACCTAAAATACGTGTTGTATATCTCCCACTCTATTCACAAACTTTCACTCGTCACGTGATTTTTTAGTATCGTCCTTCAGTGCTCTTTTTCTAGAATTCCGGTTTCATCTTTCCGTATAAAGTGAATATAGCGTTACTCATCTATTTACTTATATTTAGTCTGAGTTTGGATCAGTGTCGGACAGTGTTTTCGGGATGAAAAAGAAATACAATGAAGAAATTCACCTATAATGAACTTGATTTGGCATTAACGGAAAATTTAGCTTAAGTGCAGGGCTAAAGCAAAAATATTTTTTAATTTGTTAGGCCTGGAAGAAAATTTTGTTGCGTCGTCCGGTTGGTTACATCGTTTTAAGAAACGTTATAAAATTAGAGAGATTGGTCTACACGGAGAGAAGCTGAGTGGTGATCAACAAACAGCTGATGATTTTCAATGATTTAAAAAAGTTTGTGTTGTCTGAAGATCTGTCATATGAACAAATTTATAACGCTGATGAATAAGGGCTTTTTTGAAAGTGTCTTTCAACTCGTACTTTAGCATTTGAAAGTGAACATCAAGCGGCAGGGCACAAAAGTAGCAAGAAAAGAATTAAAATCTTGCCATGCAACACTTGGGCTTATTGTAATCGGTAAATCTAAGAAACCGAGTTCTTTTAAGGGAACAAGAGCAAAAATTTACCAGTTGATTATTTCAACCAAAGAAAAGTTGGATAAACCAGCAGATTTTTCAGGAGTGGTTTGAAAAGATTTTTGTGCCTTAAGTACATTTTGACTCAAAAAATTTGCTAAAGAAGTGTGCTTAAATCGTCTGAAGGGCAAACTTTCGCACAGTTTTGCCCCCAAATGTTACTGCGCTGATACAACCTACAGATCAGGGAGTCATTGCAACCAGAAAAACATATACAGAAAAAATTGATAGTGTCAAAAAGTCGAAAAAGGCTGCGATGTCAAAGAATTTTGGAAAAATTATACAATTTTGAATAGTATTTACGATATTGCTCCTGGATTATATTACGTCAAACCCTCAACCTTTGTTAAATTATGGAAAAACTCTTTCCGACTATCGAAACAAATGTAAAGAAGAGAATGAAGGCATGCCGACTACTACACTTGTTGACCTAGTGACATCCGTTTCGGGAGGTAACAATGTCGACGAAGAAAATATAAGTAAGAGTGACTGGAATGCAACGCAAGTGGGTTTGAAAGTCTGACTGACGTAAAGATAACAAACAAAGTAATGGGACTGAACGTGAACGAAGAACAAATGACACACAAAACTCCTTTGCATCACGTAGACCGATTGCTTTAAAATTTAAAGAAACAAGACAACAACTCACATCTGATAGAAAGAAAAACTTATGTTAAGGAAAATACAATCTAGATTAAAGAAAAGGTGTTTCCAAAGCAAGAAGCAAAAACGAGTGACGGAACACTTTTTGTTAACAGTACAGCATACGTCATGCTTTACAGTACATAATATTTTTTTTATATAATAAAACATATACCATACATATAGTTTTTATGTTGAAATATTTTTTCCGTGTTTTCACCTCATTTTTAACCTTTTTTCGGGTTATCCGCGGTGCCCTTGCTACCCAATTCCACAGATAATCGGAGCTCTACGTAATTGTATTATGTTTCTAGACGAGCAAAACATAGCATTTGTGTCCGTCATCATAATACCGTAACACGACAATTTTGGTTCAAGTTTTACAACGGTCATTTACTTTATGGTCTAAAATATTTCAAAATTTAGGTTGATTGAAAAACAATTAAATTTGGCATCTATGATTAGTGATACATTTTTTCATTGGTTCCTATTGATACCTAAACATTTTGCTCTAGAACTTTTGCAATGTTAGGATGAAGATTTTATCAGAACCCGTTTTTCTAGAAAAAAAAGACTAGCAAAGTAAGTAGAATAGAATTGCTGCCAACTGTGGTTTTTAATTATTAAACCCCAATATAAAAAGCAAATAGAACACCAAAATTGTATGATATTATTTCTTGTTTTAGATGGTGCTTCACTTAACGATTTCATTCATTAGCCCATTCAAAAAAGAAACGAACAACAATACTTTATAAATACATACGCTCACATCAATATAAATGTTATTTAAAAATAGAATATTCTAAATTAGACGCGACATATTATAATACGAAATGTTTCAAAAGTAGAAAAGGAGTAGATAAAAATTTTGAGACATATTTCTTTGACACTTTTTGATCTAATGCCACCCTCCATTCATTGGTAATTAATTAAGGTATAGTTCTCAAGACGGAATTTTCGTCTCAGATCTATTCATATCTTTTTGCTACCCAATGTTCATTGTAATAAGGACTACTAAAACCAATTTAATTACTCGATTCTGTTATGCCACTGGAGAAAATACATAACCCCTGCACATTCCCTCATATTCTAGAGAAGTATAGATTAGACGTTTTCTGTGTGATTACTACATCTGCAAGCAAAGAAATCAACCTACGTCATGCCTCTGAATTTGCATGCAATCTTTTTCACTTCGCGGGAGTCATATTCCAAAAAATAATGTATTGTTTTAAACATAGTCAGCTATTTGTTGCTAAACAATTGAATATGTACCGGTAATTAAAAAATATTTGTTCCTTTAATCGGATACTAGAAATAGGTACTAGATGTCGGTGTATATCGAAAAGAGATGACCGCTTCCTCACATCCATTTCGTTGCGGGACTGCAGATTAAATGCGGTTCAAACGTAACAGCAGCTTCGTGATGTCCGAGGGGTAGCTATTAATGAGTGGACAAAGACTGAGGAAAACAAACTTAACAACTCACATACCTGAAAATGGTCGAAAACTGACTATAGTTTATCGACAAGTGGACCTGTAAAGATTTATTCTGTTTTCTCATGAAACCAGGATATGTCTCCACAGCAACGATAGAAGAAGGAAAAAAACGCGCCAATTACAACAGTGGTTCGTGTATGATCTGGGATGCGATATCTGTAGAAGGACAAACTGATCTTGTCTTCATCGTTGGGGATCGTCGTCGTCGCAACAAAAGAAGTCTGAAAGTTGCAAGGTTATCGAAAACATTTTTGGTAGACCTGTGGTGCTCTATGCTAGGTTTGTGAGCGACCAGTTCATGTTTATGCATGACAGTACAAAACCACATACTGTGAGAATAAACTTACGGCCCGGCTTAACCCCATAGAGCATGTGTTGGGTGAGCTTAAGAGAGACTTTGAGCCAGAATTCCTTTTGCTACGTCGATCTTGGAGTTACTGGTTGCAGTGGAAGAAGAGTAACATTCTACACGAAATAATCCAAAACTTAATTGGGTCAATGCCAAACCGAATCTTAGAGCGATGGGACACGCGGTACTAAAATTTAAAAAAACTGATCCAGTTTTATATAATTTCTTTGAATAAGGACTGAGAGCGAAAAAACAATAACATTGAAAAACTTGCATAACTTTTATACCATATAATTTTTTTACAAAATTTTTATATAGTAGGCTTTGAAATAGTTGTCAGAATATGTCGTCAAATTTTTATTTTTATTTCAGTCAATTTGTGTTCACAATGGCAAAAGTAGTGGCAGTACATAGATTAATCATTAAAAAATTTGTTGAGAATCCACAATGGTCAGTCGTTCGCATTGCAAAGGAGGCAAATGTTTGCAGGCAAGTGGCAGCAAAAGTCATCAAGCGGTACAAGGAAGACTTTACCATAACACGGAAACCAGGAAGTGGACGACTAGAGGGTTTTCATTCACAAAAAAAGGTGCAAAAGGCAATATCTGCGATGGTTACGAATCCGCTGATATCAAACCAGAAATTAGCTGCAAAAGTCGACTTGTCGGAAAAGACAATTCGAAAAATAAAAAAAAAGTGGATTTAAGTCCTACAAAGTTCAAACAACTCCAGATCGTACTGCGGAGAAAAACATTGAAGCCAAGAAACGAGCCAGAAAGTTGAGAGCAGATTTTTTCCAAAAACGTCAATGTTGCGTGATGGACGATGAGACTTACGTCCTCGCCGATTCTTCTCAACTACCTGGTCAGGAGTTTTATGTTTCCTGTGGACGACGAAATGTTCCTAAGAAGTTTAGAACTAAAATAAAGTCCAAGTTTCCAAAAAAATATCTCGTTTGGCAGGCGATTTGTAGCTGCTGTGAAAGAAGCCAATCTTTCATAACAAATGGAACAATTAACTCCGATATTTACACGAAGGAGTGTCTCCAAAAAAGATTGCGGCCTTTTCTGAGTAAACATAAGGTATCCACATTCTTTTGACCGGATTTAGCTTCGTGCCATTACAGTAAGCAGACAAAAAATGGTACGAAGAGAATCATGTTGATTTTGTACCCAGGAGGCTAACCCACCAAATTGCCCTAGCTTCGCCCAATCGAGCGGTACTGGGCTTTGGTGAAAAAAAGCTTGAAGCAGACAAAAAGGCTACAAAATCGATTGAAAGTTTTAGAAAAATGTGGACCGTAGCGACCAAGAAAGTGTCGAGCACCACCATAAAGGCCATGATGGAGACCATTCCCGACAAGCTCAAAATTTTTATGACGATAAGTCTGATTGATTTTTGTTTTTTCTTAATTTTTATATAATAAATAACCTATCCAAAATTAAATTTTTGAAAATTTATTTAGCGGTTTAAAAGTTATGCAAGTTTTTCAATGTTAATGTTTGTTTGCCCTCAGTCCTTAGTCCAAAATTTTTCTCTTGATAATTTGTTCAAAGAACTTGTTTTTAAGGCGCTACACTTAAGGAGAAAAGCGATTTATCGGAGAACATAGGCTCATGGACTCTCGGCAAGTGAAAAAAATCATTGAAACTCTAAAGTGTCAGATGGATAAATTTTTTGATCATAAGTTTAGGGAGTATTATATAAATTGTATAAATAAATTTATGTATAAATAAATAAATCTCTATTACAATCGATCTACTTATTTTAATAAGGCTTGCGTTTATTTAACTGCAAGTGCTTAAAATAAGATAACCTACGAAATAAAGCAAAATCGAACAAAAAAAATAATGTATCAAAATTACTAGATTATGCAATTCAGCAGTAATTAGAAAAAGGTGATTTCATCTGCCCATCTGATACGTTGAGAAAAGCATTGCAAAAAAATAATAGTCCCAGTCATTTTACGGTCGTTATACGCCAACTCAATATCTGCATAATAATTGGAATAAAGAAAATAACAATATTATGAAAAATACACAAATAAAAATGCAAAGTACAGTAATAAACCATAATCTCTGAGACAATCTCCCTTAAACACTCAGCTTGTGTATTAATAACGAAGGCGGTACGTACTGTAGACAGCCACTACACCGTGTATACACAAGATTCGTCAAGAAATCTAAAGGCTGTGTGATTAATAAGTGTGAGAGACACGCACATTTCAACTTAATCATGCTGTAAAATGTACAATATTTGCATAAGTAATGATCTTTCGTTGATGTTTATTATCGTCATATAGCAGTAAAAAGATTTTTCTTCTACGCCATTAAAAATACACAATAACAATGAAAATTTATAATTGAGTTATTTTCTAAAAGCCTTTTAGTTTTCAATTAAAAGTTGTATAAAAAGAGAAATACAACTTTAAAATATAACTTAATTAAAAAATATATTCAAAACAGAATTGCTTTAATAAAAATCGAATAATTTTGACACGAGTGATTCAAACGTGTAAAAAAATTAAGAAACGACATAAGTATTGAAAGTTATTACTGAAACAATAAAACCCTTCTGCTGTAATGTAATAAAAACTTAAATACTATAAGGTGGGTACATCTTATACGACTAATAAGATGGATGCGACATCTAGTGCCCCCTCGAATTATCGAAGTAAAGCACTAAAGCAACTTTGTTGACAGATGTGTAAGTAGTTGGCAATAATAATCGAAAAATGGACTTTTGTAACTACTTACACATCTGTCGACAATGTTGCTTAAATACATGAGTTTGTTAGTCTACATCACCATGTAATGTTGCATTCGCATCCGGTGTCTCACCGGAAACAGCCATTAGCCGTATACGGAAAAGTATACATGTAACAAATTTAAAAAATTGAGAATAGCTAAAACCAGTAGGGCAAACTCAAATAAAATATTTTCATTCTTCTGACACTTTCGATTGTACCGGAAGTTGACATCAACTTCGTTATTTTAAATGGAATATAAGCACTCACCTTTTAGACTTTTTAAAAATAATAAATGTTGAAGGAATTTTTGTATATGCCAATGAATACTAATACTAATAAAATATTTAAAGTTTGATTATTAAAATAAATAATTATTAGCAACAATTCCTATTTCATAATTAACATTACAAAAATATTAATTCAAACGTCAATTTTTTTGTATAAGTGACAGATTTTACAACTACTTTAACAGTACTACAAAAAATACTACTAATACTTCAAAACCGAAGACGAGCGTAAATATGTTTGTACATAAACACTATTAAATATAAATAATTAATTATTCTCAGTTCTTGACCTTTTATTATAAATTATTTTGTAGGTCAGTTCAATTCAAGATTGAATATGAATTCGTCTCAACTCAAATAAACAATGTTACCCAATTCGTTTTCCAATTGGATATAATTCTTGCAGTAAATAATATAAACTTAATCTTCTTTTACATTAACCACTTTTATTCTTTTTTAGGTCAGTCTACCTCCAACCCTAGCAAATCTATTTGATCGAGCCAACCAATTCCATATACTGCTTACTTATATTACTCTTTTTTTTTTAAGGAAGCGTCAACCGCCAAGGTTATTGGCTTCCATATTAATAAATCAAGATATGTTTCATCTGGTAAGTATTCTATATATTTTTGAACATATTAATACTTTTAGAAACGTCAGGGTATTGCGGATTGCATCGAGATCGGTTAAATTATCTTCAAGTACTGGCTCCACTTCATACAGTCGTCTTTGGACACTAAACTGTGGCCATTCACAAATTATATGTGTGATCGTATAGCTTACGTTACACATTTGACACTGAGGGCAGTTTTCTCCCTTCTGCTGATGTGTAATCGCAACATGCCCTATACGCAACCTGTGAGTTGCTACCACTTCTTGCTTGGGTAACTGGTAACTAGGACAAGGAGTTCTTACAAATGGTTTTACCCTGGAGAGTTGGGTATTGTTCCTAGCCCATCGATTCTGCCAATTGTCAAATATTTTGTTTTTAATTGCGTGTTTGAAGTCTTTTCGCTTCACCAGCATTACGTCTTGCACTATACCTGAGGCTGCGTATCGGGCAGCTTTGTCGGCCTCGTCATTTCCCATCACACTAATGTGACTAGGAGTTCAGATGAAAGTTATTTTACAGGTCTCCTGGAGGTGCTTGACTAGTGCCTGTATATTTTGCGATATTGGATCCCTAGAATATATATCCTTCACTCCCAACGAAACACTATAACACATTTATCCACATCTACACATTTGCAGCAGTAGAGAAGAGCCTGCCAGATGGCATACTGTTCCGCCAAGTATATAAATGTGCGCTTGTCCAGCGTCTATGAATGGGCAATATTATTTACGTAAATAGCACACCCACACCCTCTTCAGTTTTTGAGCCGTCTGTGTAGATAAAGATTGCTCCCCGATATTCGTAACATAGTTCGTTAAACACCTGGTGATATGACGATGGTACGTATATCGGGTACAGTCCACGGAGGTATTTCGTTCGGTCCCTCGTTAATTAATGTAGGAATATGCATACCCATCAAGTTCATACATTCCTGGAAACTTACCCCACAAGGTCTAGTTATGGTCGGACGTACTGTATATTCATTAAAAGATTGAAAGAGAGCTTTGTAATTTGGATGATGTGGATGTGCTCTTATCACGGTCATGTAACCAGCTGTTAGGATGTCTTTCCTCTGATATAACGACGTTGATCCCGTCTCGCAGTACAAGCTTTCTACCGGACTGGTAGAAAAGGCCCCTAAACAGTAACGAAATCCTAAATGGTGAATCGTATCCAATTTGTGCAAAAGACTTCGACGTGCTGACGCGTACACGATGCATCCATAGTCTAATCGTGATAACACGATAGCCCTATAGATTTGAATCAGTGTTATAGGTTGTGCTTCCCATTTAGTATAAGCTAAAATTTTGATGACGTTCATTGCTCTGCTACATTCTTCCGTTATCGAAGATATGTGCAAGCCCACGTTAGTTTGACATCAAAAACCATTCCTAAAAATTTAACATGAGGTTGGCACCTAATGATACGGTCTTTCATGAATAGCACCGGATTGTAGTGTGGTTTTCTAAGCCTACAAAAGTGGATGGTGTTAGTTTTCTCTTCAGAAAATACAAAGCCAAGATTTTGTCCAGTTTTAATTATTTTATTTATAGACTCCTGCAGCTTGCGTGTTACGACCCCTACAGTTTTACCCATAACATAATGGCCAGGTCATCGACATATAAACACTTATGGACACACGGATCTATATCTGAAGCCAAGTCATTTACAGCAACAGCAAACAGAGTACAACTCAGGGTAAATCCTTGGGGTACGCCGTTTTCTAAAACCCGAGAAGATGTTAGGTGATTCCTCACTCTTACTCTGAAACGACGATATGTAAAGAACGATTTTACAAATTTGAGCATGTTGCCCCTAATTCTGTAGCTGTGTAGTTTTGTAATATTCCATGTCTCCATGTCATGTCATATGCTCCCTTTATGTCGAAGAACACCGCGACTAGATGTTCCCGATTTTTAAAAGAATCCTGAATATAGTTTTCTAATAATACTTGTTAAATTCATTCACATGCAAAATTGAACATCATTCCACAATTTAACTAACTTAATCTACACTACTTTTAAACTAATCCCATTTAATTCTTTAAAAAATTACATTCATAATAAGAATTTCAAAAACAATTTTTTCACGTAAATTTGTTTTAATCAATTTAAGTTGTTTTCATGGTAAACGGTATTGGTTGGTAGGTTACAGTTATTACAGTTTCTTTCTTTTAAAAACTTACATTGATAATAACAATTTTAATAACAAATTTAAAAGAAAACTTTTGTATTTTTTGTAGGAGGAGGAAAGCGCGTGGAAAATATTTCCAGGAAAAAGTAAGCGGAGAATGCGGCCCTCGTATCCTCATTTGTAGGAAACCATCCACAGCTATTTTAAATTATATATTATTTAATTACTTTTTTAAAAAAATGTATCTATTTATATATTTTTAAGTATGTACGTACGGGCTTTAAACATAAACATGCGTGATTCTATTTGACAATATGATAACCTTATCTTACCATCAATTGGAAGGAAATCAACGAACTCAAAGCACAAAGTACTTTGTTGTAATTTTATATTGCATCCGTGACGCCAGTCATCAAGAGCAGATGTCTTTTACTATAAATTTTGTGTTGTTTTGGACACTACTGGTGAAGGGCTTTTAACACTTTAATTAAAGAATTAATTGAAAACTTGATTGGGAACAAGGTTATGACAAAGGAGCTACTATGGTAAGAAACACAAGGGAATTAAATGTTGGCGAGGCTGCTTGATTGTCACTTTAAGTCAATCTGAAGTATTATAGCGTTTATCTGTTTGGTTTTCAACTTTCCCCAAAAGGTGGAAAATTCTTCGAGAAAGCTGTGTTAACATGACGGTAAAACAGGTACGTGGAACTAGATGGGCTTGCAGGATCAATAGTGTGAAAGTAGTAAAGCATCATTGGTTGAGATATGCGAAGCACCTTTCTTCAGAGCAAGAAAAGTAAATGGCTCTGAGGCAGCATCAGAAACCCGGATGGGATAACTCGCCGTAGACATGTCGTCGTCGGCAATCGCGCCGACGAAATATCGCCGTCCGGATAACTGGCCGTTAGGACAACTAGCCGTCAGTACAACTGGCTGTTAAGACAACTAGCCGTTAGGAAAACTGACCGGCGGGAAAGCACACGTTGAAAAAGTTTTTTTTTTTCATATGCACAGATACAGATATGCACTGAAATTCTAAATAATCTTCAAACAAATTTTAAAGTGGCAGTATTTTACCTCTACTAAATTTAATCATCTTTAATTTCTAGTACCATACTCCTAAACTACGGCAATCAGTAATTGTCATCTTAAAGTTTAATGGAATTAAAAGTAAATTAAGATAAAAACAAAATCTAATAAAAATTATTATTATTATTGTTGGATTTTAAGTAATAAAAAATTAAGTAGTATATGGAAAGTTTACTATGTCTTTGAAATTTTATTTCGGGTGGAGAAGAGCGCTAAACACCCTATGCAAACGGCCGGCGCTGATGATTTTGGCAAAGAATTTTTTTAAAGAGAAAAAGAATTTGAAAAATTGTGAATCTCAAATACGAGTTTCTTTGATGGAAAGAAAGTATAGATTCTTTGAATAATAAATAATAGAATGATTACCACTCAGCATATAAAATATTGTTCAAGGTACTAGATATCAACAGATTTAAGGAGGTTTAGAACAATTCTTAATTTATATTTAATTTTTAAAGTCAGGATTTTAGTGTTTTATACAAAATCTAGTTATCACAAAGATTTGCAAAGTTAAAGCGTTGATGTCAAGTTGTTCTGCTTTGCTACAACCCGAGAAATCCAGAAGGATTTATTTAGAAAAAAATTAAACATAAAATCAAAATTAATTTTAAATAGGTTTATTCCTTGGTTCGGTGTAGATCAATTTCAGATGTACTTTTTTTGTGAATACCTTTCACGCTCATAAACGTTGTTACACATTTAAAAAAAAATATATTATTTTTATCAGAAAAATTGTTCATTGGGGTTTGGTATTTCACCATCTAAACAACGTTGAAAGTTATTCCGTTTTTTAAGGATCTTCTTGAGGTGAAGGTGAAAATAAAACTGCCTTTATAGGAGTAGTATCTCCGACGTTCTACCCCTAACAAATGAGACCTTTATCAAGGTGAACTGTTTTTAGGCCCTTAAGTCAATAAAAATAACGACTAACGCCTTTGACCCAATATACATTCTAAAAAGATTATTATTAAAGACAAATAATAATTTAACATAACAGACTGATTTGTGTTTGTTTACTAAACCTCCACTACGAAAGAGCCTATACGATTCCATATTAAATTAAAAAAGAAAAATTTTGGAAGAAAACCCACTCGAGTCTTATTTTTTTATTACTAACGCTAAGATTACAATGAATTTTTATCTGTTTTTTATTGTTTGCCCTATGCAGTGTTTGTTACATTATAAACAAAATCTATTGCCCACATCTGATTTGTCTTCTTTTTTTTGTTGTTTTTTAATTTGGTGTAAAATTTATTGTGGATGTTCAAGTTTTGTTTCAGAAACAATTTCCGGAAGTATTAGTGATGAAGCTTCAATAAGAATAGAATAAGCCGGTCGTAAAAGTGTAGATTATTGTGGAATATGTCACGATTTTTACATAGGTATGTTAAAGCTTTGCCAAAAAGTTAATACATTGTATTGATCAATTATACTAAACAATTATTGTTGATGAAAGCAGAAAGTAAAAAGAAAAAGCTTCTGTTAATAACGGCGCCAAAAAAATATAAAAAGTTGAGGGTAAAAACATAAACGTAAAGTCTGGTTGCATAGTTATCATACACAAAAATTGATGCCCAGTTGTATTGCACTATGGGTATAATTAGTGGAACCATTAAATCTACTCCTCTCGATTGGCTTTCTGTTCTTTTAATATTACTCCGTCAAACATTCGACAAAAGCTGAGTTAAAATAAGAATGCCAACTCAACAAAAAATTTACCAATTTGAAATGACATTGAGAACCCTCCTGCCAAAGACTTAAATCTTAAAGTCCTATATGGTTTGCAAGACTACTTAAGTACGGCTTTTTCTAAAGTTGAAGAGTGGAAAAAATTATGGTCTGGAGTTGATGTTTTCAATAAACATCTCATTGATGATCCAACAATAAAAGTCCCGGGATTTGGATTTTTGCAACAACCTATTTAGGTTTTTAGGCTTACTTTTTAAATTAAAGGTTAGAATTACTAGAGTAATATTAAAGTGACAATAAGTTCAAAATGCGTTTAGTCCCTTTGGAGCAACATGAATGTTCTGATGATATATATTTTTTTAAATAATACCTAAATGAATTCTATTTAGACTCACAATTGTCTCTTTAACATCTTATTCATTTGTGCTAAATTTTTAATAGTTTTAGAAAATTTACCGCGCGGTCCTCGATCTTCAAACATCCATTATTCTCATTTTCCCAATATTTGAGGTTAGGAATGAGATTTTGAAAAATTGTTTCACTGGCCTATTTGGATGTTATTTGGCTACTTTATCATAAAGAAAAAGTCATATCATTCCATTTGATTTTTAAAATTTGAGTCATGGTGTCAAAACTAGCCCCCTGGCGGAAAAGGATTCAACTAAATTAACTATATTTTAGTTGATTCTTATTGCTTAAAGAATGCTCTTTTTTTTAACGATATCAAATTTGTTAAAATCGGTCAAACCGTTAAGAAGTTAAAGGAGGTTATTGCAAAAACAATTGAACACCCCCGTCATCTTTGTTTTTGAAATAACTGAACTTTGTTTTTACGAAAATGATAGATAATCTGGTTCTCTTTACAAATGTGAAAAAAATTTTTGTTTATTATGCGAAATTTATAGAAAATGCAATTTAAAAATTTAAGATGGCAGTTACGCCCTCTGGTGGTCATTTTTAAAACTTGAAAATATTTTCCTGCGATTCTTCATGGCCGATTTACCTAATATTTTTTTACACCAAAGTCATACGACGAACGGTTCCCGAGATATGGCAGAGGAACAGTCTTATTGGGTCACCCGGTACACAAAACATACTATCATTACTTAAAAATATGTTACAGTATTTTTTCAAAACTATTTTAACGGTTAATTTAATAATCATCCCAAATTGATCATCGAAAACTTATTACGCTATAAACAAAACATTTATAACCGAAATTATGTACAGACTAGATCAAATTCAATATAAAATACACTAGAACAAACCATCAACTACATCATATTTTAACTGAAACGTAGCACATCGTCTGATTGTAACAAACACTAGATAAATAAAGCGAAAAACAAAAATTGAGGAACATAATAAAAAATTACTAACCTAGTGTTAGTTACGTTAGATGTTTGTAATAAAACATAAGATTGTTTGTCAATATAAATTTTAAACAAAAAATATGTTTAAATTATTTTTCTTAAGCAACATCTTTTTTGACGGGGAGAACATCAAAACTAATAAATTTACTATTATTAATTTTATTGTTGACTAATTAATATAATCGTAGAAAAAAATTTTTACACTCACGTGATTGCTATTAATTTTAAATGTAAATATTGGAGATATTGAACTAATGTCGTCTAGCGTAAATAAATTTGAGATTGAACTTAAATATGTATACAGGGTGGGTACATAAAATGTAACAGCGGGATGTTCAAAATGCAAAAAAAACACGGATAAACAAAGCATCAAAATTCAGTGTAGTTTTGGTACACTGTTTTTTTTGAAATATTGAATGACTGGATTTCATTTTAACGTCATGAACAAAGGACGCCTTACTAGATTTTTTTTTACATTTTGTGACCGTTGTACAATTGAATTTATTCGACATCTAGAATCTGCAAACAATAGTACATTGAAGAACAAGTGTGTGACTCTATTAATTTTTATAAATTTGTTTAATAAATAAGTATACAAAAATTTGAAGAAGTAGTTTAAATATTTTTAGGTTAATATTTATCAAAATAAATGACGAATACGGTGCTATAAAGCAATCATTGCGTCATCAAAATAGAAAGATTTAATTGTAAGTTCACAATCACAAAAGTCAACGCCTACTTCGAGTCAGATTAAAAAAAAACACTTTATTAGAAGAAATTAACTAAAATATGAACAAAATAAAATAAATACATAACGCCATCAGAATTTCAGTTCATAAAGTTGACAGTTAAAAAAAAGTTTTAAAAAATGTAGGTAAGCGAAACAATAAATATTTTTTCAAAAGGAAATTATTAAGATTACTAACGTAATTATTTAAAAAAAACCACAACCCGCAAGTATTGCTATAAACCTTTTTATTTATTGGATCGAAAAAAATGCGCAAGAAAAGCATAAATATTATGTTAAATCCCAACACAACTATATCTTTTCTAAAATAAATTCTAAATGAAGTACACGTCCGAAAATAAAGCAAGAGAATATCCACTAAAATTTAAACAGCATCTAAAAACTTAGGACCTCTTAAAATACTATCAAACGTTGCTGTGATACATATAAAAAGTCCTTAAAAACAACAAAAAAACCGATAAAACCCAAAATCGGATGTAATAACAATTTCAAAAACCATTAGTTAGGGTTAGGATATTTATAGCAACAATGACTACAAGATCTAATTATAGAAACTAATTTATAATTATGCTGTGTCTTAAGCAGTTTAAAATAATATTATTTATTATTTAAATCCCATACGCAAGAAAATATACGGGAGTGTCCTTGCACGTATTTCGTACGTGGAGGAAGACCTGATGAGCATGCAACTGACTATATCGTTTTACAAGATGCTTTTTTAACTGCCGACCGTCGCCACGCAGACGACCTCAACAAAGACAAATACGTGAAACAAATTATTATTCTGACTGTGATCTTTAGTTAGATAATAAAAGTTTCATTCAGCAAACATATTTAATGTTTTAGGTTTAGTGCTTTCCATTTTGACGTTCATTGTTGGATATAAAAGAAGTCGGTTCTGCAGTTTGAATGAATTTGTCGAGATAAAAGATTATTCGTATTATTTATAACAATTTAATTGTAGTCGAAAAAAAAATCTTTACCCGACGGATCTAATAAATGAATATTAGAAAAATATATAATGCCGAAGTACGTCGTGAAATAAGCAACAGAAGAGATGAGCGGAGAATAAACAGAGAATGTAGAAGTAGAGACTCAATGCGTAGTCACACATCAGGTGACTGTTGCATTTCCCCCTCCATTTAAGTGTGAAGCTAAAGTTGAAGATGGAGCATGACAACCACGTGGAGTTGGAGGGTGACATAACCTAAATCAGCTCTAGAATTAATAGAAATTTGATCGCAGATACAAATTTAAATGATCAAATATTAATTGATATACAAATAAGAGCAAACAATAATCCAATTAAAACTCGTTATTAATAAGGCTTAATGAATGCACATACTTGAAAATCCAATTTCCAAACGAGAGTCTAGTGCGGTTTGATGCATAAATGCACCTGGAGCACTAAATGCACGCCACGTCATTCACTAGAAGATGACGCCCGCGACGCGTCCTAGGACCTCGACGAACGACGTCAGAATGTGCCATCACCAACGCCCTTCCCAATTTTATACCACGGTGTCGAGCTACAAAGAGGGGGCAAAACACTTTTTATTCCATCCAGACTCAGTCGCTCATCTGCAAGTCGGATAACACACCTAATTATCAAGTTAATATGGCCATTCTGTATGGCCGTTGGAAAGAGGTTTAGATTTGGTTCTCGGCGACGGAGAACGTAGAACGGTATGCATAAGGGAGCAACGAAGACGACGAGCCACATTGATATTATAAGTAAGTTCAATAGCTGTATTCATTTGTAAACTAAGGCCGGTATATATTCAGAGGGAGGCAGAACTCATGTATGTTTCATACAATTTAAAGTACGGGTATATTCAGCGCTGCGACGCCGCACGATGCCATGAAAGAAGGATTTTCCAACTGTATAACGATTCTGCAATGGTCTCTCTTTTATCAAGTATACTGCATCATAAGTAAACAGGTGATGACCAGAGATATGTTTATATTCAACAGGAAGATACAATCTGACTCCATTCGAGTCGAGCGCGTTGGAGACTTCAACGCTCTACCTGCACTAACTTTCCACTACAACGGAGGAATCGTACGAATTATGACACTTTTTAGTTAACAACTTATAGAACAAAATATATGTTAAATAGAACATTTTATTGGGGATAGAGATTTTGTCTGTAAATCTGAATATGCAACGAGAATAAGAAACGGGGAAGAATGCATAATTCAAGATGTAAATTAGAAATAAATTAAATATTAAAATTACGTAAGAAAAAGAGGCTTATTGATTATGTATGCAGCAGAGAAAAATTAAACCCCTAATGAAGAAATATGCCTTTTAGAAAGCACGCAAAAGAAAATTACATCGTGGCATTTTAACCCTCTCAAGGACGTGCGCAGGTGTTACATCCCTAAATACACCGTAAACCTGGAAAAGTTTAGAATTTTTCAATTTACATGCTTAATTTTTTTTTGATAAATTTTATAACATTTTTTCTTTTGACGAGCACCACACATTTTATTGAGTTTTGTGTAATTTTCAAGAAAAAGATTTTTATACTCTTTGTATAAGGTGGATATTTTGATATTGGTAAATGAGCTTGCGGCTGAGATCGACAATTTATTACGTTAGTTCGGATGCTTGGATCCATGTTAGAACCTAATCGTATTTTTTTCAGGCTGGTTTCTGTGCTGGATTGAGCGAGAAATAAGTATAAGGTGGCTGACATGCGCAGTCATATGTAGTTTGTGCCAGATGACAGTTTGTTGTGTCATTTTTTCAGTGTGGCCCTCGTGTAAAACCAGCAATTAAAAAAGCCAGCGTTATATTTTTTACGCTTAAAACCTAGCAACTAAAACAATGTACTACAGAAAATATTAGCATAACCTTAGTAAAGCATTAAATATATGGGTTATATATTTTATCCCAGTTTTTGGTAGTTTACACAAATCTGGTGTTTTTTGGGGTTAGTTTTGTTATGAGTTTATCAATTTGATGTGTCACTTTTATTTTGTTTAGTTGAGCCTATTTATTTTTATGTGCTTTCATCCATAAAAATGCAGTTGCTTGTGAAGAGGATTGGTTACTTAGATATAAGTAGTTAAAATCTTCTCCAGTCTTATTAACATTTGCTGCAGTTTATTAACATATGATCGAAGGTCAAAATTAGATATAATTCTATTAGTAACTTCTTTTATGGCATACGAGTCTAGTAGATCCGAGCTTTCTCTTCAGTCGGTAAGACAGTACCCTGTTTATCTTGCATGATTTTTTTTCATAGATTTTAGTTTTCTCCGGCTGTAGGACTATTGCCAACTATCTTAAATAATAATAATCGTTTTAGAATATTGACTTGTAAGGTTATTTCAATTGTGGAGGCTTGTATGTGACCGTAAGTCCATTTGCTGTGTTCGTCATGTTTGATACTATTTGTTATTCCCTCCAGAATGTTGTCAGTAGACATGTTCCTAAAATCAACATGACATCAATTTCAGTAACTTCTAAGAAGGATGTTTTTAATCTTCTTTTTTTAAGTACATTGTTAGGATACAGTGGCAGTTGAGTTCTTTATGATAATTTTTTTCTTGTTTTTCTACCCCCAAAATTAAGGTTGTGAAATTAAAAAAATCGTGTTTCACAAAAACGGCTCTAAAGATTTTCCTTAAAATTGCACACATATAATATGTATATACAGGGTGTTTTTGAAAGGTGTGTACATGGCTTTACCAGAGGTTTTTTGCTCAAAATAGACCGTTTGACACCAATTTACCTATAACCAAAGGTACACCATAAGGGCGCCAGAGGGCTTCAAACTTTCCAAACAAATATTGTTTATTGGAAATAACTCGAGAACGGTTTGACGGATTTTGTTCCGCTTGTGTATGTTGGTTGTCTGCTTTTGAAGACGTTTTCCTGGGTAATGTGGACAAATTTCTGATGCCAAGAAAAGTCGCTTTCATACGGGCACTGTCAAACAAATGATAATTTTTAACAACCGTCAACGATACAAAACCAAAATAATTCTGACAAATAAAATGAACAATTTGAAAATTTTTTTCTCTCTTGTTAAATTGTGCTAATGTTAATTGTTCGATCAAAAAAATTAAAAGAATATCTATGCAAAGCGCATCCATACGCTTAGAAATTCAAGTAGACTGCTAGTAGGCTATGCGATTATGTCTATCCGATTTGGAAACCTTTCTGCGAAAACCCCCACGCTCTCTCAACAATTACCACTGCAAAAGCCCAATACTAGCAGCATATCAGTCTGTTCGGCAAATGTGTAGCCCATTTTTCAAGTAGTCAATCGCAAAATAGAAAAGTGAGTATTCTTGGAAGATCCAGAAATAAATGTCACAAATGATAGATTTGATCGCATAGCCTACTAGCAGTCTACTTGAATTTCTAATAACATTAGCGCAATTTAACAAGAAAGAAGAAAGTTTTCAAATTTTGTCAGAATTATTTTGGTATCGTATCGTTGACGGTTGTTAAAATATTATCATTTCAAACGTCTTCGGAAGCAGACAACCAGCATACAAAAGCGGAACAAAATCCGTCGAACCCATTTCGAGTTATTCCCAATATACAATATTTTTGGAAAGTTTGACGCCCTCTGGTGCTCTTATGGTGCACTTTTGGTTATAGGTAAATTGGTGTTAAACGATCTATTTTGAGCCAGAGAGCTTCTGGTAAAACCATGTACACACCTTTCAGAAACACCCTTTCATACCTTAAGTTTTTTTTTGCAATAACGACTGGAACTATTTTTCTCGATATTAGTTCTTTGGACATTAAATAATACCAGGTGATTTAGTTTAATGTTCGCGAGCTTTTATTTGTGTATTTTAAGGAAAAACTACTGTAAACCACAAATATTTGTAAATGGTGTGTTAAACCACATTAGATAATAATAATAATACGAATAATAATAATAAACCTTTATTATCTTTACGATAGATGTCACTTTATATCAGATTCGTCACAAAAGAAAAACATATACCTATATACTGGGTTATTCACCCAACCCGTTCATGTTTGGTTTTAGACTTTTTTTCTAAAATATTTTCAATTTTCTGTCACTTCCGGTTTAACAAAAAGTTGTTGTCAATTTGCTTATTTTTAAATGGAACGTCCCATATATTATTTAATTTTTAGATTCGGCGTTAAATTCTAAACGCATTTTACATAATGTCCTATGCCTATATCTAACTGTTTTTTGAGATTTTTACTTTGAGTAAAAAACGTGCTTTGGAATAGCATATTTCTTAAGTTTTTGAAAATTTAATCTCCATATTTGGCAAAATATTGAGAAAGAGTATGACACATTTTTGTAATTTTTGCTGTCTACTTTTATGCAGTACATTCAACATTCCTTGGCAAACATTCGCATTTTCAATTGCGCCAAAGTAATTTTTTTTAATGGGACACCCTGTCCAGGACTTGATAATTCTGTATCAAACTGTATTTAGGTTACCTATAACTATTCCTGACCATGTTACATTACAATGTTTACAAAATAGCCGATGTCGTTTTTCAAAATAACCCAATTAAGGAACAATTTCACCCCTTAAGTTTTATTTTCAAAAACAACTGGAAAGGTGTTGCTCAAAATTAGTTTTTTGGGCATTAAATTACTTAATTTTCTAAAGGTTTTCAGGGATATTTTTTCTTTTTCTTACCCCTAAAAATAAAGGTGTAAAATTCGATTGAAATTTAAGCCATCTTATAGGAGGGGTAAATCAAACACACTCTTTACGGTGTAATTCTGGCGACGTTTCATGTTGTAAGGGTGAAATCAGTTTTGCCGTTTTTAATTTATTTACATTTCTGGTAACATACGATACCATGAAGTTATAAACTTTTGTACTGCACATATATAAACATCATTAAAAAACTATTTCTTTTTTATCACCGTTAATAATTATACGAGAACAACTTGTAAGTATAATGTCGTCTCACCCTTGCAGCACGTAACGTCGCCAGAATTACACCGTAAAGTGTGTGTTTTATTTACCCCTTCTATAAGAAGGCGTAAACTTCAATCAGAGTCTACTTTCGAGGAGGAAATAAACCAACCTACGTGTAAAATTTAATTGTTTCATATTTTATTTATTTATTTTTTTATGGTACATTATACAAATATTGTATTGTGATGTAAGTGTTATGTATAGTGCCCCAGAAGATCAGTATAAACCTGTACAGTGTGGTGACAAAACCGTATGCAATTGTGGATTGGTTCGTCTTGGCAAAGCATTTACTTCAAGGTTTAGGAAAACCACTAAAACCTAAACATGCCAACCCTTACTCACCCTAGTATTCACATGTAATAATATTAATTAAGTGTAAACATTATAGAAGGTAAATAAAAACATAAAATATAACAGATAACATAATTAGTATTTTAGGAGTGTACTTAATTCATTCATAAGTTACAACTTAGATATCGGATAAATTTGAAAAATAGTAGATAATGTCTTAGATTCCCAAAATTTATAAAACTTTCTAAATAACTATGAATTCACAAAATCAGATTAAATAGCAATAATAGTATATTATATTATAAGTGATACAAATGCATCATTATATGTGAGTGAGAATTAAGTCCGACGAATGCGTTGGCGCACGAGTGGGACACTACTCACGAGCTTTATAATGGCATTTCGATCACGTGTGATATACGACGTTTTATCTTAGAGGTGCATTGTAAAAATAATCCAAGAAATTTAAGTAAATATATGTTTATGGTATTTGTGTGGTTTTTTTTTTTTTTTTTGTTTTTGTGGGGGGGGGGTGTTTGTTTTGGTTTGGTATTTTTTGTTTTTTTTTTTTTTTTATTTTTTTAAATTTTTTGAAAGGGGTTTTTTTTAAAAAAATATAGTGGGGGTTTTTTTTGGGGTTTTTTGTTCAAGGAGGAATTTTGTATTGTATGGGTATGTTATGCATTAATACATGTTGTATTTTATAGTCACAAACATACAAGTCGTCTTCTCTTTGGGTGAAGTATTCAATGCTGAAACCTGCGCTGAATTTACACGAAAATGTGGACATAGGGAAGTACTGCAAATTACCTGCATTCTTGAAACAGGAAAAAATGTTGGATTCGAAGAAAAGAATCATTGATTTTTTCAAGACATGAAATTGATTAGTTCCTTTTAACGCGTCTGATGATACGTTTTATTAGTAAAAGTATGTATACATTTTGGGGTTAAAAAAAAAAAACAACACCAAAAAAAAACCCCCAGAAAAAAAATGTCTAGAAAATATAGTTATCAATTTTATATTTCTAATTATTTAAAATATAGAATTTTATAGCTAATTAAGATGACAAATAAATTTTAATTTTATAAATATTTATGCACTGTTACTTATTTATATTTAAATAAAATCAATACAAAGTGTTATTCGGTTGGATTTAAGCAAAGGGGAGCCGGTACTTTTCCCATACTAATGTGGTCGGGGGTGAACGGTGATGGTTGGTAGGTTACAGTTATTACTATTTTCTTCTTTAAAAAAATACATGTTTTCATATGGTTTAGGGTAAACGGTGTTGGTTGCTAGATGTGATCGGGGGTCAACGGTGTTGGTTGGTAGGTTACAGTTATTAGAATTTTTTTCTTTAAAAAATTACATGTTTTCATGTGATTTGGGGTAAACGGTGTTGGTTGGTAGGTGTGATCGGGGGTGAACGGTGTTGGTTGGTAGGTTACAGTTATAACAATTTTCTTCTTAAAAAAATTACATGTTTTCATGTGATTTGGGGTAAACGGTGTTGGTTGGTAGATGTGATCGGGGTGAACGGTGTTGGTTGGTAGGTTACAGTTATTACAATTTTTTCTCTTTAAAAAAATTGCATGTTCTCTCATGTGATTTAGGGTAAACGGTGTTGGTTGGTAGATGTGATCGGGGGTGAACGGTGTTGGTTGGTTGGTTACAGTTATTACAATTTTTTTCTTTAAAAATATTACGGTTTCATGTTGTTTGGAGTAAACGGTGTTGGTTGGCAGATGTGATCGGGGGTGAACGGTGTTGGTTGATAGGTTACAGTTATTACAATTTTTTTCTTTAAAAGAATTACGTGTTTTCGTGTGATTTGAGGTAAACGGTGTTGGTTTGTAGGTGTGATCGGGAGTGAACGGTGTTGGTTGGTAGGTTACAGTTATTACAATTGTCTTCTTTAAAAAAATTAACTAATTAATTACATTAATTAATTAATTACATTATGTTATACTTAGAATTATTATTTTTCGTTATTAATATTAAAAACTTGTTTGCATTATCAATATATCAATTATTTTGATACATTATCTAACATTTATTTGTAAAAAAATTGTTTTGGGGACATTTCTTCCAGGGATATTTTTTCCCGGGGACATTTTTTCCGAAAGACATTTTTTCAGGCGGTATTTTTACCGGGATATTTTTTCCGGCAGTATTTTTTCGTAAATTCATAGATTTTGACGTATGTCAATAAAGTGTTAAATTTTGTGTAGCTTGTGGCTGTTATTGCAATTCCTGGCGGCTGTAGGTGTGATGAATTATTAAAAATGCGTATTACCGATGTGGAAGACAAAGGCGATCTTCTCCTGATCCATGTTCCTTACACCAAGACCCATAATAAACGGTCGTTTACTATGTTGTCTACTAGATTTAGAATTAATCCTATTAATTTATACCGGAAATATATCAATTTACGTCAAGAGAAAGTGAGCACAGAAAGACAGACTATTTCTTTGCTACCGAAATGGAAAATGTACGATACAACCCATTGGCATTAACAGATTTGGAAAAATGCTAGAATTGATTGCAAAATTTTTTAAGTTAAAAATTCACGAAATGAATACCGGACACGTGATTCGGAAGTCGGCTGCTACTTTGTTCTCTGATTGTGGTGCCGATGTACAAACTCTGAAGCGATTCGGTGGCTGAAAGAGTGATGCTGTCGTTGAAGGTAATGTAGAGGATTCCCTGCACAATAAAATAAGTATTGCGAAAACAATTCTTGGAGATGGATGTAGCAGTTTTACAAATGTCAACCATGAAATTCTCAATTGTCGAAAGGAACATGGCAGTAGCTTTCGATGCTAATAAAGGAATTCGTGGAGATAGGAGTAGCAGTTCTACAAGTGTTAATCATAAAATCATGATTGTGGAAGAGAATAAAGAAGTAGATTTAGTGCTAATAAAGAAGTGTACTTTAAGAATAGGAACCGTTAATGTTAACATTTACAAGAATTAGAAATCTATTAGTCATAACTGCATCATTAATATAGTAGTAATTTTGAATAAATATTCTTTTCTTCAAGCGACAATAAAACGTCATATTATTGAACTACTGGCAGACGCTAAAAACTTTTTTTACTGTCTAGACATTAAAAGCAAAACAGTTATTTTGTTTTCACAACTATTTAGAGGTTGGTACCTCGGTTATGTCATATTATGAATGTAAAAGTAAAGTACCAACTTAATTCGTCGAGAATAAAAGTCACTATAAGACTCGAGAATCTCGGAAAATTTGAAAATAACACATGAAAACTAGCAATAAACGCTTGAAGAAAAAATAATATATTTCACTTGAGTTAAAATATAATTGTTTCAGTTAATTTGCTGTCTCGGCTAACACCTCGCCAGCAAACTTTAAGCTCAACAATTATATTGTTTAACTCCTAGTAAAATAATCTACTATTAACAAATATTCTCCTAGTATTTTCAATACAATTTTAATCTGACAGCTGTCAGATTTTACTCAGTTAGTAGAACTGACAGCTTTATCTCTTGTGAGTGAAATTTGGTTTCTGTCACTGAAAACAATGGTATAATGTACCTAAAAACTACACCTGTAGGATCAAATATTTTATCTTTAAACTATCTACAGGTTAGGTCAAGTAATACAATAAAATATTCCGTTGGTAACCACTTCCCCCACTCCCATAGTAAATAAGAAATTCATGCGACCCACCTCAATTTACATCTACAAAATTTTAGTTATGTTGTTATTAGAAGTACTCGTAGTAAAAGTGTCTCAAATTTTGTTGTAATCGGTTTACATTACTCCTTGTTCCATATTCATTTTCTTCTCATTTTTAGGGCTTTGTTAAACTCGATGAGTTAGTAATAAATTAAAAATAGAGACTAAAAAGTAAAGAATTATAATGAATAAATAAACTATTTAAAAACAACAAATTATTACAACATTCCCTTTTTTTTTTAAATGTAAAAAATTGTACTAAAAAACGGCTTATATAAAATCCAGGTGACATTGTTGACTAAAAAGTTATAATCGATTCAATCGAGACAAACAAACAATCGGATCAAATATAAATACATGATTTTTACTATTGAATATTGAATCGTATTCTCTAACTTTCAACCAAAAATGTAACGTTTTGAAAACACTAAGCGTATTGCTAATGATGAATTCGTATAGCACTTCGTTAAGCAAGTCGATTAGGTATTCTGAAGTGCCATACGTTTACATTACGACAGTTTGTTTTAAAACCGACGTGCACTTGCTGGCAACAGTGTAAAAGTTTGCGATAACCAATAACAAATAATCAAGGTGTATAATGAGTTGCCTATCCACAGCAGATTTAAATCTCATTAATTTCATTAATTTTTTTTAATCATTGTTTATTATAATTATAATTTCACAAATAAAGCATTTTAAAAGTGTAAATTTACTTCTAACATTTTTTTTACTATTATTGTACAACGTAACCTATAAAACGAAAGTATTATTATTGTAGTATTTACATTGATATATTACGTATCACTTTGCCGTAAATTATAGTCAGATAATTCAAACACATCGTTGGCTGCTATACGAAGCCGCTGTTGATCTTCAGCATTTTCAATATTATTCAAAATACCTATTTTGAAATTGATCGCGTTGCCATGCGCAAATTGACGTCATTTACGCTGTGCGTTCAAAAGCGCCGTGCGAATTTGAGTTAGAGAATACGGCCCCTGGTCTGATTTTGAAGAAACTTGGTATTTAGCTTGTTTTTTTTTTATGATACTAAAGGTTTGATTAAGTTTTGGGCATAATAGAACAGGAGCTGACCCAGAAATAATATCTCTTTCAGAAATACTAAGTTTTGAATATTATACCATGTTTGTGGTCTAGATAATCTACCGTCAGTCAGCTCCTGCTCCAGTTGGTACAAAAACTGCTGTTATTTAAACAACTTTTTTGAACTAAATTTCATGCTAAAGCAACAGCCAATTCAAGCACAAATATCTCAAAATAGCAGGAATATATTTTAATTGTAACTGACAAACAGTTCCTTCGTCTGTCAAATTTAAATTTTCCACCAATCACGTACTTGGAAACTGATTTGACGCGGCCAATCAAAACGAAATAAAGCGACTATTCACCTTGGTGGTAAATAGTCGGCTATTTGGTCATCGTCCTAAATATTCACCTGAAGGAATTATTTTTGACTCACGAAATAATCTTATTAAATATAACGCGACCTTGACAAATTAGCTACTATTTTATTGCTACTAAATTTCTCGTAATTTTACAATTTGTCGACTATACTATTTGAAAAAGGATTTTAAGTTTTTCTCTTGCCGATTCTGTACCGTTTAAATTGGAGCACTATGCCTTTTTCGAAAATTTTACTTTTACACAATTTAGAAAATTCCAAAATTTTAGTTGTTTGGGATAGTTACGAACTTTGTAGCAAATTTACCACGGTTGATTAACTAAGGATTCAGCTACACTGTTACGACTTCAGTCTATGGTGGATGGAGTTAAATAGAACATCGGCAGTTGACTATCAATCATCCCAAAGCGGTGACCAAATGTTCAAATCATTGACGAAAATGATGAGTCGTGGTTAAAGGTAATTGATGTTGTTGCTGTGACAAGAGAAAAAGAAATGTCAAACTTCGGTTAAGAATAACATCGGGCTACGGCATAATCACGTCACCAATATAGCGTTGCACGCTTGACATAAGCTCCGTAATATAACCTGTGATTAACGCTAACAATTGTTGTTGGTTGAACGATAGAAAAACTGGTATTGTGTTGCTATGTTGGAGTTTCATTTTTTCTCCGTAAAAATATTGTAAATACAGCCGACAATTAATAGCGAAAAGTAATTTTTTTTTGGACGTTATTCGACCTCCTTGGTCGACTTAAGTGGCCCATTCCCCGGTCAACCATGACCCGTGGCATCACCTTTCGGTATTCTTCGCCGGGTCACGGCCTCGTCTTACATTACAGGTGTATGTAACAATTCGAACGCAATATTGTTTATGGAGTAAATAATATAATTTGTTATTAATGCTATGTTAAACTTAAAATTATTATATATAGAAAAAAAAAAAAGAAAGTAATATAATGTAATCTATTTGTAACGTTTCGTGTTTGTTATTATGTTAAACAAACGCATTTGTTATTTTTACATCACTTGCATACAAAATCATATTAATAAGTTGATTGCGATATCTAGTGATGCCTCGTATTATCGTAATTCATCATCTACCAATATTTTCTTACAACGTGTCTAATTAACAGTTTCAAAATTTTCATAATGGCGGCACTTCTAACATATCGAAAATTGACGTCCAATTTTGGTTATTTAAAATGGAATGAGCCTATTATGACATCATATATGAATTTTGAATTCTGCAATAAAGTTGATGGTTTTCCAACTACGTGAATCACTATGTATACAATGACGTAGATGAAGGACTGAATATAAGAGAAGATAAAATTAAACGTACAAGGAAGGGTTTAAACAAACGAATCTAGGAAGAGAATTAGAACTCAAATAACTAAACAAAAACATACTATAATAAAGTTCTAAAATTTTGTTCTGACATTTTTCATGTAATAGTACAGAGTGTTTGAAAAAACTAGCTAGTTTTTTGTATAAATTTATTGGTGAAATTAACCTTTCAGTAAATTTCAACGTGGGATCCATTCGTGGCCCTACACACGTTCAGACGATATTCCACTTCTCGCCAGGTATTGGCCAACATACCAGGTGTAACAGTCTCTACTGCCGCCAAGAACTTTTTTAAGCTTTGAACACACGAAACACGCATCTGTTTAACAGTAGCTTTAGAAGTTCTCGGTCTACCTGGTGATTTTCCTTTCAAAACGCTACCGGTTTCCTTGAAAGATTTTAGCCAATTACGGATAGTAGTTGGTGTAGGTGCTTCACCGCCATACTTGCGTTTAAAATTATGTTGTATGTGAATAAAGTTGGTGGTGTGATGGAAATCTTATTTCAGTCTTGTGATAATGGTTTTCGGCTAATTTATGGTTCAAGTTGATTATTAGTTGTACGTACATAGGCAGGTACCCATTTTTTGAGAAACTCGTAGTTCAAATTCATTAGTTGTTGTCTAAAGCGATGCCCACTAACAGTTCCAGCAGACTCCTTTTAGACGCATATTATTGTATAGTATTGTCTTATTTTTTTTTGATTTTGCCTGAAGTTATGTGATCGCAGATTAAGCGACATTCTTTAGGTTTGGAGTCTCAAAATACTCCAACCGTTCATTAATTACCGTTTACAAAAAAACAATGGGTGTTCAAAAACTTCATTACATTTTTGAACTGATAGTCTAATACTTTTCTCCTAACGATATTAAAGTGCTTCAAAATAAAATGATTTGTGGGCCTCCGTTCATAACTTAATCAACGTTTTTACTGTTTCAAATCTTTGATTTAGAACACTTGGTGCCGTGTTTGGTGAATAGTACTCCAAAATTTTACATTGAAGCCATCGAAACCTCACTCTTGTAGCTTCGATACAATTTTCACTTTTGCTTTTATTGTTGCAAAGTAGGGTCCATCAGATTGGAGTGGTATTTCCCACTTTTAAGCCTTAATTTGTCGTTTGGCGATTCTCGAGGACTGTATCATGGACCAAGTTTATGTCCTCAGTTTCTCAAACATTGTTGGAGACTCAACACCAAAAGCATGTCCGCAATAGTTCTCATTTTAAAGGTCAAAAAGCAATGTTTAATAATTTGATATGTAAATTCATAAATATTCTCAATTTCCTTGTGAGTTTTTCCACTTTTTATTTTTTGTATTAACTGCTCTCACTTTATTTTTTTGATTTTTTTATGTTGACAGTTGTGCTATTAGAGTAGCAATTGTTTTAGAAGAAATCAATTAATCTAAGGACATTTTTCTATCAGTCAACTATGGCGATGCCCATTAGAGTTTCTTTTGAACTTTACCGTGACCTGTAAGGTTTGGAATTTACACCCTTGCAGATCGGTGTCTTCAATTGTTTTCACTCTCTCAACGCTCTCCTCATGTTAGTGTCGGAATCGACACTTCTGAAGTATTTTAAACTAATCTTCACAGGCATTTATGGTGGTATATGTTTTCCTGCAGGTTTTCTCGAACAAACCAAGTGCAAATTATTACTAATCGTGCTGTCTTTGTGTTTAAAAATTGCAATGTGAGTTGTTTTTTTTTACGGTGGGTTTATTTCATGCTGTACAATGCGTAATACCCGGCAACTAAGTTGCGCAAATACAATATGACAATAATTATAAAATACCGAAATTGAATGGAAAATATGCTTGCAATTAGATGGTGGTCATGTAGAGCATATCATACATTAATAATTATTACTTTTGTTTATATATACAGGGTTGTCAGTTAAGCGCGCGTCGGTATATAGCTCCTAAACCAATGAGGTTAGGAATTTTGTTCATATGTCAATCTATACTATTTGTAAGAGTCTATTTTTGGAACATATTTTTGAGTTTATAGGGTGTCTCAAATAAGTGTGACGATATGAAAGTCATTTTTTTTAATGAGACACCCTGTATTTTTTTGCATATTTCGGTTCACCCATGCACTAAAGAGAAATAAATAAAAAATGGAAAAACATAAAATTTGCGGGCTGGAAATAAAAAATTTAAAAATTTCTAAGATAAATTGTTGGCTCACTGTTTAATATGGATTGAGTTGCGAAAGGTCTAAAGTTACTGTCAACCTATTAACATTTTGTAAATTTTGTACAGGGTTTCCAAAATTATGGCCCAAACATGACAAACTTCAAACCAATTTTTCTCCCGTTTTTCAAATGAAACTCTCTGTATATTTTTTCACCACTAAGATGTAGAATTGAAAAAATGAGTCTTTTTTGTATTTACAACTGTACTCAAATTCTCGACGGTTTTCTTTATTTTACTTTCCGCGGTAAATTTTCATCAACAGAATACCTAGGCGGTTATGGAAAAAAGCTACTCGTTCTTATGACAATGTTATTAATTATTCGCGTAATCTTTTGAAGTTCAGTGGCATCATTGAATTTCTCTATTAGTGGTTAATAATTTTTTCTATTGTTGACCTAGGTTAATAATGGATAAATTCAAATTTTTCGAGAGTCTAAGAATAGTTGTTTAACAAAAACGAGCGAAACATATTTTTGTATATCCAGGAGATTATCTTTAACGTATTTGCTGCTTAAAATTACCTAACACGATAAAATTATTTGAATAAAAAATGCCATTAGTTTAAAACTCGCGCCCCATCCCATAACCGCAAATACATAACCTGAATTTATTTATTTATTAAATATGATGGTAGAATCAGTTTTTTCAGGTTTCCCAAAAGGAGATTTAACCAGGCGAGTTAAGTTACATAAAGAATTTTAAGTAAATTACAAATATTTTGTTGTAGGTGTTTTGAATGGTTAACAGAATGTGGAGGGTCCGACCTGTCGACTATAAAAACTTGACGAGTATGTGGCGAACACTTGCCATTCCTAAATGAATTACAAATGTCAATTTCTGAAACCCAATATTCAAATGATCCAAGGTATATTGGCAACGCAATAAATGCCCGTTAACATCTCTAGCTATACCAAAACTACTCAAGCTTGCAGCTCAAATATTCTTAGGTAAAGAAGTTAACATCTCCCAACGATTACTTTCCGAAAGCAGAGCACAAATTGTGACAGCCCAAGTGGACTTAAAAAATAAACCACTAAGAAGCAGGAGATATACAGAGGAATATACAAACAATTTTCACTAAAATTATATTTTACGAGCCCCAAAATGTTAATTTTAAAGTAGGTTTAAAATTTTTTGCCAGCTCAAACTGCTACGTGATCATGGTTAGAGTTATATATAAAACATTTAGGGTGACAAATTGAAGTCGATAGTATTAGACTGCATAGAAAAGCTACAACTACAATGCGGTGCCAATGTTAGGGCAGTAGTAATATTTTCGAAACCTAATTAAAAGAATAGATGTATCACCGGAAAAACCATACCTTCTCGTAAACGATAAGAAAATCTATTATTTCTTCGATGTCCCCTATTTATTGAAGTCGGTGCAAAATAACTTGATTAAATACGATATAATCTTTAATAACAAAAGCATCTTGGAAAGACATTAAAAATTTCTACATGTCAGACAAATCTAAACCGCTGCGATTGGCTCCTAAATCAACTAATTTACATATTACTCCGAATAATTTTCAGAAAATGAAGGTGAAATATGACTCAGAACTGTTTAGTGAATCAGTGGCAGTTGGTGCTACTTGATTTTTACAAGAAAAATGTTTATTTTTTATTTTTGGCTTAAATTTGGCTAGTAGTGAAAAAAATAGTATATACACCATGGTTATGAAGTCCATTATTGCCTTAGCACCAGTTTATTTCGCGAGGGGCGGTGGACTTCACAACCTTCGTGTATAATATACTATTCTTTTGTAATAAAAATGAAGTATACGATAGAAGAATCAATTTGACATGATTTTGTATAATCGGAGAATGCTTAAAGAATTGCCTTCTAGCATCCAGAGTATACAAAGGGAGGTTTCTGATAGAAGGCACCCAGATACAAGATCATTTAAAAAATTGAAGGATAGATTTGACACGACTGGAACAGTTAAATATGAAAAACATGACAGAATAAAGCCCGTACTAAACGAAGAAAAAACTTTATTGCAAGTGTTGTTGAAGACCCACATAGAAGTTCAGCAGACATTAGTGATTTGCTGCACATAGGTCAAACTTCCGTAAAAAACATTTTGAAGAAACATAAGTTCCATCCGTATCATGTACAACTGAATCAAGCCCTTCAAGGACAAGATTTTGAAAATAGGGTAAATTTCTGTAATTGGGGTCTAGCTCGAATTGGAGAAGATGAACGGTTTTTAATACTGTATTGTTTACCGATGAGGCAACCTTCCACAATAATGATCATGTGAACAGAAATAATTTACATTACTACGCCAATGTGAATCCAAATTTTACGAGGGCAGTTGACAGGCAACACAGGTGGAGTGTAAACGTCTGGGAGGCATAATTGAAGACCGCGTAATAAGACCTCATTTTTTTATGGTCATCTAAATGGGGATATTTTTCAAAGATTTTTAGACGAATACCTTGATAATCTTCTAGAAAATATATCATTAGGGCTAATAGGAAGAATGTGGTTCCAGTTAGACGGAGCGCCTGCTCATATTAGTATTGGAGTTCGACATACTTTGAATGAAAAGTTTCCAGACAGCTGGATTGGCAGACAAGAACCTGTTCCGTGGCCCGCAAGGTCACCAGATGTGACCAAACTTGATTATTTTCTATGGGGATACGTTAAAGATCTGGTCTACCGCATACCTCAACCACATCAGAAAACATGCGGGAAAAAAATAAGAGAAGCCTTTAATACAGTTACTCCCTTTAATGTTAGAAAATGTAAATAGGTCTTTAACAAACAGGTTAAATCTGTGTTTACAACAAAATGGTCGGGTGTTTGAAAACTTAATCTAATCATGTTTAAAAAGTTCTCTAATGTTATTCAAAGCCGCCTAGGTATTCTGTTAATTAAAATTTACCGTGGAAAGTAAAATAAATGGTTTTTCGTAAATATCTAGAAAACCGTCGAGAATTTGAGTACAGTTGTAAATACAAAAAAGACTCATTTTTAATTATACATCTTGTGGTAAAAAAATATACAGGGGTTTTATTTGAAAAACGCGAGAACAATTGGTTTGAAGTTTGTCATGTTTCGGCCATAATTTTGGAAACCCTGTACAAAATTTACAAAATGTTAATAGGTTGACAGTAACTTTAGACTTTTCGCAACTCAATCCATATCAAACCGTGAGCCAAAAAAATTATCTTGAAATTTTTCAAATTTTTTATTTCCAGTCCGCCATCTTTTATTTATTTCTCCTAACTAGAAGATTTTCGGCAATTGATAGAGTGCATGGGTGAACCAAAATATACAGGGTGTCTCATTAAAAAAAATGACTTTCATATCGTCACACTTATTTGAGACGCCCTGTAAACTCAAAAATATTTTCCAAAAATAGACTCTTACAAATAGTATAGATTGACATATAAACGAAATTCCTAACCTCATTGGTTTAGGAGCTATAGACCGACGCGCGCTTAGCTGACAACCTTGTACTTTGATATTTTATTAATAAATTAATTTTTTGTACTCATAGTCTAAGATTACTGATTTCCCGGTTATTCTTGATGCACAGGAAATTCTATTTCCCGGACTGCAGGGTTTTTTAGTTTCCGATGGAATAGGAAAATTTTTCTTAGGTAGGTATTAGTTGACAACGCAAAGTAAATTGTCAAGCATTCAGCGGGACAGTGCTACCAACTCAACTTTCTTGTAAACACAAAAAACTAAGCAGCTGTGAATTTATTACTACTACTATTACTACAATTACTCGTTACAAAAAATAATATACCTAACTTTTTCTAGAAGAATTTTCCCCGCATTCGCACTAATGCCGCACTCCCTACGGTCGTTCTTATGCGGGAAATTTATCTTCCCGAACTCATTAGGTAAATAATTTCAGTTTCGGTATCCTTTATTTATTGTCATACCGCACTATTTGTTTTTAATACTCCAGTTCATCACTTATACTATATCTGTAACTCTAAGGGAAATTTTATTGATGACACCTTCCAATTATTTTTTCATTATTTTTTTTGTAAACGACAAATAGTAGGCCGTAGTCCACTTTGAAGCCGTATAATTTCAATATTTTAGTAAGTTAAAATTATTTCTAACTTACTAATTTTAAATTTTGTATTTTTTAGTTGTTAATCATCTACGTCTTACGGTTTAAAATTCGATTTTGTACTTCATGATATATTTAATTTCTACTTTGCCACTTACTATACATAAAACGAAGTAAACGATATTCTACAAAAGTAAACTATTGAGGGTACATATAAAAGTTTAATAATGTCAAATTTAGTTATGATTTGAAGCGGTACTTTAATGTATTTGTTGCAATATTTAAAACCGTAGTCAAATATGTTTTAATTCCATCAGATGTCAACAAAATGAGCGATAATTCATAAACTTCTAATAGAATCCATTAAAATTTTATCTTATAAATTATAATGAATTAATAAACACTTTATATCAATTTCAAGTGATCTTTATTGCAGTTATACTAAACGCAACAGTGTGTTTGGTTTTACGATTCCCTTGCCGCAAACGCAATTCTATAGAATGAAATAGAGCAGCGAAAAGGTAAAAGATGCTGTAAAAATATAGAAAAGCCGCTCACGAGCTAACCCTGGATAAGCTGCACATTCACATGTATGAATTCAGCACATCAACATCAAATACCTTCGTATAAAATATGTACTTACCATAAGTTGCCGAAGACGACTTTTTCTTGCTTTATTTTTCCACAATTTCTGCGAATTCTTTCTTTATTTTATAGTTATATAAACTCATTTTGTTTTTCTTTATACGCGCAAAAAATTGTAAACGCCGATAAAGACTTAACAATTTAATTATTATTGGATTTTAATTGATTGGCTTGCAATTGCTTTATCGGCCTTGCAATTTAACATTTACTATTATTATTAAGCACATTTTTTATTACGATTGCACTCTTTATGAAACAAAAGCTAGTACCTAGTCAAAAAAAAACCCTGAAAAATGGCAAAGGTGTTAGCTTTTGACATTTTCAATTTCGCTAGATTAATAATATATTCGATATTAAAGTTGGGGGTAAGCTGTGAAAAAGAGGTGTTTATTCGACAATCTTACAAGAAAATCATCTTAACGTTAAGCAGCAGGTGCCTACTATATCACACATGTCGACTCCCGAAGCCTTCGTACGAAGAGACGGTCCTACTAAATCCAGGATAACATTTGAAATTCCTCTTTTGAAATCCGCTCTTTCGCCGCTTACAAAAATATTTTTCTTCCAATTCTAACTTGCATATTTTAATAAATTTTCTAAGACCTACAACGACTAGGGTCGCTCCTTTGTGTTGCCCCCTGATGAAAGGAATTGTTATTTAACCGACAAATTTTAACCACGAATTGCGAATAACATTTTTGTAGTGTTGTGCAATTTTCTATATTATTGTATAATACTTTCCTTCTAGGGTAGGTATATTATTGTGATTTTTAAAATATATTAGTGAATGAAAGCTACAATTATAATTACAGATTGATGAAATAGAAGAGTAAATAAATATTTTCAAACTTTTGAAAAATGAAAATTCCGACACAACTTCAATACAAAAAAAGCATTGGAACCATTGGTATGCGTTGCACAAACTGGTTGGCGCCTATTAATAATCACGTTGCGTAAATAATCACGTACTAGCATTTTCTAATAAAATAAAACTTAAAAAAATTTAGTACTAGTTAAGGTAACTGAAGTACATGCGGATGTCATGAAAGCACACGTTAATTACTCTTGTAATGGTCGCTTTATAATAAATACTAATCAGTGTAAGTTTCCTAACGTGGTTTTTTATTTAAAAAAATTAAACGTGGTGAGTAATATTAATTAAATACGCCGAATTGTTAATGGTAGTTCCTTACAGAGGGAGTATTTTTCGAAATAACAAGAAATAAATGAAATACTAATTCGAAATTGTAGTAAGTTAATAAATTTAATTAAAAAATCTATAGAGAGTGTCACTAAGAGATCTTTACAAAACTTTACCAAGTATTTTTCAGGACAAAATAAGTCGATTTAATAAAACTTAGCTTATCGAAAATTGTTCCTGAAGTTGCAATTATGAAATATTTTTTTATATAAATTTTGAACCGCTGAAGCGATTTTCGCTTACACAGCTTTATAGACCAGAAAATATCACAATAAAATTTTGACTAAAATGATAATATTGGTGGAGAAATTGAGTTTTGTAATAATTGAACATTTGAAATATCTACGCCAATGGATAAAAGAAGGTTTATTTATCAAATGTGAATTAAGTGACTTATGGGACACAAAATAAGTACTCTACGTAAGATTGGACAAAAACGCACCGTTTTCGCAAAACTCGAATTTTACTAATTGAGAGCATTCTTGATGAAAAGTTTTTCAAAAATCTGAAACGGCTAAAACGAATTTGACAAATGATACGCTTACACAGTTTTATGAAATTAAAAATCAGATTAAAATTGTGTCAAACATCAACTCATGACGGAGAACCGTTTTTTTATTATTATTTTGTCACTAAAAAAAGGGTTCTCCGTCTATGGATTGATTTTTGACACAATTTTGATATGATTTTCTGTAATATTTTTGTAAACCATTTTTGGGTTTGGTTAAGGAAAAATATTTGCAAATGAGATCTCTTCTTTTGAAGTTGTTTACTCCAAAACTATGATAAGTAACCTCCTTATATCCTCTTGTATCCATTTTAAAACTAATTTGTGCAACTTCTTCGTTGTCATCAGTGTTTTCAATTTCTTCTTCGTTTTCTTTTTTCTAATGGTATACCTTCAAATCTGTAATGTGATTGAGTTCTGTTTGAGTAAATTATATTTTAAAACACTTGATTAAAGGGATTAAATCTTGAAGAATATCTACCAAGATTCCAATTTGGAATAAGTTTTTTTCAACATTTTTTATCACTTCTTAATTGCTTTTCATCTTAATTTTCATTTGAAACCATTTCCATAAGAAGGTTTTCTGTAATAACTACTTCAGAACCAGGAGATGTTACATAGTTTACTGTTTCGTATATACTTTTTAAGAAAGTTTTGACTCCTTAAATATCGTAAAAGTCATGCGTTTGCAATTGTCTTGTATGTAACTGAAAGTATTGAAATTTAAACAGACTAGAGTTTTTTGACTTTCCAATTACCAGGAATTTTAGTTTATGTGAACCGTCCTCAAAATTTACTCGTTTCTTCGTTTTTTTTTTACCTGACAGATTCGACTCTATTGTAAATTTGAGATGGCAGTAAACGTAATTGTTGACTTCAAATTTTCAATTATTGATGGCTAATTCTTTTATTAAAGTTATCAAATGGTCCTCTGGCCGCACATAATTAGCTATTTTCGTAATGTTTAATATACAAAATTTAAGCTTTTTTATTTAAAATATTAGATGCAAGCATTTCTAATTCGTTGAAAAAGCCACTACATAAAGCGTTTTCTCTACGAAAATTATTCGTTCAATATTTGAAACATATTCGTTGTGACGTCATTAACTTACGTCTACCCGAAAATGTTAAGTTTTTGAAACAAGCAGATGTCATCTAACTGTCGATTTCGGCAACTGTCAAATATCTTTGACTTCCAATATGTTGATAAGTTATAACGTTCAAAAGTAAAAAAAAAACAGGTTTTTTCTTTTACCACTTATCTGATATTGAGATAAAGTGAGCTGACCATTCCTTATCATTTCAAAAGAGCTTTTTTTGCTAGGTTGAATAATACTTAGATGTGAGCATGTGATTCACTAGGCAATGTACATGTCAACTTATTTTGACAGTTAAGAGAATAAGTGAAATGCATCTCTTGCGACATCTCGGAGAATTTAAAAGACCAACCGCCTTCTTGTACAATAAAAAGAATGTTATCAAAAAGATACCTCAAATTAGTTGCAAACTAAATTATAATCATGTATAGTAGATCTAAGTGACTTATTGTTACGTGAAAAATACGACGCATTTGGTATTGATGATGAAGGTTTTTGCCGATAGTTTTTCTCCGTGTGTTCATAGATGGTTCCATTTGGGTATTAATGCATTTCATTTTGTGCTGTTAGTGGTGGTCATGTTTATATTCTCTTAACCGACTTCTAATGCCAATTAAGGTATTTATCGTTAATTATTCTTGGCATTGGAAGTACTCCAATACCTAAGCTACTATTTGGGACTATTACAGAAATCTGTATTATCGGTCATTTTACTCAGATTAATCTTAAACAATAAAATATTTATCAAATGAGGCAAAGCCGAGTTTGGTAATGTTCGCAGAGCTTCAAAAATGTTTTTGACGAATTCAACACCATACTTTTTATATGATCCCATAACGAACAAAAAATGTAAAACATTATTTATTGAATTAAATAATACAAAACTATAAATGCTGTTAAATTTTAATTTAAATATGATTAATTAATATTAATGTTTCATATCTCTGGTGGGGTATTTAAAATTCAAGTCATTTTCTAAATCCTTTTTAAAATTGACACATTGATTGGATAATATTAAATAATCAGATATAGTGACTCTGAATAAACTAGCAGAACGATGTGACAATAATGAATCACAACAAAGTGGCAATGTAAATAGTAAGATTATTTTTGTCGAGGATGTGGCGGTGTTATTTTCTTAAGAGAATTTGTAAAGCATGTGAAAAAAAGAGTAATACAAGTAGAATCTGCAGATAAACCCAGAAGCTATTGCACAATTGTTGATCAAGAATGTGTCCAGCATAAAAGCAGTAGATCGTCAAATGATTAAAGTTCCTTCTGTTCCTACAGAGATACAAGTGTCATTGCAAATGCCATCGCCAGTCTCAGACACGGATCAGATCAAAACGTAGCCGCCAACACACGACGCGACGCCACCGAACGTACAACTAAGTACACCCGTGGACTTTAAAGAAGCCCATCCCCAAGGCATTTTTAAAAGTAGATTTATAGTTTGGACATCATTTAAATGTTTATAATCCTTCAGGTATTTTCTATTGTATTAAAAGTCGACGCAAAACACTTTAACCAGTTTCGTATGGAAATAAAAAAAAAAAAAAAAAAAAAAATGCCTGCTGTATAAGTTTATATTAAAATTAAAAATGGGCTGAATTTTGAGCTTATATTTGAGTGCCATTTGTATTTATATCCTAAACTCGGAATAGTTATCTTTTTGTAAAATAGAAAGGGTTAATGAATAATAAATTAAATACAATAGCTCGTATTCACCGCCTCTTTTAAATCTTGAAAGTATTTTTTAGAAGTAGTTTTGAAAATTAGTTTTAAATTTGAACCATTCATGTAGAGGTGAAATTTAAACTCAAAAATTACATTAGTAACTATGAAGTAACTGTATTTAAAGACAAATTTAATTGCATTGTTAAACATGGTTAGGAGTAACTTTTACTAAAACTAGATTTAAGAACAGATTTAAAAAAATCGGTGAATACGGCTCAGTGTCATCGTTGAATAATAAAAATATAATTATTTGTTTACTGCAGGCCATTATATATTTTAAAAATCGCAGTTTTAGATGGAATTACAACTAGTCTCAATACAAAACTGGTTAAAGTGTTTTGCGTTGGTATTTTAATACAATAGAACATTTAAAGAATGCTCAAACTTAATGCCTACTTGTAAAACGCCTTGGGAATTGGTTTCTTTAAAATTGATGCGTGTACAACAAGTAAGAAGAACGCCACAGCGTTATTCTCTATGTTGAAAAAATTCTCAGTATCACGGGAAGCACCCTAAGGGAGAAGAAATGTTGTGTATTCAAATTAGTTGGAAATCAAAAATACTGATTCGGAATTCTAGTGTGTGTGAATGATTATATGTTAGCGGTGTTTTTTTTTAATTTGTCTCCTATAATTTATTATTATTATCTGTTTTTAAATTAAATTTAACACTTTTTTCCTTCTTTTAGGAGGTTGGGGGATCAAACAAGCGTTTCTTTTTGATCTCCAACCTCCTAAAATAAAAAAAAAATGAATTTAAAAATAATAATGATTATATTTTATTATTATTGATTGTGTCAATTAATTTTGTATGTAAAAACAAATCTTGTAATTTAAACGAATTCAAAACATAACAGTTATTAAACATGCTCAACTGTTTGAGTTTAAAAGCTACCATATAATATGATGTGTGATTTTGGTATAATCACCTCTTAGACCACGGCCACATTATGCGTTTTGGTCGTATACGACTGGTTGCATGCGACCAGGCAAAATATCAAATTCTTGCGTTTGCCGCAAGTGGGGTGACAAACTGGACGCAGTCGCACGATGTCTTCGTTCAATGAAAAAGCTCTGCTGGGAATTGCAGTTTGGTCATATTTAAAAAAAAAAAGAAGAAACGTACATTTGCTGTTCATCCCTTAAATGCAGTTCGTTTAAAACAAGGGCAGTTTCATACTTTAATGACATTGCTAAGGAATGATGAGGAAAAGTTTGTTGCTTACTTCAGAATAAGTGTTTCATCTTTTGAAGAACTTTTTGTTGTGTATTCAACATAAAATAGCAAAGCAAAACACTACTTTTAAATTATCTATCTCAGCACAGGAGCGGTTAGCTGTCACATTAAGGTGAGATTATATAAAACTACGTTACAAGATATTATTTTTAACTTTATTTTATAAAATTCTACATTTGAGTTAAATTTGAAATATCATCGTCTGCAATAACACTATAAACCTCAGAAGTTTCTGACTCTGATTGTGACGGGGAGCAAATATTGAAATTGTGCTGTGGACGAAATGGAGTGTGGTTGTAATTTTGGGATTGATATTGCGACAATTGGCTTGTTTGTTGCTGAGGAATGGTAAATTGAGGAGCTGTATGTTGCACTTGTAAAAAATTAGGTTGTTGAAAACTAGGAAGTGGACAGGGCACTTGAGGATTACAGGTCATCGCTTGCTGCATTACTTGTGTTATAGCCATGCGGATCCATAATTTTTTTTCTATTGAAAGTTTCTGCATTATCGGTAAAAAAGATAACAAGAAGTTCTTGTCTCCCTCGACCTCATCGTCCAGTGGTTTCGACTCAGACAAATGTCTCAAAACGGCAACTTCAAAAAGGTGACTGTTTAGTTTTATTTCTTGTCGTAGATGTGACGGCACGTGGAGCTGTGACAGCCTCTTGACTTGCATCATTTGTTACTTGTTCCATATCTGCATTGTTATTATTTAAAGTTGGCGGCGCAGTTTCATGAAGATTAGTTGTTGATCTAGTAATTAAAAATGTTATTTAGAACATCATTTTGGTTTAATATAATTTACTAATTTATTTTTAACACAAGTGTGGCACTGATACAGAAGAAACAAAAAGTATATATTTTTCGCAACAATTAACGCCGTTTTCTACCATAAACACATTGTGTAAATTACTTACTCTCCATCGTCGGTTATTCCAACTAAAAACAACAGCTGGTCAAAATAACAATATTTCCTTTTCTTGACCTTTCGCTACCACTGGGCAACTTTTGATTTCGAAGCTCTCTTTTAAAAGCGTCACGAAGAGATCGCCATTTTTTTAAAAAAATAATTTAGTATTTTTAAATTATTATATAGGAATATATTTCAGGTTCCTTGCCACTGGAAACACATTTAGATCACTATCGTTCGAGTACCGCATAGGAAGATCAACGATTAGTAAGATTGTGAAAGAAACTTGTAAAGCCATTTGGGAAAATCTGAAGGAAAAAGTGATGCCGAAACCTACAACTGCGGATTGGGAAAGAATCGCTGAACAATTCTGGAAGAGAGCTAATTTTCCTAACTGCGTTGGTTCATTGGATGGCAAACACATTCGTGTAGCTAGGCCAGAAGGAAGTGGATAACAATTTTACAATTATAAACACTTTTTTCTATCGTATTATTGGCTCTAGTAGATGCTAATTACTGTTTCACTATAATTGATGTAGGCCATTACGGAAAATCATCGGATTCGAACATTTTCGACAATCTGAATTATATCAACAGCTAACTACCGGGAAACTTAATCTTCCACATAATAAAAGTCTACCTAATTTTGAAAACACAACCGAAATTCCTCACGTAATAGTTGCCGATGAAGCTTTTAGTATGAGCGAACACGTTATGAGACCCTTTGCTAGGAAAAACCTTGACATAAAGAAAAGAGTTTACAACTACAGACTTTGTAGGGCGCGCCGTTATGTTGAGTGCGTTTTTGGAATCCTCGCAAATAAATGGAGAGTATTCCATACTACCATTAAATTAGACCCCCAGTTTGTTGAAGAAATTGTTTTAGCTGCTTGTGTTTTGCACAATTTCGTTCGAGTGAGAGATGGTGTACAGTTTGACGAAACTCTAACATGTTCTATGGAAGACATACTAGTCATTGGTACTGGTGGATCATGTAACTCATCTAAAAACATCCGTGATGTTTTTGCAGATTATTCACTTCACCAGCTGGATGTGTGCCATGGCAATATGATAAGATTTAGATACTTCATAATCAGTGACATGTGTTAATTTGTGACAAAAATTTAGTTTTTAATAAATTACATTTTCTGTTGAATTCTTGAATTATTTCAAAAGGTATTAACTTATATGACTGTACACTTCTTACCTTGTTTGTTTTTTCTTCGTTATTTAACTGATCGAAGTTTTCTACAACAGCTCTAGCAACTTCAATCTATGATTTGGATTTTAGATCCCTATCACTAAATTGTTTCAACCTATTATCCCACAAAGCAGGCCGAGTACTTATTTCATTTATAAAAATGTCAACTTCCATTATGAAAATTACATGTGCACTATTCGACATAAACAATTGTATACTAGGAGAAACCTGTTGCAACTTGTCGCAAGTATTTGTCCGTCAGCATAAGCCAACACGGATTGCGTTTTTAACGCACGAACGCTGCAACCAAGAAACGCAACCAATTGCGTTCAGAAAACCGTCGCATGTTGTTGGTCGCATTGTATGGCCACCTTCGTTTGATTCAATAATTAACACAATTTTTTGATCGCATGCGTACAGTCGTATACGACCAAAACGCATAATGTGGCCGTGGTCTTAGCTGTTTATGTAGACGCAGGGTTTAGGAGCTACTTCTCTAGTTACATTTCCTAAAAAAACTGCTATGTTCCTATCACAGATCGGAGGTGTAATCAATTCTGAGTTCACTTGCCTTCTTGATAATCACATCAGTGTCGATGCAAGGGGTTGTATCTAATTATTCGTCTTTAATATGCTTATCTATCAAAATAAAAGATATCAGGTTGATTGGTCGATATAATTTTGTCAGAGAATATTATTCTCACTCCCGTGTAAACATGCATTTACATTTTTCGTCACTCTTGTGGCACATAGCTCTGAGAAATGGTATATTACACAATTTTCTCAAGGATGAAACTAACCTAAATCTTGTTCTATCATTAATGGTAAGCTAATATCTTATCTGGCCCTAAGGATTTATAACATGCCTATTAGATCTCAATCTATTTTAATCCTTTTTATTATGAATTTTAGGTTTGGACTGGTGAGTTTGTTTCATAGTTAGTTATTTGATTTTTGAATTTAGAGTTGTTTTTCTGCAAAAAGCTTCGTAGAGCCTACCATTTTCTGAAGATAAGTTTCTATAACCTAAACTAGACAGCTGTTCTCGTAAAAGTCCATCATTGGTTTCTCTTCACAATATCAAATTCGACGTTACCATACTGACAATCAGAGGCGAGTGTCTTAAAAAATCTTATGAATAAGTTACGAGACGGTTTCCAATTAAACTAATCAGAGTTAGTACGCTATAATAAAGCAAAAATAATTTGTATCGAGGCTGACCGACAGTCTGTCCAAATGTAAACACAGCATCAACATTAAATTTTTTCAGTTATTTTAATTAAAACAAAATATACTCAACAAGTCCATTTTCAGAAATTTTACCCTCAAAAAATAACACAAAATATTGAACATTTTACTTCACCCGGCAAAAACTATGTTTTATGAGTTAGGTATCTACGAATCTCGAGATTCACATACTTATAATAATATTTAACAAATAATGGTTTGATAAAGAAAATATTTTAAATTTTCGACTTACCAGGTTGAATCTTCCCACTTTATATTTCTTCCTTCTAGAGAGTTGTAGTTAAATCTAAAATAAGAAAAAAGTATTACAAAATGAAGTTTGTCTTACTATATAAAAATGGATTCTGGTATGTTCGGATCTTTAAAACTTAATAACGAATAGACAAAATTGCGTACTTCCTTCTGCGGGTTTGTTTATAATTTGTACGCGAAGGTATAAAAAATATCAGTGGAAAAATACTCGACAGCAAACAATATATTTTGATCATTATTGGTACAATCAAATTATACCAAAAGAAATACACCAATATTGTCTGGAAAAAAAGTAAAATTTTGATAAAAAAATATTGATCAATTGTTTAAATTTCCAGGGCTTCTGAAATTATATGAAAGCCCCAATATACATTTTTTGCTCTAAATACGTTGTGCATTATTATTATACCTATAACCGGATAAATCCGATGGATCAAAATAAACTGATTTGATCCTTTAATCAGTTTGATTTGTGGTAGACGCCATTTAAATCGCAATGCAATCGTTACACTAAATCATTACTTGTTAGAAATGATTAGAATGCTTTGGCACAAGGCCAATTTTTTCTCAATACGATTAAAACCGCAACGTTGGAATCAACGTCCCTGACCTTCGAGCATTAATAAGATTAACATAGAGAAGTCAATTGGATAAAACTGTTAACTGCAGCTTCAGTTTAATAAAAGAAAACATCAAAAACTGTAATACGGACACGTGTTACGACAGTTCTTGATATAATTTCTAGTATTTATATTATTTTCTGATCATACAGAGCAAAACTTTCATAAGAAGGCCAATAAATAAGCGTCACTTTCAAACATCTAAGACTTGCAAGAAAACAAATAATAGTGATAAAAGTGGTTTACAAAGCGAATCATTTCAATTACCATGTTCAACAAATATTTGCAACCAACATTAAACTCCACGGGCCATTAGTCCTGAGTGTTTTGAGGATAGAAGAAAAAATCAGTTTCTGTTTCCAACCTATGCAACAAAGCTGTATCATGCTTTAAAATCGATGGCAAAGACGCAAAAAGATCTTCAATATGTAAAAATTAATTTAACAAAAGGGAGTCAAAGAAGAACTTGGGTATAGAAAAGTTTTATATTGCTGAAAATGCTTCATGCCCAGTAAGTTCTAGAATAGTTTGCAGAACTTAGTATAAAAATTTTGTGAAAAAGTTTTACGTAGAAATATTAAAGGATATGAAATTATTGCTGAAATGTATTATTTAAAAATCTTGTAGAATTTATTTTCGAGCATTTTATAAATCTTCTCCTAATAATAAACAATCAAAAAGCATTAAACAATATTCTTGAAGAATCTAAGTAGACATAACAAATATTGCTTCTTTATTAAATTCAGGTAGAAGTTGGCGTTGATTTTCGGGTTGTGATGAATATGCTAACGTATTACATTTGAAGTCAAAATCTAAACTTCATACAACATTGATTGTAGTGCGATGACAGGTTGACAATCACAATTGATCAACGTTAACTTCACGGCAAATAAAAAAAGACACTTGAGAACAAATCTATTGAAACTTTTAAGATAGAGTCTCCAATAGATTTTTTTATAATGAGACTTACTGAGGCGAAAAATGCAAACAAACGGATAAAAAATACCAACAATAAAGAAATATATCGAATAGAAACTTCTACAAGAAATCTATTTCCAAATTGATAAAAATGTTAGTAAAATTCTTTTGAGTATAGAACCAAATGTCACAGAAAATCTTAAAAATCCTAAAAAGGAGCGCAACAGAAAAGGTAAAAAATTGGGAATTAATGAACATCTTGTATTTGAATTAGGTCTAAGGTTTAAGTTGAGTTTAAAAAAGTGTTTTCTTTGTTAGGACATTGTGTTGCTTGGAAAGGTCAATTGATTTGTACTAAGAATCTTGTATTATAATCAATATATTTGGGTATCTGCGAAAATTTATTTACCACTCTAATACCGTCTCCCTTAGGGAAAGTTTGTGTTGTTTGTCCAATATAAAAGCTGATATTGTATCCTTAAAATTGAGAGGTGTAAAGACCCTTTAGAACGGACTTTAGAACCCTTTCATTTTGAAATAACTGTTGACTTTGAATGTTTGAAATGTTTAAAAAATTAGTTATTGATCCGTACAACTTTTGTTTGAATTATTTTTTTCTACAACTCAATTTTTTATACGATCTTATACGCTTGTTAGTGTCAAAGCGATATGGAATTCGGCGAGAAACGCACGTTTTACTTCATCGTGTTTTGAAATTCGTCTTTAACATCAACAACAAAAGAAGGTACTGCAGGCGATTGCTTTTTGCTAAACAGTTTAGTTTAAAATATATTACTATAATACGTTCAGTGACCACACGGAGTTAAACCACTCCCTACAAATCTGCGCGAAATTTAAATAAAATTATTTTATTGGTTTAAATTTTAAAGTCAGTATTACAACCAACATTCTTGCAACTTTTGACATTTTGGTTTTCACATTGGTTGCGGTTCATATATCAGTAGTTTTTTCTGGTTTCTATTCTATTTTGCAAACAGTATTTTTCAATAGTTTATTGTAAATTTGTGTTTATATTCAGGTATGTAGAGAATCATTCATTATTGATTAAATAAAAAAAAATTTATTTTAGGTTATAGTTAATTTATTTAACTATGCATCAAGTTGCGGCCTTTTTTTCCACCAAGAAACGAACATCCAGTCGCTTGACCACAAGGAATGCATTGTGAATATCTTTAAGACTAGCAGTGAAGAGCACCCCGATAACTCTAAGATATAAACAATTTTAGATAACCAAAACGGCTCTTCGACGTTTAATTTATTCTTTTTCTGAGCGAAACAAGCCACCATCTCTGAACAAAATGTTTGCAGCATTGCAGGAAAATAAAGATTTACCGCAATTTAATCGAACTACTTTGAGTAAATTGATCAAGGAAATTGGATTTCGATGAGTAAACAAGTTATTTATTTATCCTTGGTCATATTGATGTTATAGGTTCACAAAAGATCACGCAATAGTGTTCTAAAGGAAAAAAAATAATTACCTGGAGGCGACATTTTCTGAGAGAAATTCGAAACACAGAGAAGATGGGACGCTAGCACCGTAAGTAAAGTATGGAAAGACACAACAATCGCCAACCCGAGGTAAGCTTTTGGGCAAGGCAAATCGTCTTGTAATACTGCACATAGGATCTGAAGTTGAACTTTTTGAAAATGGTTTGCCATGTTTTGAATCGAAGAAAACTGGAGATTATCATGAAGAGATGACAGGGAAAGACTTTATTGGACAATGCTTCTTATCACAGTAGAAAAACCGAGAAGATTCCACTTGCACAAAAAAGGCAAATATACAAGCTTGGTTAGAAAGTCAATCGATTGTGTTGGTACCTTCCAGACATGGTAAAATCTGAACTTTTGAATCTTGTCAGAGAGGCTGCAGTTATACCAAAATATGTGGTTGATTGATAAAATGGCTAAAAAAAATGGTTTTACAGTTTTGCAATTGCCTCCTTACCACAGCGAATTCAATCCTATCGAATTGATATGGGGTCAAGTAAAAGGAGAAGTTGCAAGGAACAATACAACCCTGTTTCTGCATACAATTAGGAAAACGTCATATGTCATGCACAAGGTGAAGAGAAAAAAATGTGGCAGGTAGACATTGCAATGAACATAATCGTGGAACCGTTGATAATTCATTTAGGGGATGACTCTTCATCTGAATCTGATTCATCATAAAAGTTAAATAACAAGATACAACATTATTTTTTAAAGTAAGAATGCAAAATTAACTCTCTGATTAACGGACGAATTTGTGTAAACGTTACGTTATTTATTTTTAAATCTACATTTTATAAGAAGTTACCATAATTTTAGGTTATGTGGGGTTATGTAGAATGCGAGACAATCGTTATACTTACCAAATATTAGAAATATCTTAAATTTGTCGGTTTACTTTATTACGTATAAAATAAACTATTTTTTGAATTTTCGCGCTTATATAATTTTACATGGTGTAAAGTGGTATCTGCGTTTATTGGTTCAAATTATCACAAATGAATGAAGAAGTGACTTAACTCGTGTGTTCGCTAAACGAATTATAGTAATGAATTTTAACCTCAACAGTCAATTTTAGAAATCCCACCCTTAAATACTTAATTTCTTTACTTTTAATTTTAAATGTTTGAAGTAAAACTTAATGTTTATTAAAGACAAGACTTGGGGCGTTGTCACTGTAGTATGACTTTTTTTCAAAATATTTATTTTTGTTTTTTTTTATGTTTGAATTTGTACATTTTATCGCATATTTAACACTACAATTTTAAAAGAAATAAATACAAAATAAAAATTTACTACAACCACGACAAAGTCTCTTCTTATATCTTCCAATTTCAATCAAAACATTTCTGATAACTTGATAATTTGAGTCAATTTTATACGTACGTCGAGACCATTCGACGCATTAAAATGCATGATTTAGCGGAAGTGCACTGTTAGTATTTTACAAAAAAGTATTTTTCATTAAAATAAAATCATTCATATTAAAGGGTTAAAACGTAAAATAAATCTACATATAACACGTCTCTTTATTGGAATGTTGAGTAATTACATTATTCCTGTAGATTAGGAAAAATTCTTACGTATTTTAAATTAGGAAAAGTTTTGTATTTATTTGATAATTTTACATCTCAACGAGCATTTTTACTTAACGGAAATTATTCTAAAGTTGTCTAATAAATTATAGTTTTAAAGAAAAACGTAAATTCACGTTCCACTTACAAATAGTTTTAAGATCCACGTTGTAACTATTAAAGAAATTTATTACTTGCCCGTTACAGTACTAAAATTAATAACGCAAAAAGTGGATATAGCACCAAATTTGTTAGTTGTCCCGGATTTTAAACTAAGTATGCATAAAATGCAATATATATTTAACCAGTATGTTTCTTATTAGCACGCAAATTAATCATTTAAATTAGTCTATTTGCATTTACTGCTATTGAAACAGTACTTACGTACGAAACCGCCTGTCTACCTTTTATTTTCGTCTCACGCCCGCCTATATTTTATACGATATGGCCAATAAATATTAGAGCACGCAACACATGTAACGTGTAATAAAAAAAATATTTACGGTTCTTATGCCGAAAAATGGCTGATAACAGTTACATGTGTCTACCGTTTGACAACATAATAATTTTAATTTGGAAATAAGTACGTTACGTAACGTATATCTGAATTCATGTTCGCTACCTACTCTAATATCATAAAATGTTTACATTAATTTTGGGTAGTGCACGCAAATCTGTAGTAACATTTACAATTAATCAGCTATACGTAAACTTAATCAATAATTATTAAAATTTATACCATTAGACGCAAAGTGTAAAAATTTCCGTACAAAAAAAAAGCACTACAATAGTTAGTCTCCAGTTGAATATAAAGACTCGACAATCCCTAAACTTGGTTTGTTTTCATCCTGTAAATTTGATTTAATTAATTTTTATTTAATTTAATTTAGTGAGGTTTATCACAAAAAACTGTTTTTTTAAATTTATTTAGATACGCGCGCTTTTGAAAAATTAAAGAAAAATAATTTAATTATTAACAGTCATGTATAATTAATTTAAAAAAAATATTTTAAATATATCTAAAGAACTGGAGTGCTTTCTCACTAAAGGGTTCTTTTAACTATTCGGTTATACTCTAATGTTTAATCAAATCCTTTTTTTTTTTATTGAAATCGCACACGAGCACTGTTTGGGATACAATTAATTATTTTTGCAGACAAAAAATTTTGTTGAAATAGTCATAAAAATACAACTAAATACTTCAAATAAAAGTTGTGGATAATTAATTTACTGCATAACTTTTTTTGTATAATGAATATTCATGCAGATATTTTTAAAACAATAAATGCCAAACAAATCGTATCTCGGTCTCATTGTATCAAAAATTGTGGAGGAAGGTTGTGCATAATGAAATTACAAAATATCGTTAATGAAAAATTCATCTGCACAACTTTAAAGTGTGGTTGGGAATCTTGAAAAAATAAGTGAAAACATTGGACTTCTGTATGTTTGGTCAAAAAATCAAATACATTTGAAATGTGTACACGATTTAGAAAATTTTCAAAATCCGATTACAGAAGCTAGTCACATATCTATTTTTATTATTTTGTTATGGCAGGAGTGTTGTTGCATATTATTTTCCCGCCAGTATTAAACTGGTAGCGGCCATTTATTAGTTTAGTTTAGTAGACCACGATACTCTGCTGTGTGTTTACTATGCTGTGGTTGATGTATGGGATTACCTGTTTTATGAGTAATATTTTGTTTTAACGTATGGTGTTCTATATTTGTACGGCGTCGAGGACGTAATTGTATGTAATAATTACTTTGCATTTTTGTTTACGATCAGATTTGGAAGTGTTTCATCAATTCTTTTATATAGTTTTGAAACAAGAACTATAAAGGCGAATGAGGTATGAAACTGTTTAATTAAGTATTATCTGAATCTGAACGAATATCGTTACCTTCATGAAAAACAAAACTTGTAACTCTAATAAAGCAAACTTTACAGGAAAGACAAATTATTTTTTATCAAAAGGGGTTCAAAGCAACGAATGGACAAAACGCCGAATTTGTCAACATATCGCCGAAAAATGACAAAACGCCGAAAATGCTTCTGTGGACAAATCGCCTTTATGTAATAGGTGTTGGACGGTGTTAGTTGCTAGGTCACAGTTATTACAATTACTTTTTTCAAAAAAATTACATTTACAATAAACAATAAAAACAAACTTTTTCTTTCACGTAAATAAATTTTAATCAATTTAAGTTGTTTTCATATACAGGAATAGAGTATATTTGTGGAATACTATTTAGCAGCTTTTCGAGCCAACATACAGCATTTCACAGAAGCATTTTTCCATAGAAGTATTTTTGGCAATTTGTCCACAGAAGCATTTTCGGTGTTTTGTCCACAGTAACATTTCCGGCGATTTGTCCGTGGATTTAGTTGGAGTTTGGGAATGACACCAGGTTGATCGCAAAGGCGTTTTTTTTTTACTTTTCGGCGTTTTGACTACATTCGACAATTTGTCCACCGAAGCAGTTTTGACGTTTTGTCGCTTTTTCGGCGATTTGTCCACAGAAGTTTTTCGGCAATTTGTCCACAAATTCGGCGGTCCAACTAAAGTATTCTTTTAATTGCTAGAAAAACAAATTCCCGTTTTAAATTTTGGAGAACTACGAGTTTTTCGCATGTATGTTTTCTTGCAGCTTAGAGTAAAATTCAAAAGTTTATAGTTTTTAAATTTTTTTTTTCTTTCTTAGAACTTTTTCTTAGGGTTCAATGGGTAGACTGTGTTTCTAATCGCATTCAGAGATTAATGTATTGTTGAGTATTTAGAATTTGGTTACTTCTAGTAGTTCCGTTAGGAGAAAGTTCTGCTATTAAAGTAAGTGCCATGGAAGTCAGTTTTCTAAAACTGTCTATTACATTTTTGATGAGCTTTACTTTATTTGAGCAGTTATGGAAATCAAATCTTAATCTGTGCCCCTGGATGTTGTGCGAAGCCTGTTATTTGATGATTGCGTTAGGTAAGACGCCGTTCTAAGATTAATATTTTATGTCGATTAATAATTAATTCTTCTTTTGGTTTGTCGACTCATAGTTTATAATTGTGCTTATCAGGTTCCATATCATACATGTTTCTCCCTGTTTAGAACTATATAGATAAAAATAGTGTTTTTGGTCAGTAGCATATAAGTAACTTTAGAACCCATACATTATCCTGAGTGACAATAGGATGTTCGCCCTGACTATACTCCAAAAAACATTTGGGCATCTTTACGACGTGAATTTGGCACTGAAAAGTACTAGCCTTACAATGCCTACCTCCAAAACAGCAAAGTCAAAATAACGGTGCTTGAAGGGCTGCACCAAAATGTCCAATTCCGTTTTTGTTTGATCAAGTGCTTCACCATTTGGTTTAGATCTGTTCTTACCGTTTAATTTGGCTAAAAAAATCATGCAAAACGAAAGAAGTAACTAGTAACTGTTATATTTATTTTGCTATTTTCAGTTATCTTTCAGAATTTCCTACTCCCATTCTCAGAATTTTTTGATCAGTAGCGAATAAATAACCCAAACATTATAAGTGAGCAATAGGATGATTGCCTTGACTAAACTCCAAATAACTTTTGGGCATCTTTACGGTGTGAAAAAGTAGACGCAGAAGAAATCTGAGGATAAACTGGAGCATGTAGACTTCGGAAAATTTTGGAAAAAATGTGTAATAAAATTGTATTGGTTTGGAAGATTTGACCTTTAAATTTACCTTTAACCTTTAAAATTGTAGAAAAAATGTTGTCTAGAATTTTGTAATAAAAAATTACTAAATTTAGAGAAAATGCATTGGTCAACATTACGATATAATAGGGAAATGTTGAGGATATGTAAAGTTTATTTAAATCCAAGTAAAATGTGTGTCTTGCGACATCTCGTGTTAAAATGGACACGTGTAAATAGTACAAACTAAGTAAATGCCAACAGTTAACTGTAAAGACTAGTGTGCGTTAAAGTGCACGGCGCCATCTAGGCGATGGTTTTAATGCTTAAAACAACACGCTCATAATAAGAGCGAAATGCTGCATCAGGTGTTCTTTCGTGCGTGTATGCTTCTGTACAAGTTATCTTGGCTTTATCGACTCACGTGTTGTTTTAAGCATTAAAACCATCGCCTAGATGGCGCCGTGCACTTTAACGCACACTTGTCTTTACAGTTAACTGTTGGCATTTACTTAGTTTATTTAAATCTAAACACTAATGGCGTTTATCTTTAATTGTATTTTAAAACAAAATCTTATAACACTATCTAAAATACTAGAATTTAAGTAAGTATCTTAAAAGTTTATTAAACTGGTAAACCAAGGTCTGCGGTGCCAACAAAAGTACTGAAAGAGTCATAATCAAAGAAATTACACAAATTATTTATTTTTAATTAATTAAAGAAAGGCTCAAAAATTAATTTTGTCATTTTGGCGACATTAAAACATTATTTTTAATGATTGTGGTCGGAATAAAACAAATAATAATGAAATTACTTTCCGAAAATTATTATTGAATTATTATTGAAACAAAAAGTCTTTCGGCATTAAACCCCCGTCAAATCGGTAATCGTCGTCACCAACATTTAACTATCGTAAGGGATATCATAGACAAAGGTATCAAAAACTAAAAAACTTTTAGCAAACAAACGAAAAGTTTAGAGTAACTGCTAAAAGACAGGTAATCAACCTGTAGTTTAAGTCGGGCTCTAGAATAAATCAAGCGTTTTGCGCAGAACTCCATATCGTTCTGATACCTACTAACTGAAGTGTAAAAGTGTATCAAAAGTATGCGGCGGATATAATATATAAAAAAAATCGGCCGGCCATCGGAAACATTTCTTTTGCTTTATTATAACGTACTAACTATAATTCGTCTGAATAAGTGAAAAAATGAAAACCATAGCATAACTACCTATATTATTTATAAGAGGTGATGTCAAAAGTTAAGGTGAACTTATCGTTTGTTAGTTTTAAGTTTTTGATATTTAAACTCTTCGCATTGATGAGTACCTCTACAATAATGGGCAAAACCCTGTTGTAAAACATCAATTTTTATGTAAGGACTGAGAGCGAAAAAACATTAACATTGAAAAACTTGCATAACTTTTATACAATATAATTTTTTTACAAAATTTTGATATAGTAGGCTTTGAAATAGTTGTCAGAATATGTCGTCAAATTTTTATTTTTATTTGAGTCAAATTGTGTTCACAATGGCAAAAGTAGTGGAAGTACATAGATTAATCATTAAAAAATTTGTTGAGAATTCGCATTGCAAAGGAGGCAAGAGTTTTCAGGCAAGTGGCAGCAAAAGTCATCAAGCGGTACAAGGAAGACTTTACCATAACACGGAAACCAGGAAGTGGACGACTAGAGAGTTTTCATTCACCAAAAAAGGTGCAAAAGGCAATATCTGCGATGGTTAAGAATCCGCTGATATCGAACCGGAAATTAGCTGCAAAAGTCGACTTGTCGGAAAAGACAATTCGAAAAATAAAAAAAGAGTGGATTTAAGTCATACAAAGTTCAAACAACTCCAGATCGTAATGCGGAGAAAAACATTGAAGCCAAGAAACGAGCCAGAAAGTTGAGAGCAGATTTTTTCCAAAAACGTCAATGTTGCGTGATGGACGATGAGACTTACGTCCTCGCCGACTTTTCTCAACTAACTGGTCAGGAGTTTTATGTTTCCTGTGGACGAGGAAAAAGAAGTTTAGAACTAAAATAAAGTCCAAGTTTCCAAAAAAATATCTCGTTTGGCAGGCGATTTGTAGCTGCGGTGAAAGAAGCCAAACTTTCATAACAAATGGAACAATTAACTCCGATATTTACACGAAGGAGTGTCTCCAAAAAAGATTGCGGCCTTTTCTGAGTAAACATAAGGTATCCACATTTTTTTGGGCGGATTTAGCTTCGTGCCATTACAGTAAGCAGACAAAAAATGGTACGAAGAGAATCATATCGATTTTGTACCCAGGGAGGCTAACCCACCAAATTGCCCTGAGCTTCGCCCAATCGAGCGGTACTGGGCTTTGGTGAAAAGAAGCTTGAGGCAGACAAAAAAGGCTACAAAATCGATTGAAGATTTTAGAAAAATGTGGACCGTAGCGACCAAGAAAGTGTCGAGCACCAACATAAAAGCCATGATGGAGACCATTCCCGACAAGCTCAACATTTTTTATGACGATAAGTCATTTTTTGTTTTCTCTTAATTTTTATATAATAAATAACCTATCTAAAATTAAATTTAATTGAAAATTTATTTAACGGTTTAAAAGTTATGTAAGTTTTTCAATGTTAATGTTTTTTTGCCCTCAGTCCTTACAATTTTTATTGAATTTTAGTACGGTCCATAATTTCTGGAAAACTCTGAAGTGTCCTCAAGAATAATTAGCAATATGTATAAATGGTAAATTTTTCGTCTGAATGAACAAAACAATGTTGTTTGATGTGAAATAATAACATCCTGCTGAACTTTAATTGTTTTTATTTTAAATGAATATTCACAACGTTTCAATTGTTATACTATCTGCAATCGTCATCAGGTGAATACAGTATTTACCTTTCACCTGATGACGATTGCAGATAGTATAGCAGTTGAAACGTTGTGTATATTCATTTAAAAATAAAAATAATTAAAATTCAGCTGGTAAATTTTTAATCTTAGAAATTAATCAGAGTTTATTATTTTGTGCGCTTCAGGAACGGCGTAAGAAAATAGTGACACAAAAAGTAAATATTTAAGGTAGCATTTCTAAATTCGATATTGTTTGTGTTTAAAAGCGGTAAGTAATCGTATTTAGCAAATATTTTAAATGTTCTACACAAAAATAAAAATTAGTCTATTAAAATACATGTGGCTTCCAACAGCCACCAAACGAAAAGTGAAACGAATGAGTGCTTGAGTTGAATTCTGTAAAGAGTACTGCCTAATATTTTTTTGCGTGCTTTCTGCTACTTTTATTATTTTTTTAAATATATTATTTATTGAACTAATGAATTATTTCAAATTAATCACATAATAGTAAAATTGAGACTACATACTGTTTAAACTCAATTAGTACATTCTGCATGTGTGATAGCATAAACCTGCAACCTAGTTTAATTTTAGCAATATAACCTAAATGCTTTAACTTGATACCCTAGAACCGTTTGACTTTCTTCTGACACGATATCAGCGTTGGATGTCACACTAGATAAAATGCGGATGAAAATACTACACAATTTCCAATTAAACAAAAGAACGTAGAACTCGGTTAGCACGAAGTGTCTATCTCGCACGTATATTAACCACGAAACAATAAGCAATCTCACACCGGTTGTTGGCAATCTGCACGATTCCGCAGTGAACAATGCAAAAACAAATTCCACTACAAACCACTAAGCAAACGACTAGACACCATGTCCATCGTATGTAGCTGATCATTTTACAAATGTTAAGTTGCCCATTCCAAAGATCTGCAGTTGAATGTGGTAGGGGAATTTCAGAAAGATATAAATTTTAGAGCATACCCTTCCACGATCTATCATCCCTGGAAAAAAAAACAATGCGCTTACAAGATACACATTCACACCTGAGTTATTCAAAATGCCGGCCAAAATGGCGCTTAAATCGACTTTCGGCGGTACACAGCTCCCATTCGACTTACAAATGGGCAAAAAAGTCTATATTTATGTTTTTTTTTAACACAAGGAATTCGAAAATAAACTTTAAAACTTGACGGTTGGTGTATTTTCCTGCACCAACCAGCACGTCTTAACCTGCCAAACAATTCGCGTGTGCAACTTTGTTTGTTATTCTGTGCTACACTACTTTAGTGTTTAGCAAGATATTGATTCATATTGGTTCATTGTGTGTTAAAGAGATAAGTGCTTTAAGTTTTAATATGGTTTTCTGTTAGAAATACTAGTAGTAGGAAAAAAGTTGTAAACACTGACAGAAATATTGACGTTTACTAATATCAGCATATGATAGAGATATTAACCTAAAAAAATTTTGAAACATGAGCTAAGTTCCAATATCACTAGTTACTCTAAACAGCAAGCTGCGAACAGCAGAAACGGCTTCTTTGGTAAAGAAAATTTTTAAAGAAGTAGAGTGCCATGCCCATCTACCTGTAACTGAAAAATCTGACTCTATTTTCATTATTGATAGAATCGCATTTGTGCTGTCTTTAGGATGCCCTCAGCAAGCTGAAACATTTGGCGACTACGCTGACTGCTTTATGAAGAGAATATCGAGTCATAGAAATAAATTTCAAAAAATTCACGTTGTGTTTGATTGGTACTGAACTCACTCCGTGAAATGTGGAACTAGAAAGAAAAGGCTCAAAGATTTCGCTTCTGTTCGTCGAACCAGCGTTCCATTGCCAAAAAAACTGGAGTAGTTTCTTATTTCTTCCAGAGAATAAATTAGATATATGCAGAAGGGTTTGACGACGAGTCTGATGCTTGATCCATTAATCCAAACCGGAATGTTAATGAACTCTAAGCGTCACACGAGGAAGCAGACACTTGTATGATTCTTAATGTCGTTATTATAATAAAAGACACTAATGTAGTTCTTCTTCTTTGCCAAAATAAAGTGCTCCCTATTGTGGGTTATAAGTGACCCTGCGCGAGAAAGGAAATATTTACCAGTGCAAGAAACTGACGCCTCAGCAAATCTATTACCTATCTCATGTCCTTTCATGCAATCACTGATTCGACACATAAATTTGCATTTATTTTGTAGGTAGGCGCTTGGAAGGTTTTCTTCGGTGAACACTGTGAGATCCTTAAAAGACTGGAAACTTGACCTCTTGCTGATGACGTTCTCAAGAACGCAAAGTCCTTTGTCGTCAAGTTGTGTAAAGTGCGTATATATATTTATAAAAGTTAAAATGTCGCAATAAAATAAATACTCGAATATCTCCATTTATTATCCTGCAGGTTGATGCTGGCATAACATCTGAGATGATGCTCGTAGTGTTTTGTTCGGCGTTGTTTGCAAGCCTGATTTCCTCTCAGCCACGTCAGATGCACTTTGTTTACACATAAGATTGTGGCTGGATAAAGAAGAAAAACGAGCTTGTTCTAAGGTTTATGACCCTGGATCCTATCAATAAGACGTGCCCAGAGATAGTAGCGTGTCATTGTAAGGGACTATGCAACATAAAAAATTGCAATTGTAGGAAGACAAATATACCATGCCTAAAATTATGTACTTCATACAAGAGTGCATGTCTCAAAGCCAGAGTTCAATTGTGAATAAAGTGGAAAAAGTTTATATTTTATAACACTCAACGCTGGCAGCCCTCACTACACACGCCCTAGACTAGAAGAAGCCACTGGTGTTGAAATACATAACGTATATTAGCGTATATACCGTAAATTATTTGGCCACAGTTTCTTTAAGGTTTATTTTCGAATTCCTCGTGTCAAAAAACATAAGTATAGACATTTTGGGTGCATTCGTAAGTCGTATAGGGGCTTTGTACCATCGAAAATCAGTTCCTGTGCCATTTTGACCGTCTTCTTAGATATCTCATTTCCGGTTGAGAATTCGCTTTGGCAACAAGCATTTTCGGATTCATCGGGGTCGAAATGGAGGGGGGGGGGACACTATTTGCTGAAAAGTAATATGAAATGTTTCGAGTTTCTGAACTAAAACGTAAAAAGTAGACAAACGCATAGGTATAATCAAAACAAGTGATAAACCAAAAAATAATGTTAATGAAGTCAAAAAAAAAAAAATCTCAATATCAGCAAGAATTTCTTGTTGCCATATTAATGTGATGATGCTTAACAACATTTTGATGTTAATTGCAGTATAGCTACTCGAAATTTCATTAAGATTGATTTCATTGATAAAATAGACATTAAGAAGATTCGCCAAAGTTAAATATTTGTGTATGGATTATAGTGAATGATATAATTTAAGATAAATTAGAACAATTTTTAAACTAAAATCCAACATGTTTAATTAAATTTTGTTTACATTGATTAATCCTTTGCAATTTTTTAAGAATTCTAAATCTTTGGTGTTTTATTATTTATATTAAATAATTCAAGAATTTCACCTTAATAGTTTCCTTAAATTTTAACGAATGATCCAAGTAAATGAAAAAGAAAGGGTTTAATAGCACCTTGAGATTTATATAATTCAATTTTACTGCAAGTCAATTTACAGAGAAGGCAATTTTAAAAGAATTTTATATTGGCAACCCACAAAGGTATAGGTAAATAAACAATTCAAAACATCAAAGCCTATTGACTTCCAATTTATTTTAACAAGGAAAGAAACCGATATTCTTACGGTGGTGAAACGGCTCCGAGTCAACTAACAAGGTGCTGTAGTATCAAAGAGGAGCCTCATTGCTGAAGTCATCAGTATCCATAAGTTATGAGGCAGGGTCTGTGGAAGAGTGGCCAATTCAGAAAGAAGCTTTCAGTTCGAGTGGTCTGCTGTTGGTTTTTATTATCTTTACTGACGTTAAATTAATGTGGTGTCGACTTTTATATTATTCTTCAACTTTTTTGCTGTGCTACTGACGCGGAAGATTTTTATCACACCGCATCGTAAAATAGAAAGTATAATTTAGCTGATAACCGCCGGTACAGCACAAACATAAACACAAACCTATTTTTGATTGATGCCTTGTTTTATTTTACTTACACAACACAGATTCTGCTTACAAAGGCAATTAAATGTAAATTAATACAAACTCCTGTAAATATTGAATCTAATTTTATCAATTTTTAGTTTTATTGTATTCGGCTACTATTTTAGAACTACACCGTGTAAATTTTTCGTTTACAATTATTAAATTGATTTTAAAACTCATTCTTAAAAAACAGACGAAATGTAGAGAAGAATTATTAAAAAAAGCAATTTCACTGTTGTTGTATTTCCAGTAGGTTAAGTAAAAGAAAATAATTAATTCTTTTCTTAAAAATACTTTAAATAAATGTTTATTGAGGAGACACACATTTTCAAAGTCAAAACATTCTTCCTGTGTCTTACACATTCGTCAAAATGTTTTATAGAGAATTGAATTTTAAGATTTGAAGTATTTTTCTTGGCATATAATGCAATAACAACTTTGAACGTACACATTTTCATAAAAATAATATTCCAACAAGAATTAGGTAAACAATCCTAAAATTTCGTTATCGTTGCATGTTCAGTAGATTAGGTTGAATCTACTACTAAATTCTTAAAAATATACCTTACCCAAAAATTGATTTAGACATTCCTAGAATTTTTTTTTTAATAACATATTTTTATTAAACTATTATATATTAAAAATTACAAAAATTAAATTATGAAGCTTTTGTAACCAGTTTGCTTCTTAAATTCAAGCTTTATTGGGCATATTTTAAAATACAAGTAGTAGAAAGCAATTATTATTCAAGCACCTAACGAATCTGAAACTCCACCTCGTAACGGCGAGTTGAGGAACGAATGAGTGGTTGAAGTGTTTTTTTAACTACTATTTTATATATTTTTTTCTTTTTATCGTTTTATATACTTGATCAATTAAAAATAGAGTGTTTGCCGTAATTGGTGGCATTTATAAAATACTTGTTACCTTGTTTACGGTAACCTGTTTTTATCATTTTAACTTAAGCATTACAATACAATCCATACTACAGATTTCTACAAATTATTACAATGTTACAGTACACTAAATTTTTCTAGTTTATTCGCGCAAGCTTATTCTAACACCCAAATGAAGTCATTTCGTTGCTTATTCTAAACGCAAGGTAAAAAACATTATATTTGTATTATTCCCAGTGGTTTAAGCAACAAATGATGCATTCCAACATTTTACCAAACCCAAATTTTTGTTCATTTCCATAAGGTTAATAAAATTCGCAATTAATTGTAAAAAGGAATAAATTTATTCCAAACTTCCTTTTACTTTTTGAAAGAACATATGTTTTTGTAATCAAGTTGTATGGGAGTATTTTAAAATTGAATAATAATCGTTAAAACAAAGTTTAAAATTTATTTTTCTGTCTATTTCTGTCATACTGCCGTCTGTGAAGCGATCTCATCAGAAATACACACGACATTTTTGGTATATGGTAGTGCTTCGGTTGTTCCTGTTTGTGCTTCAATAAAATCAATTGCGACCCCACACGTTTTTGATAAAATGGCACTTTCCAAGTCCCCGCTAACACGCATGAAAAGGTCAGTGAAGTTAGCACCCTCATCCGAAGCACAAACGAAATTTTTTATAGGTATGATTCGCTAGTGCTTCGTTTGCGCCTGTTTGTGCTTTAATAAAATTTTTGAGCACACAAATTGTTGAGCACTTTCAAGGAGCCCGCTAACTTTAGACATCGTTGGAAGCAGAAGCGGAATTTTTTAAAGCACAAAGCACCAATAATAATTAAAAAATTGTACTAATACCTCTTTTTACAATACATGTTACACGATTAATTTTATAACACTTGCCCTTTAGGAAATATTGCTTTTAAAATCGTGTGATTTGAACGTGAATAGTAGATCTTTATCTTCAACAACAAAGTTGTTACGTTTGTTGGATTTTTAATGGATACATTATTTTATTTGGTGTAACTAAATACACTTTTAAGATAATTTTCAAACTATTGGAAAGATTATGGTTTTTATACAGTAACCACATACAAAAGACCAGTAGATGATATTCACATATTACAAAATATCAACTTTGAAATAAATTCAACTCCATAGGTGTAGATACCGGTAATGTTGAAAATATTTTTAAAAGTTAAGTAAAAATATTTGGTTAAACATTCAGATTCGACATATATTTAAGGCATCAACTGCTATCTTAGGACTAGGCTTAGCTCAGCTATCAGATTCTCCTATATCTTGCCGATAAAAGGACGCCAAATTATAGAAACCTTCTAATTGATTTCTTTATTTTTGGAAAAACGATAGTTCAGATTAGATACAAAACAATCTACCCAGAAATATTGCTATTCGGTAATATTCAACCAGTTTTCAATAGGTAACAAGCAAGCTTGCTTTTTGCTTCGCATTGTTGAAAATAGTGTCAAATTTTTCATCAGCATTTTATCTTATCCTTTCTATATTATTCATTGCAAGTACAAAATCAATATCTTTCTTTGGAGAATTTTGCTGAGCGGAAAAGCAAATCCTCCAAATACAAAAAAGAAATTATAAAATTAGATTGACCTAGTGCACAGATGAGAATGCATGCTACTGAATTTGAATCTTTGTCTTTCCAAAAAGAGATTTTTCTGCAACCAAAAAGAATAAGCTTCAGGAGCTGGACTATTACCATTACTGCATCGTATCTTTATACCCATTTCGTTGGACATAATTGTTTTAATCAATCACCGTGCGATCTTGGTAACGAGGTTAAACAAAAATATACTTTCTCAATGGTTCCTAGACAATTTTTTACTCCTTGAATCAGAAAGAGATAGTTTCCAACTATACAAAGCACAATGTACGTAAAGAGCAGTCTTGTGCTGTTCCGAATTATGAACGAGTGACGAAGGAGCGAGGTCATTACTCAACAAAACCACAAGACGAGGTTATGGACGAGTTGCATACAAGATTTTATGGTCAACTGTATGATTTTACTCAAAAAAATATGAAGTGTATAGAAAGGATTTGTCATACGACGTATACCTAGTCCTCTTTGCTTGTGTTTATAAATTGACAGTTTTTACTCTTATAATCCACACATTTATTCTGACATACACGTTTGGCATTGACAGCCGTCTATAAAGTAACAAAAAAAAGACTACCCCGTAAAGAGGCAAAACTGAATATCTATAAAAAAATGTAAAATTTAAATTATAAAATATGTACGTCTTTTTATATTTCATTTTTTAGTTCTGCATGAGCATTAAGTAGATATTTGAATTTCCAATTTTTTAGATACGCTAGCAAATATAAAAATTTTTAGAGAAAACCGTATAATGTTCATTATGATTCTAACAAATATTAATTTAAGCTTTACTATAATAGTATATTATACACCAAGGTTGTGAAGTCTGTCATTATTGCCTTAGCACCAGTTTATTTCGCGAGGGACGGCAGCACAACCATGGTGTATATACTATTTTTTCCACTACTAGCCAAATTTAAGCCAAAAATAAAAATAAACATTTTTCTTGTAAAAATCAAGTAGCACAGGAATGCAAATAAATCAAAAAGCATTAAAAGCTACATACGTTGATAAACCAACTGCAAATAATTCACTAAACACTTGTGTGGTATATTTCACCTTCATTTTCTGAAAATTATTCGGAGTAATATGTAAATTAGTTGATTTAGGAGCCAACCGCAGCGGTTTAGATTTGTCTGACATGTAGAAATTTTTTAATGTCTTTCCAAGATGCTTTTTGTTATTAAAGATTATATCGTATTTAATCAAGTTATTTTGCACCGACTTCAATAAATAGGGGATATCGAAGAAATAATAGATTTTCTTATCGTTTACGAGAAGGTATGGTTTTCCGGTGATACATCTATTCTTTTAATTAGTTTTCGAAAATTTTACTACTGCCCTAACATTGGCACCGCATTGTAGTTATAGCTTTTCTATGCAGTCTAATACTATCGACTTCAATTTATCACCTTTACATATCGTATTTGTAAAGATGTAGCGCAAAGGTTGTTTAAATTTTTTATGTATAACTCTAACCATGATCACATAGCAGTTTGAGCTGGCAAAAATTTAAAACCTACTTTAAAATTAACATTTTGGGGCTCGTAAAATATAATTTTAGTGAATATTGTTTGTATTCCTCTATATATCTCCTGCTTCTTAGTGATTTATTTTTTAAGTCCACTTTGGCTGTCACAATTTGTGCTCTGCTTTCAGGAAGTAATCCTTGGGAGATGTTAACTTCAATTGAAGTGCTTTCTTTTCACGTTCCAATTTAAGAATGTTCCTTCGTAATTTTCTTTACCTAAGAGTATTTGAGCTGCAAGCTTGAGTAGTTTTGGTATAGCTAGAGATATTAACGGGCATTTATTGCTTCGCCAATATACCTTGCATCATTTGAATATTGGGTTTCAGAAATTGACACTTGTAATTCACTTAGGAATGGCAAGTGTTCGCCACATACTCGTTAAGTTTTTAGAGTCGACATTTTTATGCAACAGATCGGACCTTCTAGATTCTGTTAACCATTCAAAACACCTACAACAAAATGTTTGTAATTCACTTAAAATTCTTCATGTAACTTAACTCGCCTGGTTAAATCTCCTTTGGGAAACCTAAAAAAACTGATTCTACCATCATATTTAATAAATAAATAAATTCAGGTTATGTATTTGCGGTTATGGGATGGGGGCGCGAATTTTAAACTAATGGCATTTTTTATTCAAATAATTTTATCGTGTTAAGTAATTTTAAGCAGCAAATACGTTAAAGATAATCTCCTGGATATACAAAATTATGTTTCACTCGTTTTTGTTAAACAACTATTCTTAGATTCTCAAAAAATTGAATTTGTCCATTATTAACCTAGGTCAACAATAGAAAAAATTATTAACCACTAATAGAGAAATTCAACTTCTCAGTTGGCTAGGAGACGCAATAATTGTCCACTTCACAGCTAGTAGTAGAAAAAAAATTTTTATACCTTACATAAATGCAACTAACTGTGGTACTATATTTCGATTGCTGAGGAATTGAAAAGTCATACCGCTGTTGGGGTACGGGACAACAAAACATTTTTTGTCAAATTTAAATTTAGACGTCCGTGTTCCGGAAAGGAAAACAATGGTATTGAATATCTAAGAAGTTGCAGCTATTATTAGCCTGGAGAATATCCACATACGAAACTTCACAGAATTACATACAGGGTGACAACAGCAACTTAAAATTTTTTAGAATAATTTTGGTTTGATCGGAAATAAACTTTTGATTGTCGTAATAATAATGCGTAATAAAAAATAATAGCCCCTTCTGTTAAACCCTAAACTATCTTCGTATTATACCGTGTGTCCCAGGAAATCTGAAGCATTAGGTTTAACATGGGGAATTTGAAAAGTCGGATTTATATGTCCCCAGTATCAGAACACATTACAATGTGTACCAGAAAACCTTTTTTGTAAAAAATTTTAAAATGTAACAAAACATCAAAAATATTTCAAAAAATGTATCGCGTGGTAAAAAGCTTTATTTAAATGAACAAGTAAGAGATGCGTCGTTCATGTTCGGCGTGGCTCAGTTGTCTAAACGCATTACCACTGATTTATCGCCGATTCTTACGAAGGTTAAAATCCCCCAGACTGATTCTTTTTTTTTAAGTTGTATTATTATTTTAAATGAACAGCGTTTAATTTCTATCAATAAAGAGATGTTATTAAAAGTTTAAATTTTTTACTTGAATTGGCAACAAATTTACTAAAATATTATTCAAATTATTAAACATAACGCGTGATTCAAAAAATTTTTCATCAAACGTTGCCATGAACGACAAAGCAAGATATAACAGGTGTATCTTAGCTTAGCTTGTACATTTGTCAATTCTGACAGATTTAATTTCAATTTTTTTTAATTAATAATTCAGATGACTTCAATAGTTCAATAGTACTTTGGTAGGTCCAACACATCCAGTTTTATGTATTTAGAATAGACGTACGTGAATTTTTTCATGGTCACTTTAATGAAAACATTTTTGAATCACGCGTTACCTACATATTAGTTATTATTACCTACTTAACGATATTAAAACCATTTCAGTACGTTTTAATTTGTAACAATAAATGAATTTAGTTGTAGACATTAATAACAAGAATTACTAGTGTTCAATCATCATCTTGTTTGAACCAATCTTTTATAATAAATTATAAAATGAATGTTCGAAATGCTGTCCGTTTTGTACTAGACAGTAGCATAGCATTATTGTAAAACTGCATACGAACGTTTGCTTGTAATTGTTTTGTAGGTAGATACAAAAATTAGAAATTACGTTTACGTGATTAATGAAGCATTTGAACAATAAAACAAAACGTAAGGCGGCCGCTACAAGCGTCGAAAAACAATGGTTCATCAGAATACATTTTGCACTTTGTGTCAAAATTTCCTTGTTCGTTTCTTAAATAATTGTTTGAGTTTTGCGATTAGTTTGTTATACATTTGTATAAATAATGGTGAAATACAATAGAATTTTCTAGGAATGCTTGAAGAGGTAGCGAGTCATTCGACGTTTCAAAGAACTATAGATAAGTTTATAAGAACTGGGTCTGTTAGAATACGTAGTGATGATTTTCCCAAACCACCACGGGAGTTGGAATTGAGAAACACCAAAGTTGCCCTAGCTGCAGTTTCTGTTACAAATAAAACATCAGTGCGTACTATTCAGGTAGAAACAGGGGTTACGAAATCAATGGTACAACGCATTCTTCAAAAACAACGATACAACCCCTACGGCCTACAAACTTCGAAGATGCCAGGAGTTGCGAGCAGGCGATGATAACTCCAGAGTAGAGTTTTCCGAAGTAATGCAGGAGACCTGCAACAACAACAGGAATTTCTTGAGAAACGTTGTTTTCACTGATGAGAGCACATTCAGTTTGCACAATAAACCTAACAATCAAAACTGCAGAATCTGGGCGCGTGAAAACCCTAACATGGCGGTGGCGGTGCGAACCCAGTATGCTTTAAAGGTGAATGTGTGGGCTGGATTGTTCCGCGACAGAATTCTCGGTCCTTTTTTTATCGAAGGCAATCTTAACGGAATGTCCTAATTAGAATTGTTCCAGAACAGAGTAGTTCCAGCATTACGAGAAACAGTGGAAGATCTGCAACAAGAAGTTTGGTTTTAACAGGATGGCTGTTCAGCACACAACTCGGTGATAGTTCGACAATATTTAGCAAATACCTTCCATGGTGTTATTGGTTTACGGGGACAAATTCAGTGGCCGACACGATCTCCTGATCATAAAAACAGGATTTATCAAAACCGACCCAACTCGTTAGACGATTTGAAGATCGCAATCCGCGAAGAATGTCAGCAAATCCAATGCTCGACAGTTATCAAATGTGCGTCAGGAGTTTTATAATAGACTGGGTTACTGTTTGGTACAAAATGGAGGCATTTTTTGAACATTTGCTTTAAGCAAACCATTATAATCGGTTCTTTTCAGAACCACCATGAATATTTAGTTAAAGTATTTATTTAAACACGACGATGATTGTGCACTAGTCGCTGTTGTTAGTATGTGAACAACAAAATTCATATATTGTTACAATTAAAACGTACCAAAATCATTTTAATTTCGTTAGTTAGGCCCAGTTGTACAACTGACTCTTAGTTATCATTCCATTGCGTGTCCGTTTACACCAATACCGCTTAAACTAGGCCGTATGCCAACACAGCTTAAATTCAAGCAATGCTTAAAAACTTAAACACAGTTGTTAAAACCACAGCAACGATTGTTTTTAAAGTCTCGCTTAAGTTTAAGCTGTGTGGGTGCAAACGGCACTAAATGTTTAATAATGAATCATATTCTACTAAGGACCAGTTGCACCAACGCAATTAAACTTAAACAATGTTTAAAACTATTGTTGTTATGGTTTTAACATTTGTATCTAAAGTTTTTAAACAATGCTTAAGTTTTCAATTGTATTTGTGCAACCGGTTATGAATCTATTGCCAGTTCAATTAAAAAATTTAAACTAATATCTTGTTATTGACCTAAATTAAATGGTGATCATTTAAAATAATAACCCAACTTAAAAAGAATCGGACTGGGGATTTGAACCTTCAGTTAGAACCGGTAATAAATTAGTGGTAATGCGTTAAGACAACTGAGCCACGCCGAACATCAACAACGCAGCTCTTACCTGTTTATTTAAATAAAGCTTTTATCACGCGATACATTTTGTGAAATATTTTTTAATATGTTTTGTTGAATTTAATAAATTTTTACAAAAAACGTTTTCCTGGTACACATTGTAATGTGTTCTGATACTGGAAATATAATAAAAACACTTTGGGGACATTTAATTGGGTCAATATCGGCCTTCAGATCTTTCACGTTTTTTAGATATTAAAATATCAATTTCAAATTTTATCCACACTTAGGGCTTTAACGACCTAACTGATAATCCGGAACTACAACGATTTCCCCGACTTGAGATTAAAAAAACTGCAATTGCCAACTGTGAGAAAAATACTAGGAGACATGTTTGTACTGAAGAGGATATGCAGTTTGACATGGTTATCGTTATCAGCAGTTGAGAAACCTACGATTTTAATACGATTAATATCATCCTTATCGCACCCAACACATCAATATCTGACAAAAACGGATTTTGAATCCTGACACGTTTACTGGAATTCTTCTCGTATTCGACATTTCCAGTTTTTTAGATATTTTTTTCGGCTATTTAAAAGAATCTGTCCAGTGATTTTGATGTAAATTTTGATGATCTGTTATATAAATTCAAGTTGCCATTTGATAAAACGTGTATTTTTGATAGAAAACGAATTTCCGGGCTAACGGTTTAAGTTTTGGTAGACAGACAATAATAGCAAAGTTGTAGAGAATTTAATTCTACATCGATTAGAGGAAAAATATACAAGGTGTTCAATTTGATTTTATTCATCATTTTTTATTACAAAATTTGACATTTTTTTTCATACCCTGTATAACCACTATAACTTTTAAACTACTGAAGAGTTATAGTCGTTACCACCACTTAAATGTAAATAAAATTTGAGTTCGATGTTTCCAAATAATAACCTGAAAAATCTGAAAACCGATATTGGTCAAAAAGTGTTTAAAAACTGATATCAAAGATCACATTTTTTACGTAGATTTTGAATAAAAAATAAAAAACATGTGTTTCCATTTAAAATATTAAAGTTGACAAGCGGTTCGTAAAAGTGGGACACCCTGTATAATTAAAAAAATTTTTAAATTGTAGCTATTAAGGAACCTAAAAGAATGGTCAAAACTGATTTTGAATAAATCCTACTTTTTAAAAGAGCAATATAAAGGTCCGCATACTACGGACGTACGTTATAAATGTTCAAAATTTTAATAGTTAATTCAACAACAATCTAGTCCATCATTTTTCCAGGTTCTCAGTCACTTTTTGCCTTGAAGAAACTCCTATATGATGGAGTCGAAACATTGGCTAAACTTTATAAAAAAGCAATGTCTTTTTTACTTCTACTTTTGTAAGGTCCTAAAAAGGAATAATTTTTTATAAAACCGTACCGAATAAGTTATACCCACTTTATATACATGCGTGTAACAAAATGAGTGTAAAACATTTTAGGAGGTGATTCCTTATCGAAAAGAGATAGGGTGTTTCATATAACGAAACTTTATTGAAGGCATCCCTTGTTAAGATACAGACCATTAAATAGGGTTTACAAAAATTTGTTTTACAATTTTTTCTCCAACACTAAAAAGTTTTTCAATTAACGTTAAAAATTTTCTACTATCAAAAGAGACTTTAGCCAGTAATTTATTTGGTTTACTCCATAATTGTAAAGGGGTAGAAAAGACAACCCCTAACATTTATTTCCAATGTAACTTTTGTCTTATTATTGTTTACTATTTAAAATTTATTTCCAATAGTTTGTTTCATTATAAACAAAAATGTCTCTTGAACTTTTTGCCCAAAATTAACCAGTTAGCAGCAAAAAATTATTTTACATTTACATTTTACTACAGAGATATTTCTTAATTTCTGTTCATATTCAAAGAGGTGAAGGTATAGAACTAAGTAAGTAACAGTAAAGATTAAAAACAGCCAATTATTTTTTTTAAATTAAATTATTAAAATCATGAAAGCTTTAATTAAATTGAGACACACTAAACAAATTAAATGCACAAAAAAATGAAAAAGTTTTTCCAGGGTAGGTTTTTAAAACAAATATGCATGAGAACAATTTGATTTTGAACAAAACTTACTGCGATCCATTGTTCAACTTACTCAAAGTGCAAAATAATGAATGCGAATAAAACTACAAAGTTTTTTTTAAAAAACGTTCAAATAGAAAAGTTGTAGAAAATGTAACTTACAATAACTTTTGTTACACCATTATTTTATATACAAATAACATTATTAATAAGACATTGTTAAAAGAATAGACATCTAAATACCCGTAATAATATTGTATAAACAGAAATTGTGTTCAATTAAATTAAATTATTTTAGCTTGAAAGAATAGATAAATTTATTATTATCATTTTTTTAAATTTAATCAATTATAAACGACTTCAAAAAAAAAAAAATTGTTCGTAGTCCATGAAAAATTTTGTTTACAAAAAAATTGTTGAAATAAAAGTTCTAAAAATGTAATTTGCAGTAACTTTCGTTACATAATTGTAATTATATAGTACTTAAAAATGTGATTACATTAAGATCACGTGATTATCAGATCCAGTAATTGTGTCATATGTATGTGTATATATTGTATATTACCCAGAAAAGTAATTGTTGTTGGACTATAACCAGTCTATTACATTAATTAAGTATCTTGAATAAAAATGTTTGTAATAAATTATCACCAACTGCAGAAATAATGTTCAACAGCTACAGGATGTTCATACCTTCTACATTCCATATCAGAACGAGAATATTCTCTCACAGAGAAGATACTCAACGCATATATCAAATAAATATACTAAAAATTGACCCGATATGTAAATGATTCTACGATCGATTCAATGCGTAAGTTTATGTTTCATTTCAAACTTACTGTGATTTTTGTGACAATGATTAATGACAATGACAATTCAGGTAAGTATTCATCCAAAAATTCAATTTAAAATAAAAATGGTCTTTTAGGACCCCTTCATTTTTCTTAATAAATTACAGCCTTGAGAAAGCCCTCACTATGAAGGGTGAAACGTCAGCAAGCACATCTATTTAAGGTTGTTTGTTTTCCTACCTCCCACACTGAAGGGGGTCCCAAAGACCATTTTTTATTTACAATGACAATGGTTAAGGTTACGATTAATTGACAACAATTGTGTACTATGAAAATAAAACCGCAAAAATTTAAATTAAAGCCATAAGCCCAAATACTGGTCATAAGTGGGTATATAAAGTGAGTTGCCCCCAATAATGCCAAGACCCAAATGAATTTTGGGAACATTTTATTCATATGCGTTACGTATTTTCCCACATTTTTCAATAAAGGGTTTTAGAAACCTAACCCAATTTCGTAATTTGAAGTTGATCAATAATGTTACTGTTCTGTTATAGTAATACGGAATATTTATTTAAATTGGTCTCAAATTTGACGGATTATGGATTAGCATAATTTTTTAAAGGTTAGTTTTAAAATTTTTTTTGAAATTCACTTCTTTAAGGCTTATATATTATCCAAATCTAACAATATCTGGTGAAATTATAGATATATAATTTTCTTTAGTTCTAAAGTATTTTGACGAATTTTAAATAATAATAATCAATAATAATAATAATAATAATCTCTGTAGCAAAGAGCAAACAGAGCCCTTGAAGAAAATCTTCACGTCGTCTCAGAAGATGTTTTGGATATCACAACGCTGAACAAAGTGATGTATGCAAGTTGCCCTAATAGTGCAAAACAACTTGCTTCCTGATGTAAACCAAAAAGTTGCCGACAAACTGAAAACTCCGGGTGACCCACCGTGGAAGAAGCGAATTCAAACAAAATAATGAGTTTGAGGAGAAAGCTTTCGCTACTAGAAGAGATAGAAAAACCAGAACTTAGTGAACGGATGAAGAAAGTAAAGTTTGAGCTGTACAGAAAATTCAAGATAAGGCAGGACAGAGACAAGAAATGAAAAAACAAAAATCAGTAACCTGCTATATGTAGATGATCTTAAGCTGATTGCCAAAGATGACAAAGAGATTGGAAACTCAGTTGAAGGTTATAAAAGAATTTAGTGATGATATAAAGATAGAATTTGGACTGGAGAAATGTGAAAAATAACGATCAACAGAGGTAAAACAACAAAGACAGAAATTGAATTTGATTACAAACACTATTATAAGATTCCTTGAGAATTAGAACTTTAAAATATCTGGGACTTGAAGAGAAACGAAGCTATTGGTCATAAAGTTATGAAAAAGAAGCTTACCCAACAATACCTTCGAAGAACATGAGAGATCTTGAAATCTGAATTGAGTGTAAAGAACAAGGTTTCGGCCATCACAACACTAGCAGTGCCGGTAGTATAGTATAGCTTTGGCATAATAAAGTGGACCCTAGCTGAAATCAGAAACATAGATAGAAAAACAAGAAAAATGTTGAACATGTATGAGGCACTTCATCCAAGATCTAATGTGGATAGATTGTATGTGTCGAGATAGGATGGTGGCAGAGGCTTAACCAATATGGAAGACACATATGATGTTGAGATTCAGGGTCTGAAGAGATATCTGGAACTGAAACAAGGAGATAAGTATCTGGGAATGGTACACAGACGATATATGAGGAAGGCAAATAAAAGCATATTAGAAGGAGAGAGCAACACTGTAATAACTGGAAACAAACGCAGTAAAGAAAATTAAAAGTGAAATAAAAGAGAGAAGGAAAGCTGATACCATAAACAGATGGCAATCAAAGAAAATGCATGGGCAAATTCTAAAGAAAGCTGAGAAGGATAATATCAATAAAGCGGTGTCTTGGGGTTGGCTTAGATTCTGAGAACTAAAAGTGGAGACAGAGTCGTCGATCACTGCGATCCAAGAACAATCGGTCGCAACAAACAATCTGAAAGTAAATATCCTAAAAACCGGCACAGACCCAAATTGTAGACTGTGTCAAACGGAGTTTGAGACTATTCATCATGTGGTGTCAGGCTGCTCAATTTTCGCTAAGAAGGAGTACTTGAAACGACACAACGCAGTTGCGGCTCATTCCCACTGGAACATATGTAAGAAGTATAGAGTTCCTGTAACTAACAAATGGTACGAACATAAGCCGGACCCTGTAGTGAACACGGAAGAGGTTACCACGATCTGGGATACTCAAATTCAAACAGATCGACTAATCAAAGCCAACAAACCAGACTTGGTGTTAAAAGACAAGACAAAGAATGTTTGTTTGCTGATCGACGTTGCAATTCCGTCAGATTACAATATCGTGCAAAAGGAAGCTGAGAAGAGACTGAAATATAAGGATCTACAAATAGAGATAGAAAAGATGTGGAGTGTGAAGACCCGAGTCATCCCAGTCGCGATAGGAGCTACAGGACATCCCGGGAAGCCACTATCTGTTCAGCTTGTAGAAGACCGTCCTCCTAACTGCTCACATCGTCAGGAAGGTGCTGTGAACATACAGTAAAGAAGAGATCAAATGTCAAGTTAGCCCTAGGTGCACCGTGTGCACTCGGCGAACTTAACTTAAGACACCATAAGAATAAGAAACTTATGTGAAAACCAGCAGATAATAATAATAATAATAATAATAGTTTATTCATGCTAAAAATATAAATTATTTATTCGTCAACACAAAAACACGGACCTTTAAAAAGAAAAAAATTAGAAAATCTAAGACAGAAAAAGGCGTATTGATAATGAGGTGCTTTTTAATTGTTGCTTTAAATTGTTGTATCTCTAGTTCTTTTATAGTTTCCGGTAGATGGTTGCACAACTTTTCATAGTATAAACAGAATTTGTAGTCATTAACAAAAAATTGCCAAAAATTTGTTTACTTACAAAGACCAAAGTTGTTTTATTTTCTTTGTCCGTACAGTTTGTTTCAACTAGAGAAACTGAATGCATTAGCACAAGAAATTGTAAGCAAACAAATCTCATGTTTGTAGCTTTAATTGAAAGATTGACAAAATTTTTTATCTTATGCAAAGAAATTAAAATTTTTAGCAAGTACCACACAAAAACTCTTACAAATTTATAGTGCAATTAAAAATATTAAAAAAAATATTTTTAACGTTATTTTTTTAACATGTACAATTGAATTTAATTGAAACAGTCGTAAAAAAAGTTTTATACATTTTATAGACGTTTGAAATACCATTAAACTAACTGTTGAAGGTATAGAGTAGACTACGTAAATATTTTTAAATTAAGTATGAAAGGTTCGGATCAGGATCTATTTATTAGCTTTTAATTATTGCTTTGTACAAATTTAATTATTAAAGGTAAAAAGAATTTTCATAAACCAAACATTTTAGTTTATTGATGTAGTCTATACTCTTGTAATAGATAAACGGGTATGGCAACATCGCAAGATTATTTTATTTTAAATTGATAAAAATTATTAAAAAACAAGCTTTAACATTTTAGCTCAAAATGTACTTTTGTATTTTATTGAATAATTTTTTCTACTCCTGTAACTGTTTGCACAAAATGGCACAATTCTATAAATTTTAAATAAAAATTCTCAACTGTAGGCACTTTATGACATAAAACTATTTTGTCTTTAGGTACCAGATACAATTTATTTATATTTATTGCCTGCGTCTTTGTTAAATTTGTCATAACGTGATTGTGATTCATATCAAACTGTTTTCTTTGATATTTCACACAACCAGACAGTATAACTAGATACCTTCATCCCTTTGAAACTTCGTATTAAGTAAAAATGTTACCATGCTTTGTATTTTCAGAGATTTCACTTCAAAAACACATCACACGCGGCCAATAATTGTAACGCGGCGCGAACTCGAAATAAACTGACTAATACAATTTTCATAGAAACAAAATGACATTTAACCAGTTTCTTATCTATTCAAACACCTGCAGTATTTTGTACGCAGATAAATCAACAAATATGTCTAATTGTTTTATTTTAAATTATATTTAAGCTGTCGTCATCAATCTTATACAAATTTTATTTATTTATTGGTATGGTACATTACTTACATTATTGTATTGTGATGTAAGTGTTACGTATAGTGCCCCAAGATCAGTGTGGTGACAAAACCGTGTTGCAATTGTAGATTGGTTCGTTTTGGCAAAGAATTTGCTTCAACCAAAACCAAAAATGGCAACCCTTACCAACCTTATTATTCATATGTAATAATATTGATAGTGTATGAATAAAAGAAAGTAAATGAGAACATAAAATATAACAGCACAGTCATTGCATGACGGCATATAATAGACCTTGCCAAGCGCCAGTCATAACAGTGACGAAAAAAATAGTAGAATAAAGAAATAGCAAAAAATACAAATTCATTATATAAAAAAGAACAGTGATTAGCAAAATGACACAGAAGTGAAAATTTCAAAAATTATATTATTAAAATAACAAAATTAATAATTTGTTAAGAGAAAAATGAAAAATTGATTGATACTGCTACTCACACTGTCCAACGTGTTTAGAAAAGTCATTGTAATATAGGGTTGATTGAGTTGATTCTCATACGCGGTATAATTTATGAAAAAAATTTATAAAATGATTGGTTCTTGTTTGAGAAGAGGCACCAAAAACCACTAAATCATTTTTCCGTCGACCTCATTATAAAATTGAGTTTTACGTACTCCTGCATAATCATAAAGTAACACTTTTTAAATGTAATACTTTTCGTCCGCAAACACTTTTCGTCCGCAAACACTTTTCGTCCGCAAACATCTGTCAATGTCAATTATAATTTTATGTCAAATTAAATAAAGTCGAAGTAACCAGTATGAAAACCCATTTTAAGAAAGGATGAATTTAGTGACTACATAGGATATTACAGTACTTTAGGTACATACTGAAACATTTTAGATACTGCAGAATATTGTTTGTTTACTTCCATTTATAACCTCAATTTTTCAATCCCACACAACTTTGAACAAAAACAATTTGTTGTTCAAATTACAAGTAAATGATTTTAAGTGCTTTGAAATGATATTAATAAATTGTTTATAGTTTCTACAATGTGCGAAGCATATAGAAGACCTGGTTGTAATCTCACAATACTCGATACATTGTTTTCAATATGTAACACTTTAACTTCTTTAAAGTTATTCATTTATAAGGTAAGACAGAATTCATACGACTTGAGATTGCTTTAGACAATTTTATTAGGTAACATTTTGATACAGAAGCGGAGTTCCGATACAAAATTTTCACGATCATAAAATACAAAAACTTACAGTAGAAGTGAGTTAATTATGGGTACCTTTCTATTACTGTATTTGATTGATGTAAATAAGTAATAATGCTAATGGAAAACACAAGAACAGTAATTACTTGTGAAAAATCATTTGAATATTGATTCTGTCGCAGGAAAAAACAAAAATAGAATCATATAAGCCATCAACATTACTGGGTTCAAGATTTATTCGTACACAAAAACAAGGTGAATTTCACAGTTTTCAATAAGCTGAAAGAAGATTATTACATTTTTTGAAACATTTTCGGAGTGAATCAAAAAACTACGTTTGCATACTTTCTTACGGTCAGGCAATATTTTTATTGAATATAAAATGATTATAAGTCTGACCACGGTACAAACTCAGTCTTATAACTATTATATGTCCAATTAGTAGAATCGACTTTAATGTGTTTAATAGGAGAAACTTCATTACATCTTTGATCATAAACAATTAAAGAAATGCATTAATTTTGAGGGTAGACTTCCAACAATAACTACATTTTTAAATATACTTCAAAATAACACTACCTAAATGTAATTTTTTATTATTTTAATAAATTATAAAAAAGTACATGTTTTACCTATTACCTATCATAATCAAGTGCTCTTATAAAAATTATGTGATTGTTGTAAACAAATGCTTTATCGGTTCAATATTCGAACGCGGAAAGCTTTTATTTCCTTTAATAAATTTTGACACAAATGTTACAATACTGAACGGTGAAGTGAATATTAGGTACAGTAAAATCAGAACAAACGTAAAATTTTTGTTTAAAATTACTAAACATTTTGTTTTCAGTAAACGGTAATCAATAGAAAATTAATTAATTTAAGGTCAACGGAAAAAAATTAATATGTACCTCGGAAAAAGTGCTTTTTAATAACCTCGCCTGTTTGCTTGCCTCGGCTAACGCCTCGGCCAGCAAATTCAGTCTCGTACATAAAAGTGCACTTTTTTGTCCTTGGTACATAAATAACTATTATCGGTCTACGTTTTATGAATTAGTGTGTATATTTCATCAGGCCTTTCATTGATACACGTATTTATTTATTTATTATTATATAACAGTAAAAACCATTGACACAAACAAAAAAAAAGTAATAATATTACAAACTAACCCGTGTTACATTTTCGCTCAGGATATCAATGATTACATATAAATAACAAAATCAAATTTCTGTTAATCTAACCCAATGCCCAAAAAAACGGGTATATTTATTAATTCAATGCTGGAACTTAATATGGAAAATAGTCAAATATTTAATCAGTTCATGGACAAAGCAATTAAAAAAATCTAATTGGTTAGCTGATCTCAGTTATTCTATCTATTGTAGAAAAAAAGGAATAACTTGTGCAATGCCAGTAATTGTTGCCCATATGATGTCGAAGTTATATTGTCCCTCACCAAAGCTCCTTCAATTGAGGAATGACCGAAGTTGTTGACAGTCGATTAGTTCACTAGATACTAGGTTTGTCTAAAAAGTATCCGACCTTAATTTTTGCCGCGCAAAGTAGTGATTCTAAGGCGACGCCACTGTGCACGGTGGAAGGAGGAACCTTAATGCGCATGCTTACATTTTTTCACCGCGTTCGCTTGTGCAAGTCGCTGCCTGGTAGTCGCCAAGTAAGGTGCTGTTTGTAGTGTTCGTTGGATTTAGTTTGTTTGCAAAATGACTGAACGAATTGAGCAAAGATACTGCATCAAATTCTGTCAAAAACTTGGTGATTCTCAAAATCAAACAGCAGACATGTGGACGGCGAACAACTGGCACTTACAACATGACAACGCCCCTCCACATTTATCCCAATTGATCCACACCTTCTTAGCCAAACATAAAATTACAACCGTTCGCCAACCTCCCTACTCTCCAGGCCTGGCTCCTTGTGACTTCTGGCTGAAGGGTCACTGAAAGGGTTCCGTTTTGAAAGTAGAGAAGAGATAATGCGGAACGCGACGAAGGAGCTAAACACCAATCCAGAAAAGACTTTCAGAGTTGTTTCCAGTACTGGAAGGTTCGGTGGGCTAAGTGAGTGCAAGTACAAGAAGTCTACTTTGAATGGGATTAGGGTACCAACTCCGTCAGGTATTCGAAATATTTTTTCTGGCGAAAGCTTGGATACTTTTTAGACAGTCTTCGTATACCAATCTTATAGCCAAAAATTTTTACAAATTTTGTTTTGTACTTTTCCCAACTATCAACATACGTGCATTAATAGGGATTCCAAATTTGAGTATTGTATTCTAAAAGAGGTTTTACTAGAGAACTAAAAAGAAGACAAAGAGTACAAACATTCGAAAAGTTTTTGCAAAATCTACTGATTCAACCTAACCGCATCAATCCCTTATTGACTCTGTCGACAACTATATTTTATTACATTTAGGAAGCACTCTGTATACAAAATAGTTTTTTGCAAAAAAGTGCACAAAATAAGTAATTTTTTTCACAAACGACGCGAAAAATATTTAAGAAAATAAATTTTAATAGTAACAGAAATAACAGTAAGTAAAGTAAGAATAAATAAGGTAGAATTTTGTAACAATTTACATTTTTACAATGTAACTCTAACTTTGTTACAAAATCTTGTGTTGTCACTATATTATTCTGATTATTTCCTTCGTCTGTCAAATTTAAATTTTCCACCAATCACGTACTTGGAAACTGATTTGACGCAGCCAATCAAAACGAATAAAGCGACTATTTACCTTGGTGGTAAATAGTCGACTATTTGGTCATCGTCCTCAATATTCACCTGAAGGAATTATTTTTGACTTACGAAATAATCGTATTAAATATAATCGCGACCTTGACAAATTAGCTACTATTTTATTGCTACTAAATTTCTCGTAATTTTACAATTTGTCTAGACTTAATTTTGACATTAATAATCAAAGATTAAAACCCTCGGGATCTAATCAGATTAAGTTTCGACGAATTGATCTTAAAAGAAACTCAAAATTTAGATGCAATAAAAATAGTTGGCTATTTGTCAAGGTCTTGTTATATTACTGTCGATAATAAATCATCTACCGGAGTAATTCACAAACAGTAACAAGAAAAATTCCAAAGAAAATACGAAAAAAGGTTTCTATGACATTTTCTTCCTACCAAAAAGAACAAAAGTATTCTTTCAATGGCAAGGTTCGTAGAAATCTTGTTTTAACGTATTCATTATTCAAAAGGAAGATATCTTTTGATTATAGGTCTATCAAGTCTACCGTAACCCCCAAACTTTGTGAACTAATATGAATAAAAAAACACATCAGACAATCATACTGTTTGGAAAATGTATACCCCAAGTATTATTATTTATAATAAAATTTTCAATTTTATGGGTGTGTATTATTTTACGTGCCACTACTAAAAACGGTAGAAGTCTTTTAACGTATTTATTATTCAAAAAGGGAAAGAACTTTTGGTTATATCAAGGCAATCGTAACCCAAAAAAGTGTGTAAACGCGCACCTTTTAAGATCCAGACTACCTGGTTAAATTGTAGTTGGAGTGAAAAAAGGAACTTACAAAATTTATAATCGGCCGCGGGTAACTTCGAGTGAAGATAATGCTCAGGGTTCGACTTTAAGGTTTCTAAGGTTTCTATTAACAATATTTACTAGTTTTGAGGGTTACTATTTACAACTTATTTTGGTTGACTTGTATATTTCGCAAGTCGCGATCAAGAAAGCGGTGTCAACGGAGATATAGCCAACGCTTCTACGGGGTTGGGTTGTTACGTTCGTTCGTCCGCTGAATTTACACGTGCCTTTGCGGAACGGTGGATCTTCTGTTGAATTCTCGGGTGGTTGGTTCGTGGCGATTCTGCGGTTTGGATTATTGGATTACTGAAACAGGTAAGTTAGTTTAAGTATCGATAGCGGTCTTTCACAGCCACGGTTAAGTTTCTAGGTTAGAACTTCTTTCGGCGGAGCTCGCTTATTATAAGATAAACAACGGAGGTTACAATTACGGCTTACGGCTTTATAAACAACGGAAGTCCGTCTTAACGTGCACAGCATAACTGGTGGTTGTACCCGTACGGTGATGCCTGGTGGGCGAGCAGTTTATGTGCGAGAAGTTCTACCCTCGGTTTCGGTGGTGGTTTCGTGGCGGTGGTGCTTTACAGAAACCAAAATCTGCCGGCACCCCCACTACGAAGTGCTACCGAATGAACCAGCCACACTCGAGGGGTTCGGTGATGCAAAGCGTCTAGTTCTAAATAGAACGGTTTTAGAATACAGCAAGTGCTACCAAATGAATCAGCCACACTGCTTAGGGTTCGGTGGTGAGTAGATGCTGGTTATGCGGATTAATAATTTAGTACGGTTTTGCCACAATCTATGTCGAATTCAATCAGCATTTGAAGTGGTCTTTGAAAAAGCAGATGAGTACAGTTTTGCCACAACCCGTGCCGAATTCAATCAACATTTGAAGTGGTCTTTGAGAAAGCGGATTAGTACGGCCGATAGCTTAGTATAGTTTAGGCGGTTCGAATCGGTTAGGGTCGGAAGAGACTTATTGAACAAGTCAATAATAATTTCATTCTCTTGGCATTGCGCTCGCTCTTATATAGGGGACTTTATCTCTAGCGAGAGAGTAGACAACGGTTGCATGAGGGTAATCTTAAGTGGGGCACAACGTCTCTATTGACGATGTAAATTTTATGCCGTGAGATAATTGTTATCTCGGCGGCAAATTTGAATTATATCATTGTCGGTTTCTTACAAGTGTGTGAACTAATTTGAAGAAAAAAAACTCATCAGATAATTACTCCGTTTGTAACATGCATACTTCAAATATTATTACATTATAATGTATTTCTTGTCTAATTACAACTCTTGATGTTATGAATATGTATTAATTAAGTGCCAACACTCAAAGTACTGCAATAGGAATTACGTCGTGTACGTCTAGTGATCAACGATCAAAGTAATTTCATATCAAAAAGTCGTTTCTATTAAATTGTTTTTCGTTCTTTCGATTTCCAGGTGTGCTAGAATAAAGTTGTTTAGAAAAGCTGGATTAAATAAATTCCATACTGGTTGTAAGAATCAATTCTTTTATTTTAATGTCATAGTTGTGAAAATACCATCGATCAACAAATTATGCCTAATTTAGTCAAAAAATTGTAACTACAGGTATGAACTTTGATCTTTTCACATACCTTGTGCTGACAATTACATAGTTTTTAGTTCCTAGTAGTTTTACTTTAGTATTGTAAACTTGGAAAGTCACCACAACTTTCTAATTAGTAAAAAACTCATGCATAAGATACTGATTTTCGATTGTTTATAACCATTACTAAGGAAAAGCTGTTCATATCCACTTTGACGTTACGACAAGTTGTCGATTATAATTTTCTGGCTTGTTACCCAGTATCAAACAAACTAATTGCCGACCTTCATTCAAGACGAGAAGTGAGAGACTTTAAACGTTAACGCCTTTTAGAATTTTAGCTTCTACAACAAGTAACCCGCAAAATCTACGTTTTTAGTTATTTCTTACCTTAAAGCGCTTTATGCTTTGTTCAATGTAATTAATTTTTGATTTTGAGATGATTTTTCTTTCCTTGATTGACAAACTCTGCCGATATCTTCAGCTACCAGTAATTAATTTCTTTATAGTTGGAGCGACGCTTTCTAATTGAATCAATTGTATTGCTTGAACAGACACTCTGACTAATACCTGACTTATAGACGTTTTCCGCCTCAAACGTGGGAGTAAAAGAATCACGTCTGGTTAATTACCTAATTTTATTGTAATGGGTGCCACCGAAGGGACAGAAATGTAAAAAAAGTACATAATATAACGTTCTTTTTTACTAAAATGTGTAAATTTCGTCTAACTATTTCCAATATGTTTGGAAAAAAAAAACAATTTTAGAGATAAAAGATTGTCTCTACGTAATTAAAAAGCAAGCGGAGGTTGGAAAATTTAAATTATTATTTTATTCTTTCAGATGAAACCAACCCTTTGAAATCAGGACGTTATTTTAGTAGAGAACCCTAAATCAACCCAAACTCAAACCATCAAGGCATGCTTTCAGAAGCCACCAATTATACAAGCTTGACGTTCAATTTAATTTTAACCGCAGTTTTCTTAGTTGTTGTACTAGTTGGCAAGCTACTCCACGCATCTTCTGAACCCAAAATTTTTGAATTAGAGTTAGTAGGTTATAATAAAATCAAAAAATAATTCTGTCTGGAGACCAGACAGCCATGTCCGTCCATATGTACACACAATATCAAGAGAAAATCAGTGTTCCAATTTTTATGATAGTTCAAATAGGATTCGAAGCAAAGTTTAAATTCGTTAAGATCACATTTACTTTAAGGTAACTTGCGCGAATTAATTTTAGTACAACATTTTCACTCAAGTGCAACTACTGCATTCGTAGATGTATACTGTGGTGTTACTTGATTATATTTTGGGTATAAACTGTAGAGGCAAATGGCCATTAAGTTACATAGATTTTCGTATCTTGGAATATTTACAAAATTATTCATTGGACACATTTTTTTCTCCAAATAAAAGTAGTTTGCAATCAAATTGTACACAACAATTGTTTAAACTATTTTTTGATCCCGTATGTAATTGCTGACAATCACGTGACACTAACTGTTTTTATAAAAATATTAATTATGCTAAAAAGTTATGGCGGATTTTTTAATCTATGTTAACATTTTTGTTGTGTTGTTGCCGCCGAGTAGTTCATTTTTACCAGCTTGTTAAGGATTATGACATAACATTCTCTGTTTCTAAACTGTATCGATACTAATATTACAATCATTTATTTTATGGCGAATGCTAATCTTTTGGTTGTTCGTGTGTTTTTTATTTATATGTGTAACTAGGTTACGGTACATTCCATAGTACGCGGAAATGCTGAGTTTGCAAGGTTGTTAGTATGATATATTGCAATATTGTATTTTTTTGGTGTGTGTATTGTAAACCCGACAAAAATTGGAAATGATCGGTACAATTTCAATACCATACTGCCCGAACACAGTTTATTGCAATAATTCTTTATAAATTAAGGAAACATCAGAATTCAATATCTTAGCTAACGTGAATATTTCTGTTAAAAAAAAGGAATCAATAATTGGCAAATAAGTGGTTTAAATAATATATAAAACCATCAGTAATTGCATAAAACTAAGGTAAGATTTATAAGAAATGTATTGTATTACAATTTAAAATTAAGATTTTATTGGAGTAAAATCTAGAGATTTGTTAGTATTTATTCGAAAATTTGTTTTTGAAAAATATTTATGAATTTCGAATAGAAAAACGGTATAACGTTACATAAATAGTTGATATTAAATCCAGGAAAGAACTGCATTATATTTTCACAGATTACTCCCAACATCATCAGAAACTTACATCAATTTAGTTTAACATGACAACGGTTCACGGTTATGGTGCTATATTTTATCAGAAATATTTCAATTACCCCAACAAAATCCAGAGGAAAAATCTATATATTTTCATCTTTGACCGTCCATTTTTGTGAGACCATAAAAAGATATATATGAAATATTTTCGTTACAACTTCTGCCATCTCCAGCTCAGTGTTCACTCAATATATCCTTATTTCGGACGATTTTATGTGTTTATTATACCGCAGCAAGGTTCATAACGGCAACTCGGATTTGCCAGACTGTAAATTTCTACAAAAGTTCTTTTATGATACAAAAGCAGCATTGTGTTACTTTTTATTAAATTACTTTACTTTCTATATTAAACTTTTAAGTTTCTCCCTGTCAGAAGCAACAACTGAATGAATGATAGTGCAATTCGAAACGCATTAAAACTTAAAAATATCTTTTAAGTTAATCGAAAATTTACGTCAAGTATATTTCTTATATTTTCAGAACTGCAAATAACAAAATTTTTGAAATAAATAAGCTTTCAAGAAGCACTTCAGAATGTAAGGCATTAAAAGAAAAGTTATTCGAAATCTGCATAATCCTGATTTTATAAAGAGCTCTTGTGCGCCTTCCGTGGACATATAAAGATATTTACAAGTGAAATGAAGGTACTTAGCGGACTTTTTAACTGTTTATTTTACACTTTTACTGCTTCTTAAAAACTCGAATAAAACAAATATGGCTATGCGTTACATTCTTTTGAACATGAATGAATTTAATCAAATCCTAATTGCGTTCCCGCCGCGTACATAAGAAATTTTAATTATAAGTATGTATTTTGTTTTTTCAAGTTTCATGCTGGACTTTTAGATTATTATTTAAAAACTGTTAAGAATAATTTCACTTCGATGTGTAAAAAGGGTACACTTTTTAGTTGGACAAAAAATAAAAGAGCTTTACACGACGTACTTTTATGCACTTTAGATTCTATTTTTAGCCAAATTTCTAACAAATGTGAGTAAGACTTTTAGCATTTCAAATTTTTTCGTATTCACAATTATTATCTATATTAAAACGAAATAAATATAATAAAAAATCGTTTCCATGGCATGTAAAAATTAACACTAAATTAAACTATATTAAAAGTTGTAACAGTAAAAATTGTGTTGCAAAGAAAATTAAAAAACGAAAAATGTATGGTGGAAAATAAAATGTTAAAAAGATTTGTAATCTGCACGTATATTTGCCGAAGTTTATTACACCAAAACTTGGACCTTAAAGTATGAATCTCACAGCCAGAAGTTGTCATAGGTAGTCTGTACAAACGGGGATCCCATGAACACATCAACGAATACCACTATAGCTCATTTCGTCGATAGAAGACAAAAGAAGTCAAAAAAAAAGAAAACCTATAGTATTCTCTCTAAAAAAACGATCAAACAGGTGGTCATTAGCAGAGTCGCCAAACGGAAGATTGCACAAGGGCAGGAACCTACTGAACCTCTACGTATCGTGGAATAAGATTTCCACAGGCCAACTAAACCGCAAAAACTCAGAACTACGATGAAATTTAGAGCCAAGATAAAAAATGAAAAAAAAAACAGTTAATAAACCCTCCCTGACTAATTTCCCTCAGGACCCCAATTCTGGAATTGTGGGGAATTATTTTCTCATGAAAAAGGCAAAAATTCTCTTGAAAACATAAAGTCCTTCAACGTCGTGAGAAATTAGTTTCTATTGGTAGTAGTAGGAGAAAATGAAATTGAGGTACACTTTTCAGTATATAAAGTTTACCTCATTTATTATTATATTGTTCATAAGACATTCATAATCGATCTTGACGAAATTCACGTGGTTAATGTACTTATTCAAGATTTGGAAGATACAGAAGAGCAAACTGGTTGAGTTCTGCAAAATGGAATCAGTTTTTCCGAATCTAAACATTTACACTAGCAAACTCAAGCGCTTTTACAGGAGTATTAATTAAAATTTGCATACACTGTCAGAGAGTCATTATTGAAACAAAAATGTCTTTCGGGATTGGACCGTGTCGAAAAAGTAACCATAGTTGCCAACGTTTAGCCATCTATCGTAAGCAGCTTCATCAAGGCGATAAACTAGAAACAAACAAAACAAAGGTCAAGGTAGACAACTAAAAGTCAGATAATCAATTTGTCGACCAAGCCAGATTCTAGACTAAAAGAAATTTTGATAATTCCGCGTTGAGCCAAATCTTCTTCCTTTTTCAATAAGAATATCAGGGAGAGTATAGAAATGATGAAGCATCCGAACAATTTCAATCGCGACCGTGTTTTCAAACTTTTATCTTTGTAGATTCCCATCGTTAACCCCACTCCCTCTCCTATTTCGAATCAATAAAACGTCGAGGTTAACGACCTGTGACGCTTTTTCTTTTATATATACGGAGGTATTTCTCTAATTACTCAGACTTCTTTTACTCCAAAGTCTGGCTTGTCGACAGGTTGATTATCAGACTTTTAGTTGTCTATCTTAAACCTTCTTTTGTTTGTTTCAAGTTTCTCGCACTGATGAAGCCCCTTACGATAGGTGGCAAAACGTTGATAACTACGGTTACCTTTTCGACACGGTCTAATCCCGGAAGCCCTTTTTGTTTCAATAAAAGAAATCTTACTTTTAATCTTAGAAGAACCTGTTTTGTAGTGTTGACCTGAAAGCAATCTTAAACAAAGGAATGGAACTTTAAACTACAGCGTCTATTTGCGACAGAAAAAAAACACCACAATTTACAAAAGACTGTATCCGTATACACAGGGTGAGTCATGATTAGGTTTAAAGTTTTTAAAGGTGTATTTCCTGGCCCAAAATATTTAAAAAAGTTTTATAAAATTTTGTCAAAAAAAGGTCAACTGTCGGAGTTATAACCGTTTAAAGATGGCGTCCAAAAACTGATCAAACCTGTATTTCTTTGAAACGACTATATCTCCTTCAACAAATTTTGGTACATTTTATAGTACTATTACGACCTATCAGCTGATTACGAAACATGGTGAAAATTACAATCAGAAGCGTACATTCCAGGGGAGTACTAGGAAATATTGGACACTATTTAATAATCCGTTGAAAAAACTGACAATTTGATTTAAAATTATTGAAATTCTATGTTTTCTAGATAAAAAAGGCACTCCTTCTTGGAAAGTCGTTTTGTCCAACGGTTTTCGAGAGAAAATTGGTCATAAACAATAACTAATTAGAGAAAATAATGATGTTAGATATCGGTGAAACAGAAAACCAAAAGTTATCAAGAATGAAGTGGAAAAGAAAAACGATCGTAGTTGAGATGTTTCTAACAAACAAACTGTTGTCAGATCAGTTGAGCTTGATATTAATAAGAAATTTAATTACTGTTACGCCATTTTTAAACGGTTATAAGTCCGACAGTTGAACTTTTTTGACAAAATTTTATAAAAACTATTTTTAAATATTTTGGCCTAAGAAACTCACTCCCTTGAAAACTTTAAACCTAATTATGATTCACACTGTATAGTTTCTTGTGCAGTTTTTGGTGTTTTCTTTTTCTGTTATAGATCGAAGCTGCAGCTTACAATTCCATTCCCTTGAAAAAGTGGTGGTTTATACTTACGAATAGACCACTTATTAAATTACAGTTGTACCTAGAGGACAAGAGTAGAGAACTATGATAAAAAAAAGTGAGGTTGCATCGTATAACCTTTAATTTTGGTCATTGGATAATGATTCAGACTAGTTTCTGAAAAGGCTCCGCATACTCCAAAAGTTTTCTTAGACCCCATGGTAGGAGCTTTAACTTTATTAAGTAAACAGCCGTCATAATTTTAAGAAAAGGATTCGTTTTTCAAAAGCTTGATCACTTTGGACCAAGTTCGCAAAGAAGAAGTATTAAACCGATAGATCAAAAATGCTTTCTCTGTTAGAATCTTTAAAGCTGCAACATACAATTGTTGAGCAGACACTCCACAAGCTTTTACACAATTTGTCAATCTATCTCGCGAGTAAGTAACGTTCTATTTCGCCAAAGAAATTTTTTTATTTACCGAAACAAAAGAAGTTGCAACAAAACATTGTTCCACCTCCACAATAGGGCGTAATACAATAGTCAATGGACGGGTTACACTTCCTACGATCTAATACAAACTCCGACACTTATTCACGACGATGCCCCCGAGAGTCAGATACAGCATATCAAACTGAGAAAAGAAAGGGAAACTTCACTCTTCTCCCTGTAGAAGACGCGAAGTTCACATTGAGCTACGGAACCAACGAAGAGAAAGACAATAACAAAAATCATAATAGAGCCTGATGTAATTTCCAGTCTCATAACGTGAGAGACCTGAAGACGACCACCTTCACGCGCCTCTACCAACCACCCTAATACGTGTCGTTGTCGGGTGAAAGTGATAATATTTATCCCTAGTGTACCCAAAAACTACCATTATCCAAAAAAAAAAAAAAAACACCAAATTAAAAAAAGAAAAGCACGAAAATTCTAAAACGCAGGTAAGAATATTTTGTCTCTTCCTAACTAAACCTACACAAAATTTCTAACAAGTTTCGTAGTCCCCAGGACTCAGAAACAATTTCTGCATTGTATAATCAATATCGCAAAGAAACCAAGTCATTTGTCATGCTAATTTTCGATTTTTATCCCATTTTGGATCTATGATAACGGGCAGTGTATAATATGATAATAAAGAAAATATATAATTTTTTAAAGCAATCAGCCGCTACAAAAATATAGCAATTGCCTCTAGAACGTGGCAAAAGTCCCACGAGGTTCCAATAAAATAATGTTTCAAATTTTCAGTTCATCGACTTTGCAGTATCCAAAAAAATTGAAAAATAATCAGTGCAACTTAAAACTATTTAGAAAAAATTAAACAACAGCAAGCATTTTTTGAATAAAGAAAGAAATGTTATTAATTAATCAAATTATGGATTTCACAATACTCCGGTTCAAAGTGATTTGGACAAACATTTTTGCAGATGATAAAATAAGAAAAAAAATTTAAAATGGCAAAAGAATTTTGAAGCAAACAATCTTTTTTTTTAATCAATATAATACATGGAAAATGTTGAATTTTTCTTATTTCTACTTTTTTATAATTTTTATATGAATACGTATATATTTTTATATACAGAGGACAATTGACAATAGAAAATTTTCTAATACTTTAGGCAAAATTTAAAAAAAATTAAAAAAGTTTACTACACAAAATAATAATAAATTTCAATATCAATACCCATATGCTTACAGTAGATTGTTGCATCGAAATAACTACGAACAGGTAAAAGTTCATGTTTGACTATTTTCTGGCTATTACAATCTGAAGCATTAATACTGGTATGGGATTATATTATTTATTTAAAAAAATTAAAGGAATACCTTTGTACAAAAATAGTAACCTGGGTTCAAAAACCGTCAAAAAATTCAAATTATTACAAATCAATAGTTATTGATTATTATAATCAAGTACTTAAGGACGCATTTGTTATGGTGTCTTTATGTTTTTAATTGTCTCTTGTTTATTGTAACATGTTATTCATATGAGAATTTTTAAATAATATGTTCAACATACTTGATAAAGATGCATGGAAATCGTCGAAACCATGTTCGTTTTTGTTTTTCTAAAAAAATATATGTTTTGGCCAAAATAGGAAAAATTTATAATTTATGCTTGCAGTTCAAAGTCCTATGTCTAATTTCATAGTTCCGAGAGTGTGCACTCTTTCGTATGCATTAACTAAAACCCGCCGCAATTTTATTAACCGTAAAAATACTACATAGTAATTGTGTGTGCATTGATTTTTAGTGCTAGAAGACGAACAGGTGAGTGCATGCTCTATCCGCAGACATTTTTTTTCTTATTTTTTTGTACCGCAAATGTCTGGACTTATAATTGTCCTTTTCCGAGCTGTAATCATAAACAAAGATACAGTCTACCAATAATTAATAATTAATTAACTAAGTAAACAATCGCGTTCCGCAAATCGCACGCAATATATATTTTGTTAAGAATTGGGTGTGATATTTTTGACATTACAAAAGTTATTGTAAAAGCAAAAGTGCAGTGATATTAAAAATTATCCCAGAAAATTTGTAATTTTCTCTAGTATGAATTTTAAAATTTTACTCGAAAAATCTTTACCCAAATTCTGGTTTTAGACTTGAGTCTGACATTTTAGTATTTCTGACAATTTCTTAGTAAAGTCTGTTTTTAATTTCCAACACCACAACCACCATATAAAATTAAATTAAAAAAAAATTAAACTTATGAGCCACAACACCCCTTTCTCTAATTCATCATCACATTACGGCCCCCTTTATTGTAACAACTTTTACTGTAACTTCAAATTTTGAATTTTGGAATTTAATTTTTGTTGCCTTTAATTTTTAACATCTTTCTTTTCTTTTTATTTGTCTTTGTTTCGTATTCATTTTTCCTATTTCTTTAATTGTTCTACATTCGTTAAGTCATGTTTATAATTAGGTACTAAATTCGATTGTCTTTGTTTTATCTTCAATTACTTAATTTTTCTTTCAATTTTTTGTGTAGTCTTTCCTCTTCTTTTTTTTCATCTGTAGATATCTATGTATTTTCTACCAAATATTTTTAATATTTAAAAATTTATTTACATATGTAGTTGGTTGCGTATTAGAACTGCATTTCTAATTATTTTGATATTATACAGAGAAGTCCAAATATCAATCCATATCAAAGTTATCTGTTTTTTTTAAATTAAACACCATGTATGTTATTACATTTCTTTGATTCAAAGTTTAAAATAAAGAAACAGGATATTTGTAAATTTAAAATTCGGTAAAATATGATAAAGTTTTTTTTATAATTGGTATATAAAATAGGCCCTACTAATCAGTTAACATTATTAAGGTTTATACTACAGCAAACCTAAAAAAAACTTTATTTCAATGGAAGAATCCAAAAATTATATACAGTGTCAAATTTAAAGCAACATAATTTTGATATCATTCGCATTGTTTAATGTACAAATAATTTTAATTTATTGTTTTAATAGATAAAATTGAATAATTTCGCCACAATATCCCGTACTTTAATCGTGAATAACCCTGTATAGAGAAAGTACTACCACAAAAAATGTATTTTAAAATATCTTTACTTAAAAATTATTTAATCGGAAAAATAGTTTTCAAATGATTTCCCTAACATTTTAACAAACCGAAAAAAATTACAGAATGATTCTTATGACTAACTTTAAAAGAAGTATGGAAAGGAATCGTTGAAAAAAGATTTTTTGAAACTATAAATTAACACATGCACTTGCTGTAATAAAATTATTATTGATTTGATAGCCTATTTGCATTATTATCAATGTAATTAATCAAAATGTACTATGTGACACGTAAGTTATTTATTATGTATTATCTTGTAATGATTAGTTTAAGAAGATTTGGAATTAAAAATTGGAGTTAAAATTTTGGAATGGATGGGCGCAACGGATTTGAATGAGATGGAGGTAAAGTCAAAATGTAATGTTGTGATCAAATCAAAATATAAAAAGTAAAAAATATACGAAATGACGTGCATCAGAAACATCTTTGGCAAAGAATGGTGAGAGTGAAAATTTAATGAAGAAAAAAACTATTACATTTCAGAAATGAATAAAATGTTACTAAGATAGAATGAGACGAATAATAAATAATTTAAAAAATACAGATTTAAAATTTACAAAAAGAAATATAAGAGATATAGATAACAAAATAGAACAAATGAATAAATAAAATAAATGGGTGAAAAACGAAATTGGATAAACAATGTCAACAGTAATCAAATCAGGCAATTACATTTTAAAAGCAAAAATAAACATAAAACAATTGCAAAATTAAAGTGGAATGAGAAATGGATAAAAGCACAAAAATCCCCTAAAAAGTTAAAATTAAATTAAATAAATAAAAAGCAAACATTAAATTAGAGAAAATTAAAAATGAAATGATATGTAAAAATAATGGAGTTGGTCCCACGAAAAGAAAATTAAGAAGATAATGGAACAAAGAACTTGTTGAAATGCAAGGGAAAAAAAAGAAACTTAAAAAAGATGTAGGGAAAGGAGAAGAGAGAGAGAGGAAATACTACATGTACACGCACTTATAAGTTAAAAAATAAGAAAACAAAATAGAATTAAAAATAATTTGTAGAAATACGTACCTAGTAAGTCAGATGACCGTTATGAATTCATCACATTGCAAAAAGCGAATTTCATTTTTAACGAAAAATATCAAATTCCTGGCAATAGTCAGTAATAATTCCATCATCATGAACGGAATCAACATACACGTGTTTCGCTTAATTAAATTTTGTCATTGTAGGGTGGCCCGAATGCAAATCTACAAAAACACTTATTTTCAATTTGATGAATCTTAGTACACGACAATTATCTAGGAGGAAGCGACACCGTTTTCGCTGGCTTATAAAACAAAAAAGTTTCATATTACACCATTTATTAGATAACAAAAGGATTCCATCGAAAAATACAAATTGTATTTAATTTTCACATAATTTTTAAAAGAGAATTATACAATAATTATAGTTTAAGGTTAGTTTGGATTTAAAAATTTGAGGTAATGTTTTAGATATGATTGGTTACCAAGGATATGAATGAGACTGAGATAAAATAAAATATTGTTAAGTTAATAATATTTAATTAATCACCAAATCAGTATATAAACAACTAAAAATGACGAAATATCAAGCAATATTTAACAAAATAACAATAGCAGCAAAATGTTTAAATAACGGGTGTTTAAATAAAAATCTGGGGTGGATGGGTACCACGGAAATTGAATTGTGGACAGGAAGGTCACGGCAGAAGGATTTATAAAGAAGAAACTGTGTCATCCGTTATACCACAAGACAAGAGAAAAAAACTGTAAAATATTGCTAACGAAGGTTTGTACATCGTCCTAATACAAGATCCAAACCAACGTATTTCATCTAAGTAAAATAATTTGTACATGGATGCATCTAATGGCGCCGCCATCCTAATACCCTACAAAAAAATACTCCCATCCGATATCAACGTAGGACAAAATTTTATCTGGTGTACTGTAAACTCAATCATTTTCTGTTCATATTATATTCCTCCGGGCTACTCTGTAGAGTCAATTCTACATAACTTAGGAAATAAAACATTAAAAAACAAAAACAACTACTCTTTAATTATTGCTGGGGACTTTAATTCAAAAATTGCCCTTTGGAGAAACCTAAAAGAGGATAAAAGAAGGGAGGTTGCTGAGCTCACAATATAAAAAACTGGGAAGTCAGCCTTCAAGAAAACTTCACCCAATATCGTAATTTTAATTTGTATGTCAACAACTTTTTAGATGCAACACAAACCACAAACAAGAACAAAACAGCAACGAGATTCATTTTTAACCAGGTAGCCATGGCCACCACTATGGAAAAAATTAATCGAGAAATTAATCCAGGTGCATGATTATAAAAGTCTTCTTTACATAATCAATTAGTGGTGCATAATTTTTTTTAAATCTAAAAAATAGGGTCATCTAATAAAAAGAAGTCACCTATATACTGGTAAAACGGCGAAATCGCTTGTAAAAGTATACGTAAAACCATCAGTCCTCACTCCGTAAAAGCACTCCAGTATCAAAATCGCAAACCGTAAACTAGAAGGAATGCAAGAAACAGTTAAAACTTTCTAGCCATTTGGAACAAACTGCTAGCAGAAGCTGATGATGTCGTTTGGGGCACTGCTTACAAGATTGTAACGGGAAAAATCAGAAGTATATCTAATGTTATTGCTACAAAGCTTATTTTATTGTTTATTTCCCAAAAATAGTTATCAAACACCTTTGATTAAAATGAATAAATCCGCTGGTCCAGATGGCATTCCACCGGAGTTGATCAAACATTTAGGACTTTATGCCCCAGAGTTGACCAAAAAACGTTCGACGCATTACTTAAATCTAAATAACTTCTTTTAAAAAAAAATGATGATCCCAACTCTCCCAAGTCATACAAACCTATGAGTCTATAAAACTGCCTAGGCAAACTTTACGAAAGAGTAATACTACAAAGACTTACTTCAGTACTAGACAGCCAAGGAGAATTATACTCTTTCCAATTTGGATTTCAAAGAGGTAAATGCACTGTAGATGCCATTGCAAAAGTCATTGAAGTTACCATAAGGTTAAGAAAGGAATTAAGCCTAATTATGTCATCATGGTCGTATTAGATGTTAAAACTACCTTTAACACCGTATCGTGGTCGTAAATGATTAAAGCATTGTTAAACGAACAAATCCGGAACAATCTAATAGAAATTATACAAAAATTTTTGGACAACAAGAAAAATCGTAATCAATAATTCAAAACACATTCAACTCTGTAGTGGTGCGCCGCACACTGTGAAACATTTTATACGACCAAATTTTGACTACCAAAATGCCAGTCGGAAAAGCTTTGATTGCTTACGTAAACGATCTTGTTATATTGATTTGGGACCAAACTCAACAAGGTATTGAAGCTAAGGCCAATATTGCTACCACAATTGTAAACGACTAACTCAACAAAAGAGGGTTACAACTTGCATCACATAAAAGCGAAGTTGTAACCCTAGCGGGAAGATGTAAATTTAAATCTGTCTCCGTCGGTATCCAAGGACAAGTAATTAAAAATGTCAAGACGCTAAAGTATCTAGGCGTTTTTCTTGGGCATAATCTTAGTTTTTCTACTCACTTTACCAACATAGCAGAAAAAGTCAATAAAGCCGTAAACAACCTTAACAGAATGATGACCAGTAATACGTATATTAGATCAAGTTGGATAAATTGGTTTGACTGTCAAAAATATAAAATGTATTATTGTCTCTACAAAGGAAACTCTCTATTTTTATTTCCAAGGCATTCAGGACAATCTCTTCATCCGCCCTATTTGTTATAGCTAGACCTATCTCTCTGTATATTCTGGCAAATGAATAAGACTATTCCCAAAGCGTTAATAAAAAAGCAGCCACATCGATATCCCGAAATCAATTGCACTTGTCCTAGGAGCTAAAATGAACCAACAAAAAGGATAATACGGCAAAGAAACTAATCCTTCGTATAACACCTTGGTTTAATAGAGAACACGGAGAGGTTAATTACTGTTTTACGCAAATCTTGTCTGGGCATGGATGTTTTAAACATTACTTACACAAATTTAAAAAACGCACTAGTCGTCATTGTTGTGCAGAACGCTTTTTGCCTGCAATAGGTGGCATACTATCAGAAGGAATCCAGAAATAAAATTAAAGACTAAAGTTACGAAACCAACAGAAAAACACCAAAAATTGCACCAAACACTTGACTCGGACACGTGTTTCAACAGCTAAGCTGTTATCATCAGCGATACCGATACTAAAAATAAAAACAACGGGAAGTTTATATATACTATCTGCTTATCACGCATCGTTAAACTTAATTGATTCTTAGATAAGCTTAAATAATTCCGAAAATCCTAATGGACCGTTATCATAATTCATAAGCAAATTTCTGTTTTTAAAAATTTCTAAACTTTCATAAGAATCAAGTTCGTTTTTATTATATACCCTCTTAATTAATTCAATGTCGCCTACTCTATGGCCATTTTCAAGCATATGCATGGCAACACTGGACCTATCTGTGCGATAATATTTGACATGAGCTACGTGCTCTTTAAACGAGTTTTATAGGTCTCTTGGTTTGCCCTATATATACTTGGTTACAGTCTTTACAATTAATTTTATATATTCCCGATTTATCACACATTTCTATTGGGTCTTTCGGATTGCCTAAAAGATTTTGCAAGTTGTTACTACTAGAAGTCACTATTTGATAATCAAATTTTGAAAATATTTTTGAAGACCTTTTTGTGTATGTGGGATAATTTGGTAATTTGACATATTTCTTATCTATTTTGCTATTACTAGTTCCTAACGTTGTAATGTTTCTAATGTTTAACTTATGTTTATGTTTTCTAATTATGTTTGTGACAATTGATTCTTGAAAACTTGATTCTTATGAAAGTTTAGAAATTTTTAAAAACAGAAATTTGCTTATGAATTATGATAACGGTCCATTAGGATTTTCGGAATTATTTAAGCTTATCTAAGAATCAATTAAGTTTAACGATGCGTGATAAGCAGATAGTATATATAAGCTTCCCGTTGTTTTTTATTTTTTAGAGTCGGTATCGCTGATGATAACAGCTTAGCTGTTGAAACACGTGTCCGAGTCAAGTTTTTGGTGCAGTTTTTGGTGTTTTTCTGTTGGTTAAATAGACGCTGCAGTTGGTGTTCCTTTCCTTTGATAAAATTACGAAAACTAACTTAATCAATTTAATGCTGGAATATACAGAGAAGTGACAAATCTCGTCACAGAAATTATCTCAACAAGAAGAAAATTTTCCAGAAGACAAGAAATCCTCAAACAAAAAAAAACTATTTTTAAGCAAGTAGTCAGCCGATGCAAACTTTAGGTTATAATTCGAGCTGTATTATTGAGTATACTGCAAAACTAATCAAATAACTTAAATTCCATGACCTGACCAGTCCAGTTTGTTATTTAAACATGTGTTAGTTGATTGATTGATACACCGCGTAACGGACATTTTAGAAGGACTACATGATTCAAATAACACAAGAAGTAAAACCATTGAACCGTTTAAAACATCGTGTATTTGTCAATTGGACGAAAGAACAACCAGATGATTTTTTTTAATAATGCATAATTTGTTTGAATTATTGTTATAGGGTTATAAATATTGTGAAAAAACATTTACATGCAAAACGCGCCATTTCTATAGTATGTCTTTCTATTTTCAATTGCAATTAAGATTATGAAATAACAACTGAATTTTTGTGGTTTGAGTTGAATAACTTGTTAACATGTGGTTTCAACAGAACGGTGCTACACCTTATTTTGCAAATCAGACAATTGAATTATAGAAAAAAATTAATGTTGAAGTATTTTAAAAAACGTTGATATCAATTGATTACCATTTAAGACAGTTGGATTATTTATTTGCAGTATTCTAGGGAAAACTTAAGTTTATAAGAACAATGCACCAGCCATTCCATTAAGAAAAATTTTAACAAAAATGTACACACCTGAAACAGTTATTAGAGCTATCTACAATCAACACTATCGTAGATTAAAAGTTCAATGGATTACTTCTTCAAAAATACCAGAACTCAGTAATGTGTATATGTTATGAGATGGTCTTTAACATTAATAGAAATAATAAGATTTAGAAAAATGGTTGACATGTTTTTAAACAAACTTCAAATCAACAGACCCAAAAACAAAATTAATTATTAAAAAAAAACCATCTGTTAAATTAAGCATTTCACAATTATATGACATTTTTCTGCAATAATTTTAATTATTAAGCGATAATTTTTGCACAAATGTTCAAATTAACAGTACGTAACAAAAGAAGAAGAAGATGAAAAAGTCAAAATCGTAGAAACATCAATTTCCTTGTTCAGTACATCTCATTTTGCCGACCATTTCCGCGTAAAACCCCTTATCTAATTGCAAATAAGGTTTTATTGAACTTGTATTTCTGTGTTAACTGGTTTTGGATCACTCCAATCTTCGCTAATTGACTCACAGTAGTCGTTCGATGCGAATGGTTTATAAATTTAATCTTTTTAATATCCAGGCTCGCCTTTTGTGGAGATTTTGTGATGCATTTTGTCATTTGGTTTCTTGCCATTTTATACCAATTTTTTTCAGTAGACCATCAGGTGTGTTTTCATCATAAATCTTTAACATTTCAATTTGTAAAGTCGATGAACTTTCTTTTCGTTTCTCAGGTAACATTTTGCGAAAGGTGTTTCTTGCATCTCTTGAATTCTTAAGTCTTACATCATAAATGATCTATCAAAATACTAAAGTTTTCATGATATTTTTTCAAACAAGTTTTGTTGTGATCTATTTTTTTTCTGCATATTACTAGCCCAATCCTTAAAAATAAAAGCAATTGCTTCCACAGAACTTCCTTGTTCTAGTACATTATTTTAGGCAACCTAAAAGTTTTTGACTTCTTTGTGTTCGCTGGTGTAAGTACGTCTATATCTCGATCAAGTTTTGCACTGGAGATGGTCCCAAAACGCGACATTGTACTAACCTTTGAAACGGTTTTACACGAATACCTAGTTGACTGGCAAACTGTCAATTTTCCGTAGCAACTTAAAACAATTGCTTCAGAAGTGTCTGTGGTAAGAAGGCAGAAAAGTTGCAAGTGGCAGTATACGATTTAGCTGATTTAAGAAATTTTTCTTATCAAATACAAATCGATAATATTAGCTTATTGCAATCTGAACTTTTGAAGACGAAACATTTTTTCACTTCTTGATCCACCAATGAAGGTGGACGCGAACCTATCTTGACGCGAGCTCATTTCGACGTGGTGTTACGGATGGTGCTTTTGTATTTTCAGTTTGGTTGTAACTACAAACAGCGCATGTAATTAATTTTTGACTTTTTCGAAGTGTTACGAAAATTAAAAGAATAACTGTTACTATCATATATAATAATTGTTGCGTCGGATTTTTTTCGCCGCTTTTTTTCCCGTAGCTGTTCATTCCGTCGAGTTTTTTCTGAGATTGTTTTATTTCCCGGCATTTTTTCCACGGCTTTTTATTCCGCCTTCAGATTTTTAAAATAGACAAAATCGGCCAATGTCCGAAATTTTCACTTATAATTGCACAAGAAGTTTGCATTTTACCGAGTAAATTTTGGTGTTTTAATGAAAATCTGTTGTCTAGTAGTTTGAAAGTATAAGAAAACTAGTCGAACTATTTATTTTGGATAAATGTAAATATTAAATTAAATATATTGTCAGTTTTAAATCAATGGAGACCGCAATAATTGATTTAAAAATACTAAAGCTAAAAAACACTAATGCATTTGTTTTAATTTAATTTAATTTAATTTATTAGTTTTATTAGAGGGATACGGTAATCACATGCCTTTTGTTAACAATATTTATGTAAAGTATATATTATCAAAACTTTTAATTTAAACATATTGTTTGAGATATGAACAAATGTTGTTATTTTTACTAAATTTTAAAGCAAAATCTAATAAATATAAGTCTTAAACAACTTTGTTTTGTCATTATGCGAAATAAACTCGTTTTGAGATGGGCTCGCGTTGAGATGAGCTCGCGTCAAAGTGGCGGTGTCGAGATGGCGGTGTCGAAGTGACCGCGTAGAAATAAGCTGTTCCGGAGATCACTATCAATAAATGCAATTTTTAGGCTTTTAGACCCATGTAGACTTGGTAGCCCTAAACTAACTTCAAAAGTAAATATTTTGGAATGTTTCATTTTTAATCTTTGTAAAAACTTATATCTTAAACGGTCTTCTTTTAAATTAATATTCTTGCATATCAAAACCGGATTTTTTTTTCGATAGAAACCCGGCTCCAAAATATGTACTAATTTAATAATAATACACGCACTTGAAATGAAAGTAATTAAATTTGCAATTAGAACAAATTCTTGTTTTGCACTTTATTGTTTCTGTATAAATCCAGTTGCTGTTTGATGCCTACGTAACATTCAAAGCATAATTAATTGTTTTGAAAATAAAAAGAAGAAATAACGGTTTGTAAATTACCATCGCCATAGTCATATACGTAGGCGCCCACGTAATTATTGTTAACATTTACGATAATAATTAAATAAAATAGGTATGAACATAAAATAAACGATTTACTAACGTTTATAGATAACATTCATTGCCGCTTTTAGAAAACTGATATGAATTTTAATTTATCGATAATTGTTAACAAACACTTAGTCTTTATATCTATCTATGTCACATTAAATTTTACATGCTTATATGCGCAAAGCATATTATAAGTGCACAGAATTTAAATCGCTACGTACATCTATTACATTTTAATTTTATCTTTATTCGTTTTAGTTGTCGTTGATACTCACATTAAATCATTACAATTTAAGATTAACGAATTTGCAGATGTTAATTTAATAACTAAATAGAATATAAGAATATTAAGAAGGCGGAAGCATTACTACTGCTTAAGAAATTTTTCTTATTAATTTAAAAAAATAATCCACAAAAAGCTTTCGTTGACCATTTTCTAATAGCATTATAGGTGAGACGCAATTGCGTATGACAAGTAAAAACGTAAAAACTAAAATTTGTAAATGTAATTTGAAAACAGAAATCTATGCTCCAAGAAACTTTTTCGGACACTCAGTCTTCGAGCAAAAAAATGTATTTATGACATTTTTTTGCTGTTCAAAAAACTAATTTTCTACAAAAATAACAAAACCGGAGAAACCGTAAAATTAACTATTTATTTGTTACGCAAGTAAACTAATTAAATAGTAAGATACAATTGTTAAAAAACCCAATTTAATTTACTTAAAAATCAATCAAACTTTTGGAAAATTGTGGTTGTTAAATAATACACCTACAGCCGCGATGGAGACCCTTCTCAATCTGGATCCTCTACCGGTGGTAATTAAGGAGGAAGCTATAAAACAAATCTTCAAATTACATGAGGTATACCATTTTAAAGAAGGCAACCTCAAAGGTCATCCAGGAATCCTTAGAACCACTCCTTTACTAGACATGGTTGCAGTAAGCGACCAGACGAACCCTAAAATGATCTTATATCATTAATACAATGGCCGATTTCTCACTAGGGAAGACTGGACTGGAGACACGGACTGCGTACCGGGATCTTCCCAAAAATGGTTTACAGATGGATCTAAAATGGGAGATGGTGTGGGGCAGGAGTGGTAGGACCAAAGTTTAAAAGACACGAGTCCCTCAGTGCTGACGCTACCACATGGTGGCAAAACATCTCCTCACCAAAAACCGATGCAAACAGCACATGTCGGACAGTCAAGCGGCATTAAAAGCACTACAAAGTAATAGATTGAGATCACTTATGCTACACGAGTGCCATTAGGCCCTAAATCAACTGACGGACAAGAACAAAGTTGAACTTGTCTGGGTGCCAGGGCATGAAGGAATAAAAGGCAACGAGGAAGCAGATCAGCAAGCAATGCTAGGGGCAGCAAAAATTTTTATAGGGCTAGCTCCTATGTACGGCTTTAGCCAGAAGGATTACTATTGCTAACTGGGCCAACAAACAAGTCAACAGAACCTGGAGTAATTTGCCAGGTCTCAAACATTCTAAGAAATTTCTTAGCTCCTATCAAAAGAAGGGGAAGGAAGTGTTAAACTTGTCCAGAAGAGACTTAAAACTACTCTGTGGTATACAAACAGGACACATCCATTGCAGGTATCACTTGAAAAAGATGGGACTGGTGGATGATGATAGATGCAGGTACTGTGGTGAAGAGGTGGAGCGCATGGACCACATCATTATGAGGTGCCCGGCCCTGTGCCTAAAGAGATACAAACACTTAGCACTCATCTTCATTTTGGAAGAAGATCTACTAAAACTCCCGACTAAAGATCTGATCGAATTTGTCAAAGACATAGATCTTTCCTAAGTCCAACTAGAGGGGGGCACAAAAGATCAAATCTGATTGCAGTGCAAGAGGTTCTTTTGATGACACTTACTCCATTTCTAATAATAATAATAAATAATACATTACGTAATGAGAACTACAAACGTTTTTTCTGTTAGAGAATGCCAGAATGTCATTTAGAACTTGCGATTAGTAAATGATTTTTCACTATCTCCCATACAAGAATAATTAATAACGTTAGACGTTTACCATAAATTCCAAAAATTGTTGAAACAAGTTGAGTAGTGGATCATCATTCTATCAGATTAACAGTAAAATCAACAAAAGTAGTTTTGATTACAACACCAAAAAATAATTCATCGAATATTCAAGAACTTATCATGAAATTCTTCATGTGTAGTATTTTAAGTAAAAGTTTGGTGAATATGATGACTATAACGAATGACCTACAAATTTTTGCTTACATTGACAAATACCTACCGATAAATAACAATTTTCTAAGCAGATATTGCAAAAAAAAAACAGAAATTTTTTTGGCATTGGATCGTGTCGAAATGGTAACCATAATCGCCGACTATTGTAAGAGAAACTTGAAACAAATAAACGAAAGTCTAAGTCAATTATTCATTTATTTCATTATCAACAAAACACGAAAAGTATTAAGTAAAGTTAGGTTTTGGTAGCACATTTTTGCTGCCTAATAACAGTGGTGAGTTTTATTTAATAAAACATGTGAATCCATGAGATGGCAATATATTTCAAGTGTTAATTAAATGACAGTAACTAACAAGAAAATGTTAGAATAGAATCAAGTAATAAAGGATAGAATCGAAAATAGGAATGATAAGCTGAAAAAAGTAGCAACATCATATAGAGAAGGGAATCAAAGAGAATAATAAAAAATTTCGTTTTTATTCCTTATGGAAGAGATGTGTGTAAGCATTAATTAGTAACTTTATAATCAATAGTGTACGTGAAAAAACACTAATTTTAAAAGGCAACGTTTCGCCCTCTCAAAGTAGGAGCTTCCTCATGCCCTAGATATATTAAAATAAATTAACACACATCCGTAAATTACTAATCACGTTTTCTTACAATAACAAACAAAGCAAAAAACAAATTAATTAAAAACTACACATTTAATAGAGATTCAGACATATTTAAATTAAGTTTTATTATAATTCATGTGTACTTTATAATTTATCAGTCTTATTGCACAGATTGTAGTGACTGCTAACGTACATGAAATAATTTTAAGTTATGTGATAAACGCTTTTATTTTAATTAAGTAAGTACAGATGAATTATAATGAAACTTAATTTAAATATGTCTGAATCTCTATTAAATGTGTAAAAATTACAAAAAAAATTATGATTAGGCATTTACTGATATACGTTAAATTATTTTAATATATCTAAAGCCTAAACCAGTGTTCACTTACACACACCTCTTCCGTAAGGATTAAAAACAAAACTTCATAAAAATAGTCAAGAGGAAAGAAACATCACTATAATAATAGGAAACTATTAGATATACAACGTTATGGTATCTTTATTTATTAAATAGTTACCTTTTGAATATTTCAACTATTTTTATTGTGATTTAAGTAAAACATACGATGTTCCAAATAAAAAGTATAATCCTGTACACTGTCTTAATGTACGAAAACCAGAACAGACTCTACATTATGAAAAATTATGAACTAATGAATTAAAATGATTATGTTAAAGAGAAAGAATATGACGAAATAGTAAAATACCAGCTGAACCAAAGTTCTTAAAAAAATTTCGATATTCTGGGGAACTTTTCCAATTTTTCTAGTCAAATCATTTTGATGAATTCTTGGAACCCAGCTTCAGTGTTGCACTTGCACAAAATTATAAATTTAACTAAGAAATCACGAAGCTTCATATATTTTTTATTGATTCTAACAATAAGGTTATCGATTTATTTATTGAATTCACAAAACTTGTTCACTTTTTTATTATTTCATTAATTTATTAATTACTCGATAAACACTAAAAAAAAAGATATGGGATGACCTCCAAATTCCTGAAAACAATAATAATAAAAGTTTATTTAATTTCAATTTCTAAGCATCTTTGTTTCAACATTCAGCATAATTTCATTTATCTGTATGTTTAGATCAGCAGCACCAATATAGTTGATTTAATTTTCATCTGTTTATTGCATTTAAGTTACTGGAAAAATAAAATTTTATTTACTTTAAAAAATTAAGCGAGTAATTCTTCTATTTATAATACTCAGGTATTGTGATTTATTTTAGATTTGAAAATTAAATTTGAATGAGTTACTGGAATAAAGTTATCAAAATAAAGTTATCAAAATATATAATGTAAATAGATAGTGTCTGTGCGTTTTGCGGTTTTTGTTTACTACAAAATATGAACTTACAAAATAAAATTAAATAAATTAAAACAACTACAAATAATTTAGTAAAATAATTTTAAAAAATGAGATATAAAAAGTATCAACAATTAAAAAAATTAAATCTTAGAAAAATTAAACAGAAAATCAAAGAGAAAGGACGTCATCTAAACAAATAATGATGAATTGATGAAATAAAATGGTATTAAAGTGGAAGAAAATGTTGAATCGGCGAAATCTATTGAGAAACTAAAAATGATCATGAATTGTAAAATAGAGGAAAGAAATGAGGAAGTAAACGAAAATATAAATATTGAAGCAGGAAAGGAAAACTTGTAATATGTATTAAAGAAATTGAGGACGTTGAAGCAAATAGGTGAGATTAAAAAAAGTTTATGATATTATGAAAAATAATAAAGAATTGTATAGTGAAGATGAATTGAGTAAAATGAATATAAAAAAATATATAATTATCAAGTATCTGTAGTTATTTTCGTATCCATTAATTTCAGTACCTCTTTATGCACGTTTTTCTATATCATTGGTTGCGTTGAACATACGTTTTTATTTATTACTTTAAACGATACGCTCCATGTTGGGTGCCATAACGTAATATATTATTTATATAATATTAATTTAATTAATTACGTTTCAATACACATTTTTATTTTATTACTACTTCTCATATCTATTTTTATTGTTTACTATTTTTATCTAACCCTCACTTCTTCTAAAATAGTTAACATGATAAGAACAACGTCGAATCGTTCTTCATTCTCAAATTTCCAAAACACTCCCTTCTAAATTGATTCACTGTCACTATTATTTTAAAATTTGAAATACATTGACCAAACATTAAAAATCTACTCATTCTTTTTTTTTTGCATTAATATATGATTCAATCAGCAAAAGATGAAGGTGAAAGTAAATGCAAAAAGAACTTTTAAGTTGTTTTAACACTGCTTGTTCATTATCAAGAAGAATGCAAAGAATAATCAAATAGAACTAGAGGTACTCGGTCACTACTGTTAATAATAAAAAATGGCAACTTAATCATTTTTAATTTTTGAGTGAATCGCCAACAAAATTGAGAGCGAAGATAACTGAAAGAGAGGTCTACAAATTTAATACGATATTACTACAACTTCACACATCAATACTCCGAGGTCGTTTTTTTCGTTATACAAAACTTTTCAGTAATATCTTGACTTAGGGTCAATAGCGGATCAAAACATACAAGGAGTCCTAACCTGCGGATTTGGATTAATGCCAAAAATTGAAGTAGAAGATAAAATAACTTTGTAATTGCCCTTCCTGAGCCAGAATGAGAAAGGCGGAGGTAGCGGGGAGTAACAACCTCATTAAAAAACCTGGGTTCAGATAACCAGGCATCCCAATGGCAAAAGGAGCAGATTAATCCCGGTATAACTACGTAGTGAACGGCTGCCAAACAGCGTCGGTTAACTAGGTTAGAGGCGGCTAAGAAAAGTGGCGTTAAGCTTATATCTTGACAAACTCAAAATTTGGATGAAAAATTCATCAAGGGAAGGCAGTCTCCGTGTGTTTCAAATACATCATAAGTAGAGAAAGTTCCATTGGATACATGAGAAACAATTCTAAAAATTCCTAACGTATAAAACTAAGTAAAAAAGTAAAAGATCAAAAAAAGAAACGTAAAAAAATTAAATTAGGTTGTGGAAAGATTCAAGAAATTAGAACCAAAGAATTTGAAGTATTTTTTTATTTATATTGAAAAATAAACAGTGCGGTTTTAACCGAAACCAAGACATGGAAATAAATAAAAGGCAACTATGTCATGTCTATGTGTACAGTGGCATAGAAAAACACAGAAGAGCAAAAGCTAGAGACTCTATAGCAGTCAAGCGGAATGAACAAATTCTAATTAATTAATTAAAAATGATGGGATGACAAACTAACAGTGTTGATGTGTATGCTCCAAATAATGATGAAAATATGGAGTTAAAGAAAGAGTTTTTTAAAAAAGTACCTGACATGCTTAATAATCTCGGCAACAGAAAAGAAGTGATGATCTTAGTTGATTTAAATGGACGTGTTAGAAAGAAAGATAACAATGTGGTAGTTGGTCGATATAGAGAAGAATGGAATTAATGACAACGATAGTAGAACTTGTGTGGAGTTTTAGTGAAAAATATTAAACCCATAACATTAACATCGCGAACAAACACAAATAACGTAAAATTCCCTCCAAAGACCAAGCCTCCTAAATATAAGTTTTTTTATACAAACTTACACTTACAAGCTTTAGTAGAGGTTAGACTCTGGTATAATGAATTAATATATCCCATAAAACAAAAGAAGTGACTCTACTATAAATGATACAAAAGATTATAGAATAAACTATTATCTAGTAAAAAAGATATCAAAGGGATAAAAATACTTACTGGGAAAACTAATGAAATAGATAGTCTCTTAGGAAGTTACAATTAAAACGTTAAAAACAAATATTACTGAAAACTGATGATTGATCCAATTGGATTAAAAAAGTAAAAGCGGTATTACAAAGAATATAAGTTGACAATGCGATCAAATATTAACAGAAGATATTATAAGAGTACTATTGATGAAAAACAACAAGTCCAGGTTCAGGAGATGTATCTGTAAAACTTCTAAAGCAAGCTTCTGAAACCGTAACCCAGTGCTTTACAAAAATATTTTATTAATTGTCTAAATGGTAAAAGTGCCAATAGAATGGAACACTGTATTTATTAGTTCTATGTACAAAAATGCTATCGGAAGAAATTGCATAAACTACAAGAGTATTAGTGCGTCCGGTAAAATTTTGAAAGAATAGAACAACTGATGAAAGAGCTTAAGAACAAAGTGATTTTAAGCCAGAAAGATCTTGCACTGACAACTTGTTTGTATTAAAACAAATGATGTAAAAGACTGAGGCATAGAAGTAAACTTCACCTAGTGTTTATAAATATGAAAAAAAAAACATTCAATAGTACACCAATAAATAAACTATGGAAACCAATGACTGAAAGCAATATACATGCAATACTCATAAATGCAGTAAAAATATTCTACGAGCAAAATTTCAGTTTGGTAAAGCTAGAACAAAACAGTCCGATTCATATAAAGTAAACAAAGGTTGTTCAAACTGTATTTAAACTCTGCGCTGAAATTATGGACAAGAAAAATACGTATCATGGGAGCTTAAACTGGAGAAAGTAACACATGTGCGTTATTATTTGCTGACAACAAGGTTGTTTTATCATTAGATTTAACAATGCCACATATATGTTCAACAAGCTAGTAGAAGAATGCAATAAATGGAGTTTGTAAGTAAATTAGATAAAACAAAGTATATGGTAATAGGGAAGACAGTCAACAAATGCGTACTGACATTGGAATAATAAAACATGTTCCAGAATACACATACTTAGATGAAAAATTGATACAAAACGGAAGAAACGACCAAGATATTCTAGAGAAATTAAAAAGTGAAACTCTTTACTATGGAACAAACAACTCATTAAAGAAACTAAAGTTCGCATATTTAAATCATTAGTAGAGAATAGTGCCAGCTATAGTTGTGAAATATGGTTTATTAATCTAGCCCTTAAACAAAAATAAATGCAGTAAAAAATACGTTGTCAAAGACTATAAAAATGAAACAATTGTCTTGGTACGGATATATGCGGAGAATGTACGAGAACAGACTACTGCATGTAGGAAAAGGAAGAGGTGGACCAAGAGCAAGATACTACTAAGTCACTGTTTTGTATAGATAAAATAAGTAATGATAGTGGCGAGTACTTTAGTCTTTTTCCATTTTCCCATTACATACATAAAATAATAGTGAACCAATCTAAGAGTAAAATAAAAACGTCATATTTAAAGTTAAAAAAAAATTATGGTTAATTCTTTTAAGAAAACTCGTAGAAGAAAATATGTTTCAATATATAGTGTCCTCCCGTGCTATCATAACAAGTCCAAAAATACATTTGCATTAAAGCAATTTGCCGACAGATGTGTGAGCAAATACATAAGTTGATTCTTTGATTACTATAGCCAATTTAGTGTTGACATAAATAACAATCTCAAATCGCCTGCTCTAAGTTCGTGACACTTACCTAACATTGAATAAAATTGTTTTCAATTTTAGGAACAATCCTAGAGCAGTAGAAAGATTGAGGAAATCGCAAAAACGGCTCTTATCTTATTTTTAAAAATTTACTGATTACAGTTACGTTTGAATTTTTAAAATCGTTTAAAATCGAGGAGGAACTTAAAAGATAAATTATCTAAATTTTAAATATTTTTTTCAAATTTTATTTGTGGTACAAAGAGCTTTCAAAATCACGACAGTTCATATCTTGGACACAATTACATTTTTTAAGATTGAAAGGGGGCGCAGTACATGCAGTAAATTTCTAAAGTTATTGATACTTTGTTTGAATTATTTCTAATTAATTAATTTATTCAAATTTGTTTAAGTTGGAAGGAGTATTTTTGGTCGTGACTAAATTATTCCCCAAAAATATTACTTCAAATTAGTCATTTCTTTATTTAGTGTCAAAAAATCGGCATTTGTTCTACTCTGTGCAATATGAACTGTAATAACATTCATTACAATACAAATTTTCATTACAATACGAATTCAGAACAATAGAATTGCCAACAATATATTAATGTCAAATGTTCAAAGAGTTAGATACTAATTCCGAAGCTCAGTTAGTTTATTACACTTATTAATTTGCCATGGCTATACATCAAACATAAATTTACTAAATTTAGCAATTCCTAATTAGTATAATTTCAAAATAATATTCGCGTTTCTATTTATTATTATAGGTGCCGTAGAAAAATAGTGTATGTAATCCACATATACTAATAGATTTTAATGCTACACTAGCAACGTATTAGAAATTTGCCCTCGGATCATTTCTTAAAGCCATTGCTCGTGTTCGTGCTTAAGTATTAAATCAGTTTTTGCTTTATTTTTGTAATTCAAACGATTTTGCGTTTCATCAAGACCAAAATATTTTCCAGCAAAATCCAAAACGAACCTGAAAATGTTGGAAGATGAATCAGTATCGATAAAAATATCTGATAGATATTTAATGTCATTATTTTGATTACTCGGAATCAAAGAATTATAACTGAGCTAATAAAACTGTTCAAGCGAGACACTCATGTCACAAAATCCATTTTAGATTAAGAAACAAATTTTATTCTTTATCAGCAATTATTATTGAGAAGTATTAGACCTAGAGAAAAGCGGTTGTTAGTGTTCAGCGTCAGCGACAGAAAAAAAATTAGTAACGAATTGAAACGAAAATAGAACCGAAGATAGAGATTTCATATCTTGGACAATAATATTTTACAAACAATCTCAAATATCATGCTGTGAATTCGCAAAACATGGTACAATAGCAAACAAACACCGAGAATCACTCGACAATAGTTTCGTCATTTTGGGACTCTTCAGGAGTGAGAGAACTCGAGTGCAAAACTTTACTATTGTACAAATGCGCGCTGTGGACTATATTCCCAGGCACATCATATAGGAACAATAAGTGTTGCAACATCTGGTGTCGCAACACTAAAAGTAATGCAATATTAATATGAATTAATATTAAATAGTAACTGTAATAAAATATAAATATGTTGTTTAAAAATAAATATTCATAAAACAAATTACAAATGTAATTTTCCATTAATTTGACATTTACAAAATTCTATACCTTTTAATGAAATATGTGACATCCAATAAAAATTTAGTTAAAATTAAGAAGTTTAAAAAGTCACAGGTAGAAGTGACATCCTCTGTAAATCAATTACTACAACGTTTACTCAGTAATTATAAAAAATAAAAGTTCTTTATCGCTTTCAATATATACAGGTAAAAGAATTTTAAATAATTTTGATAAATATGCATTTTGTTTGAAGAATTACTAAATTTCGACGTTTCAGCTTTAGGTTACTCTCAATATTAATTGCAGTTAAACAATAAACATATTCGAAACTTTACGAACATCTAACGGTTAAACTTAACATTTAATTAGCACTAATTATTACGTTGTCTGTTTTACTATCTCACGTAATTGGTAGACAGTTAAAAAATAGGTTATTACAAATGTTTAAAATGTTATTACAAGTAATATGTGCAATTTAAAAATACACTTATTATTAAGATAAAAATATTTAATATAAGTAATACATGTTGGTGCAACGTTCACAGCTACAAACATAACAAGATAATCTGACAAACTACAATTATAAACCGGAAGGAAACACAAGTAAAAACTACTCAGAGATTCATCTTCGATACATTTCATTAAAATATTTTTTACATAATTTAAAACGGTCAGTGAGCTGTTCCGTTGAATTTACTGTCACTTTTGTTTAGCGTCTGTTGCGGCCACCTGAACTTATTTTAATTATATTTTGTTCTTCTTTTAACAAACGCAAATTATGCATAAATTTGCCTTTTAATATCGAATTATTTATTATTGACCTTAAACTTTATTAAATTTGCAATTTATGTGGGTCATTTGAAGTTTACTTGATTGTTGTAGTTTTATGAGCTTATGTTTGATGATATAGTGTGGGTAGGTATTAAACTAAGAAAACCAAACATTTTTCGATTTTTATTTACTGAAACGATACAAAAAATAAAAATTCCAAAATAAATTATTGCGGTATTTGATGACATAATGTAAACAACGAATCGATTTGAATTTAAAAAAATCATAATTTTATTGTGCGCAAGTTTTAGAACAGCAGTTCGAAGCTTTCCCGACAGAGTGCGCGGTTAGTATTAATTCAATAAAATTATAACTATTTTTGTTTGTATTATATTGGAAAGTTTTGTTAATCAAATCAATTTAGTTTTTTGGGTTGCTTTTAGATTTTAACAAAAATATTAATACAATTAACTTTAAATTCATAAAAAAAATAATAGTGCTGTTTTTTTTTTCTATATTACGTAAATGCAAAGATTTAACTTGAAACTTTCAGACAATTATTAAGATTGCGCATTCTGTGTATTAATCTTTTTTAAAATTTCCGTTATAAAATCCAATTCAAATCTAAAAAAAAAACTTGATTCAATTTTGAAATGTTTCTTATTTACAACAAAATTTGTCTACTAGATGTATTACGTATGCATAACATTTACATACTATATTTTACGAACTTTATTATTTTCTAATCAATATTAATTGGTACATTATTCTCTCATAACAATAATAATTTTGTTCTTATTTGTCTTAGTCTACTGTAATGACAACGTATATAAAATTCACTGTTAATTTATAGTTATAAATTTAAATAAACAGTTACTTAATACATAGTTTTATAAAAGTTACATAAAACATGCAATTGCAATCGATATTCTAAATTAATGAACCAAGTAATACATAGAAATCGTAGTTATAATTATCACAAAAATTCTAAGCATTTTTTATTTAATTTTGGAGTATTCTTTATTGATCAATAGAAATTTCTGAACCTATTCACAAATTTGATAAAAATAGTGCATTAGAAATGAGGATATTAGTTTTTTCTTTAAAATGCAATTTTGATCTAATCTAAATTGTTACAACTTTTATAATATTTTTCAGAGGTGGAGTTCTATGACCTGTTACTTTTATTTTATCATCTTATCCATTATAATGACATCATCAAAGTACGAGCATTGACTTTCACATAGTGTGCTTCATATTAAAAAAAACTGTTTAAAAAAATATATAACAAAATTTTGAAAATAACAAATTTAAGGATTTTTAAAAATATTATTATAATTGAGGTACAACTTCAGTGACACTTATTATGCAATTCAGCACAACTTCATTTACGTTGATCTTATGATTGACAAATTTCAATAAAATTGTAAAAAACACTGTTTGACTATTTCGTGTACTTTTTTAAAATAAATATCATAATATAAATCAATATGTGTTTGATCTGTGAAACTGGTCAGCTGATCACTCCGTTTATTTTTTACCCGCAATTTCTATACCTGTAAAAATATATTTGGCTCATGGGAAGATCGAACTTCTTGCCTGTGGTGTGTGTTCTGTTTTCATTTAAGAAACCAGAAGGTTTATTATAAATTTATAGTGATCGCAGACAAAATAATAATTTATAGTTTTTGTTTGACTACTTAACGTAATTTTCCTTTTTTATAAGGTTTGGTGTATACGGGGTGTCTAGTAATTCTACGGACAAACTTTGGCGTAGGGATTCTAGACCCAAAATTAAAAAAAAAAGTTTATATAAACCTAGGTCCAAAAACGCTTCGTTTAGGACCTACAGGGTGTTAAAACATTTTTATTTTTCTCGGTTTTTTTTGCGATATTTTGCGAACAAATTCGAATATGGTCCTGAAATTTGGGACACGGGGGTTTTTGTAACATTTATTTATTTAGTTTTATTATTTATCTCTCAATTTTAGTTCTTAAATTCAAAGTTAAAGTGAAAATGCTAACATACGTTACTTTGATTTCTAATTCCAATTAGCAAAGGATTATAGGAAATTAAATTAAACTGTTCATCAACCAATATCTCGAAAACAGTTATATACCAGGTGGTACAAAAGTTATGGCGAATTAACCTTTAGCGTACCACAGTAGATGGCGTCCTCTGCAATCTGCATCAAAATCAATGAAATGTTCAAGTTTCTCGACTACAAGAACCCCCGTGTCCCAAATTTTAGAACCATATTCAAATTTGTTCGCAAAATATCGCCAAAAAACCGAGGAAAATAAAACTTTTTTAACACTAAGTAGGTCGTAAACGAAGCGTTTCCGTACTTGGGTTTATATAAACTTTTTTTTTAATTTTTGGGTCTAGAATCCCTACGCCAAAATTTGTCCGTAGAGTTAACGGAAAACGATCTCCATAAATTTTTCAAATATTCTGTCTCTCTGTATGTTGGTTGCTTATGGCCGCCCAAACGGAGCATTCCCCAGAGCTAAAAATTGACGTACATGGCCAAAATTATACAGGAAGTAACATGGGGTCCCATTCCTCCTTGACCTCTATAAGTGAAACTACAAGCAAAAGTACGCCTACATGTGCCTGCGTAATCCTGATAACGCCGGATATCAATGTTAGTAAAAAATAAATTACTTAGCGGAACTACCAGATTTATCGTAAAAATCAGATGCATGGTTAGAGGATTCAGGCGCCAGCGCCCATCTTTGCACGAGAAAAGATTGTGGAAATGGACAAAATACATTGTCATTTAGTTGTTGTATAATTAACTTTAAAACAAAAACAAACAATAAGTGGGAGAAGAGCTATTTTGAAAATACTTGATATACACAAGAAATTTATTTTCTGTTAGGAGCACAATTGAAAAGGGTTGAATTTTGTTGCCGATAATAACAATAACTTTATTTCCAGTGCAAAAACACATCATGTAAAAAATATAATAATAAGTATTTAAATTACAAACATTAACAATAAAAAAAAAGGTAATCAAGATTATAAAAACAGCCATTGGCTAGAAATGTACAATAGTTAGATTTAACTATCGAAAAAGTATCAGACTTTTTAATGTATATCTATAGATCAATATTTCTTAGATTGTGCTAGTGGATGTTCTTGTCCTTAACGAAGACTGTTGTATTAAGATAAATTTGCATAGCTCTAAATAAATAAACTAGTGACTGTTAAAATATCTACTCTACATGAGTACGTATACGGCAGACTACCGATTAATAGCATTATTTTTTTTGGACAATTAAAAACATTTTGTACTATTGTAGATGAAACCCAAAATAAAAAAAAAAGTTGTTCAAAAGTTAACACGGTTGTTAGATTTCTAAAAAGATATGTTAATACATTTAACTGTTTAATCAGCCTCGAGCAGTGTTCTTTCCAATTGAGGGTTTCATCAATGTTTAAACCTAAAAAATTTATACAGATTTTTCTTATGATGTTATGATTGTTAATTTGAAGATTTATTTCACAGTTTCTTTTATTTTGATTTGTGTAAAATCTTATATACTCTGTCTTCTTGATATTTAGAGAAAGTGAGTTGTTATTAAACCATGAGTTTAGTGAATTACGATTGTTATTACAAACATTTCGTAAATTATCATCTTTTTTACTTAATATTAACAGTGAAGTATCGTCCACATAAAGAGTACATAAAACATTTTCTGATACAGCGTTGTGAATTTCATGTATATAGAAAAGAAACAAAATACGTCCCAACACTGACCCCTGCGATACCCCATTTTTACGGTATGAGATTTAATTAATAGGTTTATTTCATCAGACTGATGATTAGCACTTCTAAATTGGCTTCAATTTTTAGATAAGTTTCTCTCCAGTTTAAAGTAACATCTCTGATGACGTATTGTTTAAGTTTAATCTGCTTAAAAACAATATGAAAATATTTTAGTAAATATTGAGGTCATCGTAATAGGTCTATAGTTATGCGTGTCAACTTTTTTTGTGCATTGGTCCAACTATACATAATGTTACCGATTTCAGAAGTGTTCCTTCTTGAAACGGTAGGTTTATTAAATAAAGTAGCAAATCAATTAAAACCGAATAAACTTGTTATATTAGAAACGTTGGTACAACATCAGGACCACAGGAATTATTATTTTTAACCTTAAATTTTACTATATCTATAAGTTCATTTTTATCAAAAGGAATTAAGGCGATTGAATTATTTGCTGTATTTCTTATTTATTTCATTTATTTCATTTACAAACGGGATAACCCCAATACAGTACAATAACAACAGTAATGAAAATTCCTTTGTATTAAATAATATTAATCATAATTTATTGACACTATAACGTTGTTAGAGAAAGTATTTTTATTGTTAACGCCATAGTCTTTTGTAACTGAAAATGCAATGTTACAGAAATAATTATTACTACCAGAAATCTATGGAACGAGAGAACAGAACCTTAGTGTAAAGTGGAAGATCATTAATACATGCTAAATATTGCCTATTCGATAATAAAAGGAGGCAGTGGACACTGCAGCCTTTCTATTAAATAAAACCGGTCCAAGGTCCAACCACAATAAAAAATTAATCTCCCTATTAAATGTCGTCGTAACTGCATACATTTTTTTTTTAATTATAGTTTTTCCCAAGCAAGAGTGGGCCTTCTTTCATAGGAGTTGAGAAAGGGGATGATGGAGTGAAAACACCTTGTGCCTTATTAAAAGTGTCGACGTTTCGATCAACGAAGGTCGGTTTCTATTAAAAAATATCAAGAAAAGTGGTGTTGAGTAAACACTCCCATAAGCCAGAAAACCTCTTAAATGTGTACTTATTAATAATTTGTAATTATCGTCGTTAAAATTTTATAAATAACAATTAATAACATGTACTTGACTCCTATAAAAGAAGGGCCACTCTTCTTTGTGAAAAACTCCCTATTGAACTTTAGTCAGAAAAGAATGTAAAAAGTAAAGTGTTTTTGGAAACGAGTGTTATGTTCACGTGATGAAGTTGTTGGTTACTATTACAAGAAAGATGAATTTCGCATGTGGCTTCCTGAGCAAGATAAAGTAATTAGAAAATAAAATAAAATTCACTGAAAACGTAATAGTTTTGGTGAACATTGTAAGTTTTTCTTAAAACAGAAATATAAAAACCTCCAACTGTTTACTAAAATTGATAACACATTCATCAAAAATCTAACAGAGGTGTACTGATCAAGAAAATTGGCTGCCTCTAGCAGAAGCATTTAATAATTGCAATCGTCTCCAATTATTAAAGTACTATCCGGAAGGGTCGATATTTAACCTACAATATGAAGCATTATTTATCAAACCTCGTCTTATTATACCGGATTACCTATCAATCTACAAACGCTAACCTGCTTTTTAAAGAAATCTCAATTTTCTGTAAATACAGTATTTATACAGGGTGATTCATTACTATTTAGAAATAATTTAACACTAGAATCCCGACCTCAAATTATGAAGATTTAACCCAAAACACCTAAATGAAAGGTCGCTCATTACTAAGTTAGGGGTGTTTTGTTTAAAAATTTAAAAACGATTTGTGCTTAGTATTTTAAAAGTAATTGACGTATTTATTTCGTATTTGGCAGGGAGTGTAGACACTGTACACCCTACACTTAACTTATGTTAAACAAACACTTCTGTCTACTATCAGAGACGTACGACAGGAGTAAGTGACCGGTTAATCGTGCCCAAATTCTACGCCACTGGCGGAATAAAATTTTAGTACAATTTTTCGATCCTCCAATATTTATTAAGTAAATAATGTACTCTTTCCCCATAACGATTAAGTCAATATTTCTGAAGATATTTTAAGTTAAACATGAAGCTGTACCATTGAATTGAAAAAAAAATGAAAGCACCTCACTAGATCAAAAGAATTAATTCAGTTCAGAGCGAACTACACGAAACAAATAAATATTGAAAAATTATCCATCAAATGTGACTTATCGGATTGTAATTTAAATAGAAATCAGGTTATTTGCTTTAATAATATTTTAAATTCACTTTGAATTATTTTAAAGTTAGAAGATCTATTTTATTTTTGTCAATAAATTTTAGTATCTTTATTGTTAATACGGATTAAAGTTTTATTTGCGTATTAAATGCAATCAACTAGCTCAAAACGTCGATATTAGTTATTACATACCAACATTTAAAAATGATACAGCTTCATGTTTAACTATCTCGAAAAATATTGACTTAATCGTTATAAGGAAAGAGTACATTATTTACTTAAATAATATTGGAGAATCGAAAATTCTACTAAAATTTCTATTCCGCCAGTGACGTAAAATTTGGGGACGATTAACCGGTCACTTACCCCTATCGTACGCCTCTGGTAGTAGACAGAAATGTTTGTTTAACGTAATTTAGAAGGGTGTACAGTGTCTACACTTTCTGCCAAATATGAAATGGATACGTCAATTAGTTTTAAAATACTGAGCACAAATAGTTTTTAAATTTTTAAACAAAACACCTTGTAACTTAGTAATGAGCGACATTTTATCTAGGTGTTTTGGGTTAAATCTTCATAATTTGAGGTCGGGATTCTAGTGTTAAATTATTTCCAAATAGTAATGAATCACCCTGTATATACTGATGGTTCCAAAACCCCATCTTTAGTAAAAAGTGCAGTATATATGCATTCAATTGATTATAAGTACTCATTTACGCTTAACTCCTTATCAAGTATGTTTTCAGCTGAAACAGCGGCTATCCTGTATGCAATTAAGTGGATTTTAGATAATTGTATTAAAAATGTAGTTATTTGTTCAGATTCCCAATCGGTGCTTAAAAGCATCAAAAACTTTCGAGATAGTAGTAAATTCTCAAATCCTATTATTTGTGAGATTATAGAATATCTTTATATTATTATTCGACAAAACATTAGTATATGCCTTCTATGGGTTAAATCTCAGCAATATTAAAGGTAACCTTATAGTAGACAATATAGCTAAAGATCAAACTAACAACTGGGAACATAACAATAATTAAGAAATATTATGAAATACATCCACATATACCAGTTCATCATTGGTACAATAAAATCCAACTTTTAGTTTGGTATTTTATATCAACCTTAGTCGGCTAAAACTAAATCATGGAAGATTTCTTTTCATTTACATAAAATTGGAATCACAGACAATCCCTTTTGTAACTGTGGAGCAGTTGGCAACCTTTGTCATATATTGTCTAATTGTCAAATATACAACCCGTTAATTAATCAACTTTTTGAATTGTTAATAGACAATGGTATTTCCCTACCAATTTGGTTACCTGATATACTCAAACAGAAAAAGTTGAACTACATAAAATAATATTTCAATTCTTAAACAAAATTAAAATATCTATTTAATAAAAAATAACACAATTAAATATTTCGTGACTAATACCCTTGATGGCAAGGTCAAAAAAAAAGAACATTTGCAATTGATTTCTATAGCTGATACTACAGCGACTAGTTCTACACCTGTTAAGCTAAAAGACAGTGCTGTTTTAATGATTGTAGTGCCTTTGGTTAGTGACAAATCATTTGATAATTATGAATTGGTTGTGGTGTTCCCAAGATTAAGAAAGCTCATTCCTTGGTGACTGCTGGTAAAGGAGCTGTTCCTAAAGTAAAAAGAAGTTGGTGGTGAATCCCAAAGAATGATGAAGAAAAGGAATCATTGTCTGATGTCTTTACCACGCTAACAGGTGAGAAGATATAAAATGAGGAAGAAGACAGGTATCCTTTGATGAGTACGAGGTAAATTTTTATGTTTCTGAACATGGTAATTTAGTGAAAATACCGACAAAAAATTGTATACATCATGATATAAATTTAGCAATAATGTTATTTTATGGGAGGCCAAAAAGCAAAGGTCAGTTGCTCTGTCGAGTATCGAAGCGAAATATACAGCGTAATTTGAGACTTCAAAAGAAGTCATTTGTTTGAAAATTATTTTACATCCAACCATTTGTTTAAGTGATTGCGTAAATTTGTTTACTGGCAGTAAGAGGCATTAAGTTAGTTAAGTTATAAAAAGACTAAACATGTAGACATTAGGCACCACTTTGTTAGAAAATAACTAAAAAACTAATTAATGATTTAAGGAAGTGAAAATATTCCTGCTGACATGTTCACTAAGGTAATGACTAAAATCAAACAAGGTAGCTGTGTAAAGTCGTTAAAAATGTTTTGCTGTAAAGATGATAATTAAATAATGTGTTATATATTAAAATCATCTATATAGAATTTGCATTATGTGCATATTAGCCTACCTGAAAATGGGAAAGTATTGAAAATTGAGTGCAAAGTACGGCTTTTTCTGAAGTGAGTGGAGTTGCTGTTTTCAATAAACATCTCATTGATGATCCAACAATAGAAGTTCTAGACTTTGATCAAAAAAGAAAAATTTGGTCAAAAGTAAATAGCAAAAGAACAGAACAGAACATTTAAAATGCAACTCTATGTTGTTTAAATGAGGAGCAATTTCTAATCCAAATTGTGACTTTGGAAACTAACCAGAGACCGTTGCACATATTGTGGATGATGGTCAATTAACAAAGTTTAAAGGAACACCCTGTATTTTGTTTGATAAATTCTTAGAAAAGTATTTTTTCCGATAGTAAATAAAATCGGCTATTATTCATTATTGGACAATTTTAAGTTCACATTTTTGCTGGTAGTGATGCGTAATACGTATGTAAAATTTAGAATTGCGCATGCGCAGAGCAAACATTTGTAATAAAAATTAAACAGCTTGTTACATTTACTCCTTAAAGAATGTTAAAACTCTCCGATTTTGTTCAAATATGCGATTTCGGAAAAAATTAGTATGTACATCAACACTAAAATTGCTTTTTCACTCGTCGTAAAAAATCAAACTAGAGTGCCTTAATACCTAAATAAAGTGTAGAGATGTTTAATTTTAAAATTGTTAATAAATTAGTAATTCGTGCTTCGAATATATAGTAATGTTAAAGCTAATTTTGCTTAAAAAAATAAAGAACGCGTAATTATTATATTTTATTATCAATAGGAAACTAATAAGTACGTCCATTCATCCAAAATTTAAATATTTAAATTTTTTATTTAAAACTATAATCGTAGAATGAATTTTTTTTAAGCCCGCTGGATGATTTCGAAAATGTAACAAAATGTCGAGTAGTTACTTACTTTAAAAAACCAATTTTCGATGTTAAAATAGTCCAAGAATTTTTTTAAAATAATTAATCAAATATTTCAAAAACAATTTTTGATGTACATTTCTTCATTGAGTTTTCAAAATTATTGCAAAATTAAAAGGAAATTATTATTAAACTTTGTTTATTTAATTTTATTTTTGTATAAACTTTATATTAAAATCATATTTAAGATTTATTCAATCACATAATATGTTACAGTCTTGTTTAATTATAATTAGATTTAAATTCCTTTCAATTTAAATTTTAAATTAGGCTACTAACTTACATATTAGGTGATTTGTTTTAAATAATTTTTCCATACATACATAATAAACATGCCAAATATACCATCAAATGAATAAGTTTCTTATTAATTCTTCAAAGTGTTACAAATTAGCCTTACCAACTTAGGTCAAAAAACTAGGAATCAGTCAAAGAAATGTGTGAGCAATTCAAACTAAAGAGGAACGCATGAGGTTGAATTGAATCGATGGAATGGAAATCAACATCATAGAATTGTTGGGTTTAAGCTCCATAAGTGAAATTGCCACTTTTGGTACTACCACCAGTGCCACTACATTCATTGGTTTCCAGAAATTATCTAGATCCTTTACATTTTTTTATTCGCATCCAGCAATACAATAATTACTTTCAAATGAGGCCATTTGGCAAAGAAAATTATTCGAGGTAAGCATAATGGGAAATAATAAACTTCTATCGTCAATTGACTTTACCACTTTACATTGTACCTTGGTAGCTATGAATTGCCAAAAGCCTCCAGAAACGACTTTTTAAAATTTTTAAAGGTAAAGTGACAGTGCTGTCGTGTATTTTGCCAGCCACAGGCGGTATTTCACTATAAAATTATCTATATTACACTCATTTAACCTTGCAGATCCGTTGTCATATATATAACTACTTTCCATAAACATCCAAATTTCCAAAAGGTGACACACTTCCATTACAGAAAAAATGCTAAATTTGATAAAGTTAAGTAAAATTTAAAACAAACCGTGTAAGGAAGAAGAAGTGTCATGGGACCGAAAAAAAGAGATTATGGCAGCGGTGTACAAAAAAGGTTTAATCGGATAAATCGACTAAAAATTAAAAGACTAGTAAAGCAAACATGGATGGAGCTCGGTATATGTTTAGAAATGGAAAGGGTAATGGATAAGCACAATCTCGGAGGAAATGAGGACAACAAGGTAAACCATATTATGGCTTTTATAGGATGGAAAACCTAAAGAAATTAATTAAAATTATGTACGAACTAAAAACAAGAAATCTGCAGAATTAGAAGTAATAGAGTGTCTATGCTGATTTCAACATAAAGGTATCAAGATAACGAAAGGAATGGATAACCAGATATTCTTTGGACTCCGGGGAATATGATAAAATGTTGAAATGGGGATATGATTGAAGAAGTAGACACATTAAATATACTTGAGTATATCTAAACAACCAGGAATCGGAAATCAATACTTCTCAGGTACATTTTTGATTAAGTTGACAAAAACCTTCAAAACCTTGGGTAGTGCTTGAAATATGCCCATACATTTTCAATACAATTTGTATAGGACGACTGAAATGGTCAATCAACCTGAAGGTAACGACGATGTCAGACTTCCTTTTCCAATTATAATCAGATACTTAAAGCTGTGAACACGAATAATACCTGAATATGATTCTCCCATATCATTTTATTTTAATTTTGCTGCTCTTTGTAATAATGTTAAAATCCGGTTTAGGTGAAATAAATTCACAATTTATTTTTTATGTGCAGTGTTACCTTGTCATTTTTGGTCTTTTTATATTGTTGAATTCACTTTGCAAAAGTATGCGGTACTCATGACAGTTAATGCGTTTGTTTGTTTTAATTTCTTAATTATTTATATATTATTATTGAGCTGATCAATGGAGTTTTGATCATAACATCAATTCTTCAGACTGTCTTGAAAAACCGAACTAGATTCAGTCAAAACTCTATGCGAACAAGGAACGTGGTGTGTAATCAAACTTTAATATCAGCTTATTTACTTCTCCTAAAGAAGAAGAGTTAATTGCCTTTTAAAGGTAAAAGGACCATAAGATCAGTTCTGCAGATTGTCTTCAGAAAAGCCCGCCTACATTCAGTCAAAACGTCACACGAAAATGGAATGTGGTGTATAATCGAACTATAGTATCAGCTTACTTCATTGAAGATTGAAAATTGCCCTTTTAAAGGTAAACAAAACACCAATTAAGTAACCAAGATTTTGCGACAGAACATTCATGACCGAGATTCCATTTGTCTGCACTTAAAATACTAAATAATATTTGTTAAAACAATAAACTCTTCCGAGATTCGATAATGTTGAAATAATAAACCGCATTTGCCAACGTTTGGTCCCCTATCGTAAAAGGGTTTCATCAGGGCGAGAACTTGAAACTGCTAAAAGTCAGGTAATCAACCAAGCCATATTTTATACTGATGAATAAGTTACCATTTCAACTAGGTACAATCTCGAGAGTTTTAACAATGACTCTAGCCGTGAAAACTTCAATTCTTATAGCATAATATTTGTTTTTTTGTCAGGATAGAATAGTACTTTTTTAATAGAAGATTTTAAGGCTGTTCTATCACTCAGGACAATTTTAGATTTCTAGTAGGCGGTTCACTATTTTTATTTCTTGTTACATAAATAGCTATTTGTTGTTTTTTCTGTTTCTAAAACTGATTAAAGTGCGCGTCATGTACAAAAAAAATTGACATCAACAATTCAACAATATATTATTTATCTATTAATATTAATCGGCTTCCAAGTCTGGCCTGTTGCGCTCAGAAAAATTTGCCCGCGAGTACATTCATTTCACAATTCTCCAAGAGTTTTCAGTATTTATCGTTTACTTAATGTTAATTTTTCTCATTGATTTTAAGTAAAAATTAAAAAAAAAGTAGGGTTGTCAGAAAATTATTATCTATGTCACGCAGGAGTCAAAATTTGTACTTATAAGGAAATCCATTTTTCTATTATTTTACGTTTTAATTAAATTAAGTACAAGAATCAGAAAATCGGTAGATACAATATGTGACAGCAAACTAAGAGAGTTTAGACATCTGAAAAAATTGTGTTGAAGAAGACTTTAAAATTCGTGGTACATTTTAAATATTGTATTGTGATGTAAGTGTTATGTATGTTGGCCCAGGAGATCAGTATAGATCTGTATAGTGTGGTGACGAACATTCAATATTCTTTTAAACCTTTGATGTTCAGCAAATGTTCGACAATCTCAGAAATTGAGACAAATCAAAGAAAAGAAATCCATCCATATAGTATTTAGTATAAAACACTAATGTGTATAGAGATGTTTGTAATTTGACGAACAGTCCCCTAAACCTCTAAATTTATTTTCACAATAATCACATGTAAATTGTATAAAACCACACATAACAGCACAAGAAAATCCTTTTACTTGATTCTATAAACTTTCGAATAGTACAAAAGAATGATTCCTTTGGAGTGCAAAGGAATGCACATGACTCCGCTATTTATTTTCACCAGTGACGTACTTAATAGTAAAACATATTTAAGCAGAAAAGTATAGTAGAAAATATTTATTTGAAATTTTGTCTAAATTAATTATAAACTTGCATCCAACAATTCCCTTTTTATTTTAATTAATAAATAAAGACAGTCACAATTTCAGAAAACTTATTCATATTGCACCGAATCGTTTCTTTTACAATAAAAACTAGAAAACTTGTCTTGAAATAAAAGAAAAGATTTTTATGATACTCGTATGTATTTCAAGAGCGCACATTAAAATAATATGTGGATCCCATTGTACTATAAAATTCCATACGGAATAGATAAAAATTGCGAAATTAAAATTATAATGTTATTGCATTAAAATTGAAAGTTTATTTCGTTCTTCATAGAATTTTTATGACGTTTAATCAGTTTTTTTTAATATGCGTTACAAAACATTTAGAAGTGTCTTTGTATTTAATAATTTTAGTTTATCCGCAAACATTAAACATTGTTTCTTTTTTATTAATAGTAGCAGACTACTTTTAATTAACTTTTGTGTGGTGCAGCAACGACTTCCTTTTCTTTGAAATTTTACAGCGGAAATGGGCTAGTTTAGTGTACTTTATACTATAGTTTTAGGTTTGGAGAAATACTTATGATTACGCCCAACTTGATTACATATAATTAAGTTACAATTATTTTTGTTGTAAACTAAAATAATTGTGCCAGTTGCAATTATAAAAATTTTAGATCTTTTTGCAATGGTAGAATAACTTTTAAAATGGGGTTATTGCCTCGTAACGCTTTTTGAACAAGAGCATTTTTTCTATAATATGTATACTGAAATTAATTCTCGTGTGATAAAATATAATGGCTGTCAAAACTGTGAAACTTGAGTTGGTCGTATCGCATGATCTCCAGTGTTGTTCTGTCACGGCAATTAGTGAAAAGTAAGGGGCCTGTGATGGAGTTTAATAATTACTATGGCGTTTCTACACGCTAAACGACTACAAAAACTATTAATTTAGTATTTATATTTTCATTAACCGGCCTTATAAAATATATTTCTTTAAGCAAACTCCTTTATGGAAATGGCACACACACGCAATTATTATGCAAATATCGAATATGTAAATTACATAATATTTATTACGTAAGACGTTGGAAAAAACACGAAGCAATCAATTTATAAAGACAAACAAGTGAATTAAAGCTAACGACATTTTAGATAGAATAAATTCGAAAGAATAAGTTCATACAGCCCTTACTTAGCAGAACCCCTGCTTTCAAATTCAACAATATATTCTCGCAGCCTCCAGTCGACCTGCACTCTAAGCAATAAGTTTTCTGCAAATATTTGTCTTTAGAGGCGGAATTTTTAAACAAGTGTCCCTTTTATACATTGCAATCTTTTAGTTTAAATAAAACTCAAAACTACTTCCTTTACACATTCGTTCGGCCAAATATGTTGCTACTGAACAAGGTTTAAATGCGAATAAGGTTGTTTCAGAACTATTATTTTATCGTAATAATTACTAGTAAAAATCAGTAGCCTACTGTGCCAATTAGTATATGTTCAAAAATATTTACATAATATTCTAATCTTTAATTTGATAAATAAAAATTGATCACAGAACTGGTTCGTTCTATGTAAATATACAACAAATTTAAGTATTCGAAGTATATAATAAAACATAATTAACTCGTTCACTGTTTTTTGATTAGAAGACTTTATAGTAAATAATGTTCTTATGACTTTATCGATGTTCTTAAAAACTTTTAAAGTTTACATTAATTACTAATTCATACAGTTAATAGTATTAAAAAATATTTTCTTCTGTGGTTCTTCTTACATTTTGAAAGACTTCGGAAGCGAAAAAACAGAGAGAAAATCACCCCGAAATCATTAAGTTATCAAACATTTTGATAACTTAATTTAATTGGTTATTTAATTTTGATAAGAAATTGAGTTTTATTGATTAATAAAAAGAATATTTTCCAGAATAATTGTCAGTCAAATTTTGAAATAACTTATAATGGGCACTATTGCTAACATCGTTATTATTAGAACTACAGGGTCAGGTGAATAGGCAAACTAGTAGCATTTGTTTCTCTCGTCACTATGGTAAAAACAGAAACGAAATCGAGAGTTATGTCAAATTGTTCCATTTTTTCAAATGGAACACCCTGTATACAATATTATGAATCGATAGAAAATTAAATACTGAACAAAAAGTATCTCATTATTTTTTATTCTAAATTTAAAAATGACAGAGCTATTGATGATTCTTCAAATAAGTTTAAAGTGGCTGTGATTTTATAAACTACAATCGTTTGTTGTATAAACGTTATCGGGATTAAAATGTCAAATTAAAGTTTTACCGGTAAACAGTTTACAGCCACTAAAAGCGTTTACAGGCGGGTTCAAAAATGCTTGGACCAAGAGGGTGACGTTTTTGAGCATCTAATTTGAATTTTTTATTTAATGTTCACAGAATAAATTAATCAGGTGAGTATTCCTCCAAAATTATAAGTTTTGTATACAGTTTGCTCTTCTCGAGCCCTTCTAAGTGGAGGTGAATGAAACAACAAACTCAATATGTTGTCAACGCCGACGTTTCGCCCCTATGCGTAGGGCTTTATCAAGGCTCATAACAAATAAGAGTTGGTAGTCTTAATTACCATCAATTGATGGAAACGTCACATATGGATTAAAAATAACAATAAAAACAGACATATATATATATATAAGTTATGGTTAAAAATGATATTTAATTAAAAGACACACAAACAAACCCAACTTGATACAAACGACAAATCGCGGTAGTTTAAGGCAAGATACTGAAGATGTTTTGCGTGCGATAGCATATGATCCTGATTGCAATGTCACCGTAAGCCAGTGTATCAATGGTATAGTGTGGCAATCGTCTATCAAGCAGAGTCTAAAAAGCATGCTAACAGCTGGTGTTCTGAAAAGTATTAAATATAGTGCTAAGAAAATTGTAAAAATGTTGAAGTAGTTTAAAAATAAATTAAATATCATAGATTATGGGTTTATGTATTTTTAGAGATGTCTTACATTGGACCGTCGCTTCCTCCGCATTTGTTAAAAAATGCATGTGCTGAAGATGTGGGTGAGGCTTGTGAATTGTCAAAAGATAATGACGTATACGGACCGGCTCTCCCTGCTCACTTACTAAATGTTCCAAAGAGTCAAGATGTAGATAATTCTGATGAGGATGCGTACGGACCCTTGCCAGTTGATGCAGCTGCTAATTCTTTAGTGCACAGAGCATTGGAAGAAAGAGCGCTTCAAATAAAACTGGGGTACTTAGACACCGGTAACGCAGATGTTAAGGGAAGAGAAGAATGGATGATGGAGTTACCAGAAGTGGGAGTTTCTAAATTAGGTTTAGGTCCTCGGCAGTTACGAAAAACGCTGGCCCAGATATGTCTGACAGGTAATGTTGATAAGGTAGTTTTTGTATAGATATTAAAATTTTATCCAGATCTTCATGGACGGACACTCCGAACAGAAAGCTAAGAAATCATCATCAAAGAAACGGGAAGCTCCGACGGATTTGAAGAAAGAAGCCGAATTAAAAGATATTCGCAAAAGAGACGCAGAACAAGCCGACATAGCCAAACACCATAGCAGTAAAAAAGAAAAGGGATAAAAGCTTGTTGGATATGCACCAAGATGAATTGAAAAAGAAAAAACTTGTAATAAAGTAAGTGCAAAGCATGGTTTAATAATAAATAGTATTTTGTAGGAAAATGCGGATAAAGGTGAACCCACTCGTAGGCCGTTCAACAGAGATATCGACTTAAAAGTTAATCAATTTGACGATGCTCAAAAGAAATCGGTTATAAAAAAGGCTGTGCATTTGGACGATAGATTTTCTAGTGGTCAATCAAAATTCTTGTAAAGTATTTTTATAATAAATTTTATTTAAAACTACAAAATCCATTAGAAACATCAGTGTCATTGTAAGGTCGTCATCAGAATTCCATCAAAACTTAATAACTAATTAATAATCGCCATTAGCGAAATAGGTAAATGTAGAACAACTAATCAAGCTGCAGTTGTTTCTGTTGCACGCAATTGGTTGGGAGTCGTGACAACAAATTTCACCAGGAGAAGTCAACCCAGTGAACGTCCATTTTTCGAACCACAAATTCGGCTATGTATTGATGCCTGTAAATAGTCTCAAGTATTATTTAAAACTTCGAATAAAAACTTACCTTTAAATTATTATAATGGCCTAACTTCGAACACAACATTTGCGGAGCTTTTTCTTTAGCAGCTTGTGCTAATGCTGTACATAATATCAAACAATTTTCTTCCCCCAATTGATTGCAACTTATATTCATCACAGATTGGGTGAATATTAATTCTTCATTTTCCTTTAGTTCTGGTGTGTTAAATACACCACATTCGCATTTAATATCTGTGAAGCGTTAGTTTAATTCAAAGAAAGTTAGAAAGAATAGGTACTCACTCTCAGAACTTTCTCTTTTGTTTTTCAGAAACCGATGATACTACGGATGAAGATTGTTGTTTATCAGTTTTGCCTGTTTCTTGTATATTTTTAGCAGCCCTGTGAAAGATATACTTATTAAGATATGGATAATATACACAAACTGTTGATATTTACGTAAATATGATAATGATGAATATAAAGATTGTTCTTACGAGGATTAAAACCATTTTTTTCTTTTGTAAAACCAACAACTACACTAATCGATGTGAAAAATATTTATATAGGTGCGTTTTTTATAGTGGGAGAAAAAGGTGTTAATGTTTGGTTTGGTGCCGTGCGAAGAAATATTGGAATTTTGCACTCCAGTCTCCAGTTTTCCAATGCAATTGTGTTCAATTCCTAGGTGCACGTTTGAACAGTAAATAAATAATAAACTGTATTTTTATCATACATAGCCAATGTATAAACTGTTACGGTAATATGTTATCTAAATGATATGAAAGAAAATAATGACTAATAACATTTTAAAACAAAGCGAAAATGAATTGCTTGCCAACAAATACAAATAAATCGTTGCAATGTACAATTTTCTAAAAATGGGGATTAAGTCTAAGGTTTTGAATATAAAAACATTGAAGATTATTTTGGCAACTTTAGTGAAGAAATTAAAGGGGAGTGAATCTACAAACGAAACATTTTGCTCGAAACATAAAATAAACAACGTTTAGAACTTATACAATTTTAATAGAAAAAATAGTAAGATATGAATATGGTATAAATGTTTTAAGGATAATCCTTAATATTGGTCTAGGTACCTGGTTGTTGAAGACTGAACTGGAACACAATGTTTCTCGAAAAAGAGAAAAAGAAAATTGCGTTTTAGTAAATATAGTTCAAATAAAAGTTATAGTCAATAGAATTCCCAACAACTTTTTTTCTATAACTTCTTTTGTATAACTGATATTTTTGGAGATATTGTTAAAAAAAGTTGCTATCACGAGATTGTCATATGTCTATCACTACTTATCAATTTAAAAAATAGTTTAAACAAAAGTTGTGAATAATTAAATTTCACACTTTTACTCGAAGAAAATATGTATGAAATATATATTCTTTCGTGAATATTCCATAGAATAGAAAAGTCTATGTAGGTTTAAGAACAATTTTGGTTCGACGATTATGCCCAAAATTTAATCAGGTCTGCGACTTTATAACGAACATACATATATGCCAAGTTTTAAAAATCGCTCTGCTGGTTTTCTTAATACCGTGTGTTAAAATTTTCATTCGTCATCTTATTTATAAGATGTGATTATAATGAGAGTATTAAATTTAACATGCAGTTGAAGGACGTGGAAGAGCATAATATGAAACAAAAAATAAAGAAAACAAGGTAATGAAATGAAATCCAAGCAGTTGCAAAAGCAAGATTTAAAATATTCCGCCACTAAACCCGAAACCAACTTAGCTAGTCGATCAAAAAATAGGGAAGTTTACTAAAAATAACCCATAATAAGTAATAAAGTAGCGTGTTATCCTTGTTTATAAATGAAATATATACTTAGTCTGTACCATACTTCAAATTCATCATTGTACTTACGGGTTGTTGTATTGTCAAACCTACACGCCTCAATGGGATTTTAAACATAAAACTTTTACTTCTATTATATAATATACACTTTTATTGTAACATTATTTTAGGTCACTATTAATAAAGTGAGCTAGTGTATTTATAAAAGAATATCTTGTTCATCCGTGTAGTTGGAAAAATCGTCTCAAGGATACAAGCAACATTTCCTTTTTGTAAAGTCAAACTTATCCTCAGCAACAAATATTGTTTAGAACGTGGATCTCCATACTACACGAATTAATCTTCTTCCCAACCCAACAAGAATCTAGCAGCTTCACATAATGTTTCCATCGACTCAATACTGAACGGTAGGAATATGTCTGTCTGTTCGGTCACAAGACCTAGTCCTTTGGCTACCGTGTCGATGTAAGATCCGGTCATCGTATATCCACATATGTCACGTCCCAATAAGCTAAACTTCTACTTTGACACCAGGGGACAATTGTAACTCCACCAGGTCTTTAATTATCCGTGCGAGTCCGGTAAGTTTTAATCTTGAAGGGATCTTAGTCGCATTTAATGTCTGACCGAAATTTTCATTTAAAGAATTATGACGAGACCACTTCCCTTTGGTTTTCCTACAAGAGAACCCATAAAGACCATCGTTATCCATTTCCTGAAGACAAACACATTTGTACGTCACACAGAATTTACATTTTAAAGCGTAAACCAACAAGTTCCAAAAATGTCATCATTCAATGTTCCTATATTCTTGAATGGAAAAGCGTTCATCCAATCACCTGACTTCTTCTGATGTATAGCGTTAAACGAGATTTATCCTGCTTTTTTGATTTAGAAATTATTGTCTCAAAATCCAACAAATCACTAAAATAAAGATCCGCTGGAACAAATTAGCATTGCCATAAAAAGCTACATAAAGTACGAGAATAGCAGTCAAAAAAGAACCCCTTTCGACACCGTTAAATGCATTGTTATAGTCAATCTTCAAGAGGAGTTTTAAGCTTCGCTTGTTAATGTCCATGAAGGATTGCGTAGTGTGAACTCGGGGTCGCACCCTCTTGATAGTAAAGCTAATTGTATTGGACGAAGGTAATTTCACATTTTCTTGGAGTCTGACTTGCATCGTAATTCATTGCATGCAATAAAAAAAGGTAATTACATTTAGTTTCTGTCCAATTGCTTTATTCTAGTGTGGTTCCCATAGGTAACATAAACTGCGGTGGTACCTTAGTAGTCAAAATTCTACTGTTTTAATTCAATGTATGTAGGGTGGAAGGGAGAAAATACCTATAACGTTACTAGAATTGCGCGTTCAAGTTGCATTGAAATAGAGCTTTTGTGGTATTGCATACAACAAAATTGAGCGAGAGTTCCGTGGTGTGATGCCCAAGTTGCATAAAATTTGTAGCACGCAACTTAATTGCGGAGGAAAACACGGAGATACGACCAATGGAAAAACTTGAAATAACATAGAAAATAGTGACCGAAGTAGTTAAGAACCCGCATAGTTGGAAAAGCCCAGGGAGTGACAATAACTTCTCCAAGAAACATACTTACTCCCGATCACATGCCTATACAAAGTGTGTACAAAATCGCATAACATCATGTGTGACTAAACTCATGCATCGAAGATCGTAACATAATGAGCGAAGAACAAAAATGATGTAGAAAAGGAAGCAAATGGTGTAAGGAAGAGCTTATTTGACTTGACGATACTGAAAGAAGTCGAGAAAAAATATAGAAACCTATCTTGATGCTACACGTTGACTATCGAGAGCATTGCTGGTTAATACGAGCTCTTCAAGTGTACAAGATACACCCTACGGTTTCTAAACTCTAAGAGTCGCCGTACACTAACCACACTTTTGCAGTTGAGGCAACCAAAAATTGCGGTTAACCCGACTACAAACTATGGTTGAGTCAACCATTTGACAACCAAATCATCTTGTATCGCCACGACTGTAAACAAGTTAAACCAGGGAATTTTTCAGAGGGATTCCTTGAACCCCTTGTGGTTCTGTATAGCGCTCAATCCACTATTGAATATACTGAATAGAACAGGAATAAAGCACATCTTGAGAAATCAACAAATGAAGTTATGTATGGACGACTTTAAGCTGTGTGCCCCATCTACAAACTCAGGGAACTCATCGAGACGGTAGAGTAGTTTTCTGAAAACATCAAAATAAAGTTTGCCTTGGATAAATGCAGTCATAAATATAAAAAAAATAAAATGCGAATCGGGAGAAGTTCAACTAGTCAGTGGTGATCTAATCAAGTTCAAACTACAAAAAAAAATTTATTTGAACACCAAACTAGATTAATTGTTTATGAAGAAACACCTTACAATTGTTCAAAATTGCGACCACCAGTCTTAATGCAGACATGACACCGGTGCAGAAAATGTTGTCTAACTTTTTCAAATATGGGTGTGTTGTACGTACGAGCGAGACTGGCAGTAGGACCCTACCAAAAGCAGTTCCTCGTCTCATGAAAATGAAAGTAACTCACACGAACTATAAATTTCCTACCATTTGATTCCTTTGTTTTGAAATGTACGTTTTTGAAAGAAAACATGAACTATGTATTCCTTATATCAAAATGTTCAGTTTGGTGTCAATTATAGCTGCGTTATTTTATACATGAATCTCAGATCAGCTCAGCTCACTTCAGTGCGACTCAGTTACGAGCTCGTTCTTTTTTCAACGACTCACTTTAAATGAAGTGAGATTTTTTACCTCTCGCTCGCCCCAACTGCATCACCTCGTTAGGAAGCTCAGAAAGTAGGTAGTTGTTGAGATTAGAGTCAGTTAGTGGAAGGGATATAGAATTGTAGCGGAATGTGGACAGTTCTTTTTTACTTAATGGTAAAATGAGTTTTATCTGTAGTTGAGTTGAGCTGAGATACTCAGATCAAATACGGCTGCTCACTTCAGTTGGAAAAAAAGAACGCACTTTATCATATATTCAATTTTGATCCGAGAATTTGGAGACACCCTGTATGTTATTGAATTAAAACGCGACTTTAAAATTAAATTATTCGGAAGAAACTTATAAACATGTGAACATAAAAACTTAAATAAAATTATTAATTTATTTTAAAATGTACTTATAATAATTGAACATTTAAAATTTTAATGATTTTAATTTATCTCATTTTATTATACTTTAAATTCTGAAAAAAGCGGTAACATTTTTTCAAACTTACAAATGAGAGCCGCCACCTATGGAATAATTGGTAAAAGAAAACTTCACAGTGACAGCAAACGTCTATCAAAGGTTGTTGCATTTGGTGCACCAATCATTTTAAAGTTTAAAAACTTTTCCAACGGTTACGTTCTTCAGCTGCCTTCCTGTTGCTGAACGTAGAGGAGTTAAAATAGTTCTAGAGTTGTACATATCAATCATTATAAATTATATACAAAATGTCCAAAGAAGAAGACAAACATGAAATACCCGAAGTTATTTTCGATAATAACACAAAAACGAGGGCTGTACTTCCGAATAGCCCCCAGGTCGGATCGGGCTGAAACCCGTACATTATACTATACGACTGACGGGAAGAACAATGACACTAGTCGCAACTCCCGCAAATGGGTAGTTTTGGAGATATAGTCCAAAACATTACAGGATACATTTATGCTAGCAACTGGTAGGATCGATTCCAAAGTGGACTATTTTTTGATTTTAATATTTTTAACACAAATATTGTGAACAATTACACAAATAGCCTATTGGAAAGCATTTTATCAATAACACGTTCCGTAGCTCAGTTGGTTGAGCCGTTTTCACGATTCTGGACGACGAGTGGTTCGAGGTTCAAATCAAATCAAATTTTGTATTTTTCATTTATGTCACTGTTAGGTAAGGTTAGGTTAGGTTTAGGTTAGGTTAGGTTACGTTAGGTTAGGTTCAGGTTAGGTTTAGGTTAGGTTTAGGTTAGGTTTAGGTTAGGTTTAGGTTAGCTTTGGGTTAGGTTTAGGTTAGGTTTAGGTTAGGTTTAGGTTAGGTTTAGGTTGGGTTTAGGTTGGGCTTAGGTTAGGTTTAGGTTAGGTTTAGGTTGGGTTTAGGTTAGGTTTAGGTTAGGTTTAGGTTAGGTTTAGGTTGCGTTTAGGTTAGGTTTAGGTTAGGTTAGGTTAGGTTTAGGTTATGTTTAGGTTACGTTAAGTTAGGTTAATATATCCCATTCTTATTCTCATTTTTAATTTATACTTGTTATATCTCAATAACCAGACTTTTCCGGGCGATGGGACTAGTACCATTGTTTTTCTCGCGATGAGTTTAGTATATGTTATAAGTTTCATCCTGATCCGTCATGGGGGCTATTCGGTATTTTTTCCAAAACGAGTTACAAGAAAGGAAGATTTTTTGGAAAGGTATGACTTTTGGCAACAATCAAGTTTTTTTGTATTAAACGACCATTGTTCAATTTCTTATATGAACACATGCATTTCTTTTAGGAAGGTTCTGCTAAATGTTACGAAATCATTGAGACTTCAAAAAACAGAACGTTCGCTGGAAAGATTGTTTCAAAAAAATTGATGGCCAAACAAAATCAGCGCGATAAAATGACTCAAGAAATAAATATCCATCGATCCTTATCCCACAAACATGTAGTCGGATTTCACAGATTTTTCGAAGATAGTTTAAATGTCTATATAGTCTTAGTATTATGCAGACGACGGGTAAAGCTCTTCATTTTTCTAATTAACATTATTCTCACCCAAGTTTTTTTACAGTCAATGATGGAACTACATAAAAGGCGAATGACATTACTGAACCCGAAACTAGGTTTTACATGAAACAAATTTTAAGCGGCGTTTATTACCTACACCATAACAAAATCATACATCGTGATTTAAAATTAGGAAATTTGTTTTTGAATGACGATCTTCACGTTAAAATTGGAGATTTTGGTTTGGCTGCGCGTATCGAATTCGATGGAGAAACAAAGAAGACTATATTTACTAAAACGCAATTTTCTTTTTCCCTTTTTCGAGAAACATTGTGTTCCAGTTCAGTCTTCAACAACCAGGTACCTAGACCAATATTAAGGATTATCCTTAAAACATTTATACCATATTCATATCTTACTATTTTTTCTATTAAAATTGTATAAGTTCTAAACGTTGTTTATTTTATGTTTCGAGCAAAATGTTTCGTTTGTAGATTCACTCTCCCTTTAATTTCTTCACTAAAGTTGCCAAAATAATCTTCAATGTTTTTATATTCAAAACCTTAGACTTAATCCCCATTTTTAGAAAATTGTACATTGCAACGATTTATTTGTATTTGTTGGCAAGCTTTGTTTTAAAATGTTATTAGTCATTATTTTCTTTCATATCATTTTTCAAATTGAAGACCATTGCTTAATAATGAATCACTTAGATAACATATTACCGTAACAGTTTATACATTGGCTATGTATGATAAAAATGCAGTTTAATATTTATTTACTGTTCAAACGTGCACCTAGGAATTGAACACAATTGCATTGGAAAACTGGAGACTGGAGTGCAAAATTCCAATATTTCTTCGCACGGCACCAAACCAAACATTAACACCTTTTTCTCCCACTATAAAAAACGCACCTATATAAATATTTTTCACATCGATTAGTGTAGTTGTTGGTTTTTATAAAAGAAAAAAATGGTTTTAATCCACGTAAGAACAATCTTTATATTCATCATTATCATATTTACGTAAATATCAACAGTTTGTGTATATTATCCATATCTTAATAAGTATATCTTTCACAGGGCTGCTAAAAATATACAAGAATCAGGCAAAACTGATAAACAAAAATCTTCATCCGTAGTATCATCGGTTTCTGAAAAACAAAAAAAGAGAAAGTTCTGAGAGTGAGTACCTATTCTTTCTAACTTTCTTCGAATTAAACTAACGCTTCACAGATATTAAATGCGAATGTGGTGTATTTAACACACCAGAACCAAAGGAAAATGAAGAATTAATATTCACTCAATCTGTGATGAATATAAGTTGCAATCAATTGGGGGAAGAAAATTGTTTGAAATTATGTACAGCATTAGCACAAAACGCTCCGCAAATGTTGTGTTCGAAGTTAGGCCATTATAATAATTTAAAGGTAAGTTTTTATTCGAAGTTTTAAATAATACTTGAGACTATTTACAGGCATCAATACATAGCCGAATTTGTGGTTCGAAAAAATGGACGTTCACTGGGTTGACTTCTCCTAATGAAATTTGTTGTCACGACTCCCAACCAATTGCGTGCAACGAAACAACTGCAGCTTGATTAGTTGTTCTACATTTACCTATTTCGCTAATGGCGATTATTAATTAGTTATTAAGTTTTGATGGAATTCTGATGACGACCTTACAATGACACTGATGTTTCTAATGGATTTTGTAGTTTTTAAATAAAATTTATTATAAAAAATACTTTACAAGAATTTTGATTGACCGCTAGAAAATCTATCGTCCAAATGCATGGCCTTTTTTATAACCGATTTCTTTTGAGAATCGTCAAATTGATTAACTTTTAAGTCGATATCTCTGTTGAACGGCCTACGAGTGGGTTCACCTTTATCCGCATTTTCCTACAAAATACTATTTATTATTAAACCATGCTTTGCACTTACCTCATTACAAGTTTTTTCTTTTCAATTCATCTTGGTGCATATCCAACAAACTTTTATCCCTTTTCTTTTTACTGCTATGGTGTTTGGCTATGTCGGCTTGTTCTGCGTCTCTTTTGCGAATATCTTTTAATTCGGCTTCTTTCTTCAAATCCATCGGAGCTTCCCGTTTCTTTGATGATGATTTCTTAGCTTTCTGTTCGGGAGTGTCCGTCCATGAGGATCTGGATAAAATTTTAATATCTATACAAAAACTACCTTATCAACATTACCTGTCAGACATATCTGGGCCAGCGTTTTTTCGTAACTGCCGAGGACCTAAACCTAATTTAGAAACTCCCACTTCTGGTAACTCCATCATCCATTCTTCTCTTCCCTTAACATCTGCGTTACCGGTGTCTAAGTACCCCAGTTTTATTTGAAGCGCTCTTTCTTCCAATGCTCTGTGCACTAAAGAATTAGCAGCTGCATCAACTGGCAAGGGTCCGTACGCATCCTCATCAGAATTATCTTCATCTTGACTCTTTGGAACATTTAGTAAGTGAGCAGGGAGAGCCGGTCCGTATCGTAATTAAAGAAACAAATGCTACTAGTTTGCCTGTTCAATCAACCCTGTAACTCTAATAATAACAAAGGTAGCAATAGTGCCGATTTAAATTTGAAAACCCTGTATAGTCATAAAGAGAATAAAAATACCTTAGAATTGAGGAATAACTCGATCCCTTTTGTCATTCAAAATGTTTGAGATTTTTATCGTTTTTTATGTAATTTTCCAATGAAGTTATTACACCTTGTATTTTTGATTTAAGAAAAGAAGCGAAATCGAATTTTAAAATTTCTAAAACTATATCGACAAACTAAGAAACACTAAATAAGGCTTTAAAAATAGTGTAAAGAACTTTAGGTGTAAATTTGATACTAAAAATTTGAAATTTAAATCTATCTAATTAACGGAGATATACTATTGGAACAATATAACTGAGACAGCCGGTATATTTGAATTTGGAAATTATAATCGTCATTTATAATACATAATAACAACGCTATATTTAATATACAGGGCGTGGCATTAGTGCGTCGAAGTCCGATATATCGGTTATTAAAGGAGATATCAAAAAAGTTATTAACAAAAACTATAGGCCGCTTTAAACTTCACATTTTAAAAATACTTTTGTATTTACAAGGTGTTACATATTACCAGCCAACAGAAAAACACCAAAAACTGCACCAAAAACTTGACTCGGACACGTGTTTCAACAGCTAAGCTGTTATCATCAGCGATACCGATACTAAAAATAAAAACAACGGGAAGCTTATATATACTATCTGCTTATCACGCATCGTTAACTTAATTGATTCTTAGATAAGCTTAAATAATTCCGAAAATCCTAATGGGCCGTTATCATCATAATTCATAAGCAAATTTCTGTTTTTAAAAATTTCTAAACTTTCATAAGAATCAAGTTCGTTTTTATTATCTACCCTCTTAATTAATTCAATGTCGCCTACTCTATGGCCATTTTCAAGCATATGCATGGCAACACTGGACCTATCTGTGCGATGATATTTGACATGAGCTACGTGCTCTTTAAAACGAGTTTTAATAGGTCTCTTGGTTTGCCCTATATATACTTGGTTACAGTCTTTACAATTAATTTTATATATTCCCGATTTATCACACATTTCTATTGGGTCTTTCGGATTGCCTAAAAGATTTTGCAAGTTGTTACTACTAGAAGTCACTGTTTGATAATCAAATTTTGAAAATATTTTTTGAAGACCTTTTGTGTATGTGGGATAATTTGGTAATTTGACATATTTCTTATCTATTTTGCTATTACTAGTTCCTAACGTTGTAATGTTTCTAATGTTTAACTTATGTTTATGTTTTCTAATTATGTTTGTGACAATTGATTCTTGAAAACCATTGTATGATGCAATCTGCTTAATATTTCGCAGTTCTTTATCAAAGTTTTGTTTTGACAATGGGAAATGTAATAATCGGTGAATCAAAAAGTTGAAAGATGCAAGTTTATGTTGCATACTATGGTTGGAATCATTTGTTATAAACCTCATAGTGTTAGTGTCTTTACGATAAATATCTATATCTAGTTTGTTGCCATTTCTTGTCACTAAAGTGTCTAAGAAAGGTAACTTAAGGTTTGTTTCTGTTTCATAGGTAAACTTGATCGTCTCAAATTTTGAATTTAAAATTTCTACAAATTGCTGAGGGCTGTAAACTTTAGTGTCGATGACTGCAAAAACGTCATCTACATATCTACACCAAATTCTAGGAAAATATTCTAAATTATTTTTTAAATCAGTTTCAAATTTACCCATGAACAGGTTAGCCATAAACGGAGATAAGCTGTTACCCATTGTTGTACCATAATTTTGTTGATAAATATTATTGTTAATTTGAAAGTAGGTTTGACTCATACATAATCTTGCTAATTTAATAAAATTATCTACTTCTGAATTGTCTAAATGGTTTTGGTGTAACATATCTTTCAAATAATCTAAAGTGATATCTATCGGAACGCTTGGAAACAATGAACAGACATCGAATGAAACTAAAACTTCGTTCTCAGTCAGCTCAATGTTTTTAATTTTTTCAATAAAATCGTATGAATTTTGAACACTGAAATTTGATTGTTGATATTCAAAACTGTTGAATTTATTTGACAACCATTTAGATATCAGATAAGTAGGAGCATTAATACCTGAAACAATGGGACGCATTGCTTTTCCGGGTTTATGTATCTTAGGTAAACAATACATTCTAGGAAGAACCGGGTTAGATACCGTTAGTCTAAACCTAAGTTGTTTTGGTATAATATTTTCACATTCTAATAAGACTCTACGGGTATCAGCAATCATTTTGGGAAGAGGATTTTTAGATATTAATGAATAGGGGCCTTCATTAAGCATCACCTGAACTGACTCAAAATAATCCTCTTTGTCCAAAATAACTACTTTATTGCCTTTATCTGCTTTGAGATAACAACAATTTTTCTCTTTAAGATTTTTAACAATGTTTATTTCTCTCGCGTTAAATTTAAATTTTGGTAACTGCTGAATATTATCTGAAATTTGAATTTTACAGGCATTCCTAATGAATTTTTTTAGAATTATCGTCTAAAAGTTTGATCGAACTTTCAATTCCTACAATAATCTTATCTATGGGCGCTTTGTTAAATTTGAGGTTATATTTCAAGCCTTTATTCAACAAAGTTAATTCGTCATTGTTAAAAATCTCCGAGGATTTGTTTACCACTATGTTAGATTTTTGGGGATCAAGTCTGTGCACCTCTTTTTCTTTTTAGATAATTCTGTGAACTTTTGTTGTGAGTCATCTTTTTTTGCCAAAATTTGTGTTGAATAATTTCATTAATATGGTGCAAAAACTTAATCCATTGAACATACTCGTCTTCATTAAATCCTGAAGTCAGTTTTAAATGTAACTCATATGCTTCTAACTCTAATTTACCTAATTTACCATAATGACATTTAATTTCCAAATCTAACCATTTACGCTTAGCAAATTCAATTGCCTTTTTACATGAGTTTGAATTAAGATTTGCATAAACTTTAATAAATTTTGGAAAAACACCTGCTTTGCGGCAAGATTTAAGAAATTCAATGTCACATTTAACAAAAGAAATCTTACTTTTAATCTTGAAGAACCTGTTCCGTAGTGTAGACCTGGAAGCCATCTTGATCAAAGGAAAGGAACACCAACTGCAGCGTCTATTTAACTTCAACAGAAAAACACCAAAAACTGCACCAGTTTTTGGGTGCAGTTTTTGGTGTTTTTCTGTTGGTTAAATAGACGCTGCAGTTGGTGTTCTTTCCTTTGACATTATTACCAGGGTAAACTAAACATAATTTTTTTTTGAAATAGGACACCCTATATATTATTTCAAATTTAGATTAAACTTATATCTGCCGTGCTTTCAATTTTATTACGTTATACAGGATATTTCAAAAGTTATAGTCAATTGTATACGAAAATCATGCTCATTTCAACCTCCTGTATATCCTAGACAAAACAACCTAATTATAATTCTTTTTTAAGCATAACTTTCTGACATTGATACAGTGTTACGAGAAGATGCTATTTCTTTATTATTGCACCAATGGAATATAGAGCGAGCCATAACGCGAGCACATGATTTTGTCAATTTTTTAAATGAATCACCCTGTATTTTATTCTAAAAAGTGAAAATATACTTTACGTTCTTTAATTTTTAATTAGTCCTTTCTATAGCTAAAATTGTTAATTTCGGAGATGTTATCAATTCAATAACATTGTTTTTTTTAATTTCTTATATAACAAGTAAGCCATGAACAAATAAAAGTGTGACTTATTATTATAAAAACAAAAATAATCAGAACAAAATTCTTATAAAGTGAAGTCATTTTATAATAAATGTTCAAAATATCCTCCAAAAACATCAATGCAATATTACAGTCAATCTCCAAATTCTCGACTGACATTTCTTAACATTTCAACATTAATACTTTGGAATACTTTTCGTATTCTATTTTCATATTATCTGGTGTGGTTGGAGGTACTTGATACACACGGTTTTTCACATAACCCCACATAAAGAAATCAATTTTAGTTAACTCTAGTGAACGAGCTGGCCATGCAATGGGTCATCCTCTTCCCACCCATCTTCCGGGAAAATGGGTATTAAGATGATTACAAAAATAATTTTAAAATGTGAAGTTTGAAGTGGCCTATAATTTTTGTAAAAAACTTTTTTTGAAACTCATATTAGAGAAAACATCATCAGTGATTTAAAAGATTAACTGTTTAGGGTGTAGTTGATACTATACTGGCCAAACAAAACAAAAACTAATTAACTGAATATAAAATCATAAATGTGATTCTGAGAAAGAAAGTGACAATACACTGCATACATATCAACATTAAATTATCGTTGTAAAATAATCTTATATAGTTGATTGTTTAACGTTCGATAGTGCGGATTTTATCTTTGTAACACACATGATTGCTCTAAAAAATATTATTAAATTAATGTTTTGCTTATTCCTTGAAAGTTTGTTAATGTGTTTATGCCGTGTATAGTTATTAATATAGAATAGAATAGAATATATTTATTATGTGTTCAGTTTGAAATAAACTTTACATTCGTCAAGAATTACTACAATAAAGTAGATTAAAATAAATTATGATTACAGCAATTTAAGTACTCATCAAAAGTATAAAAATGTTGACTGATTAAAAATGTTCTTATTGTTAATTTAAATTTTTTTAACTCCATTTGTCTGATGTCCATTAACAGTTTGTTAAAGAAAAGTGGCCCCCAGTAGTGAACAGAGTTCGTAGATTTATTAATTGTTTATATGGTAAAACTATGTCTTTTATCTTACGTGTATTATGTTCATGTACGTTTACATTTAAATTGTAATGTTTGTTCTTACGAAGACCAATGATTTAAAATGTACATTGATGGAACTGTAAGTACGAGTATATTGTAGTTTGAGAAATAATTTTTTACATCAGCACCGTAGTCTAAGTTTGCTAAAACTCTGAGAGCTTTACGTTGAATAGAAAAGACTGTTTTTAAATGCGTTGTGTGTTCCCACGCTAATAAACTATAAGTGTAAGTGATTTCAAATAGTGAAAAGTAAGCTATTTTCTGAACATTTGTTGGTGCCGTTCTAGAGAGATTTCTCACAATTTGCTAGCTACTTTGAGAGTGTGCTCTTTCCATGACAGTTTAGGATCAAAGTGGACTTTTAATATACGAACCCATTCCGGGTTATTTATTTCTGATGAAATTTTACAAAAAGCAAAATATTAGTTTCTGTATTTTATCTTGATTTAATGATAGTCTATTTCATGTAAACCATTTGAAAACACCACATCACGATTTGTGGTCGATTTGACTTGCTTTTTCGATACTTTTGCTTTTGTTTATTATTGTGGAATCATCGGCGTACATCATATGGTATGACTCCGGACTTAACGTCGGGAAATCATTTATGAAAATAATAAACAGTAGCGGACCTAGTACCGAACCTTGTGGTACTCCAAGATTCATATTCCTTGATGACCATGTTAAATTATTAAAATGAATGATTTGGTTTCTGTCATTAAGATATGAATCTATTAAATTTATGTTAGTTGCTGAAACACCAAAAGTTTTGAGTTTATCAAGCATAATCGACGGTGTCACGCAGTCGTAGGCCTTTGTTACATTATATATTGTAGCACAACAGTATTCATTATTTTTAACAGCAGTAATTACATGATCGTACATATTTATTATTGCATGTGTTGTTGAAAGGCTTTTTCTAAAACCAAACTGGCTTGATGAAAACTTATTCTGATCTTCACAATAATTGTAAAGCTGTGGAAATTGGTTATTAGAAATACATAAGTTAATTAAATTTGTTAGAGGTGTAACAATGATATTTGAAATTAATTTGACTAACTTCATATTGATGTCATAAATGCCTTTGGAGGAGTTGGGTTTAAAACCGTTTACAATATCATATAATTTAACATATGAAATCTCTCTAAAACTGAAAGATCTTAAATAAGATCATATTTTCTTGGGACCTACTGTTGTTTCAATTTTAGACTTTGTGGAATATTGTTGTTGATAGACTACCTAGTATAGGTATATACTAGCAAAATAATTATTTAATTCAGTTGGATGTAACTTACTTCTTGTATTAGGATGTTTTAGTTTGCCCCTATTAATATAATAATATTATAAATTTTTCTCAAATGTTTAACATTATTAATGTTTTCTTTTGTTGGAAAGTTATTTTTTAAAGTCAATAAAAATGCTAATAATTCTCTAATCTGTTTAAGTTCTTTGCTGTACCAATTTATTTTGGTGTAATTTTTTTGTTCGACATATTTGAGTTTGAGAAGCATGTAGGTGATGATTGAGTCATGAATAATTTTTATAAATCGAAAAAACTTGGCGCACACTGACTGTACGGGCTCCCCAATAAACTCCTCTGAAAGGCTCTGAAATACTGAATTAATTCCACAAATGGTATACGGCCGATACATGTAATTTATTCGCTTCAATGGACATCCACTTATGGGATAGAATTCTATTGCGTCATGATCCGAAATAGCCATTGATTTTACAACTTTTGAGGAGTATTCTACCTGAAAATTGATGAAAAAGTTATCAATGCAATTTCTTCCACGTGTAGAATTTTTTATTACAAATTTGAATACGAAAAATTTAAAAAAATTTACTAACTCATAGTACATGTAATCTTTTGATAACATTTTTAATCAAATTGCGAAATTAAATGATACATTGTGCGTTAGATAATTTAATATATGAGCGTTCTGGGTGAGTATCACAGGGATATGAGAAAATATTTTTGTGTGGATATTAAATTTGGGTAAGATTGAAAATCAAGGAAGAAATGCCGGAGTGGGCAAAAGCACTGATAGTTAACAAAAATATGGAAGGAATTAAATTAGAAAATAGAAACATGACCAAAAATCTAGAATAAGAGGCAAATTAAAGAATGGATGAAAAATGAAATGATGAACATAAAAACTGAATTGCAAAACAATCAAGACGAAATTAAAGAAATTGATTTTTAAAAAAGAAAAACGGAACGTGAAGTAGAAGAAAGATAAAAGGACCTAGGAATAATTAAATCCAAACTCAAAAATTTAAAAAAGATACAGAAATAAAGTTTCAAGGAAATAGAAATGATAATAATTCAGTGACAATACAGATGGATAACAAAAAAACTTTAGAGGAATATAATTTTAGAGATCGATTAGAACAAAATTGAACAAGTCAGAAGAAAATAAAAGAAGCAAGCGATGTAATACAAAAAGTAAGAAGAAAATGGTTGATCACAAACGAACGAAGTAGAAAATGTATAAAATATTATAAATTGAAACAAGAAAATAAACCACGGAAGAAATATAGTAGTTAAACAAAATTGAAATAAAATAAATGAAAATAAAAGAACTAGTTAGTAACTCAGGATAAATCAGTGTAAGAAAACGACACTTTTGAGTCCAGAAATAAAATAAAACACACAAAAAAGTTTTGGAGAAAAGAAGGTCGAAGAACAACAAATACGTAAAAACACAAAATAAGGAAAAACTGAGCTTGATAGAAAGTTAAAAAAGAAAACCAAAAGATGGGTTCAATTGCAAATGAAGAAAGAACATTAAATTGTTAATAAAAACAAAAATTGTCTCGTTTTTAATTTTGTTGGAATGTACTGTATAATAATATGTTGCATATCCATCTAGAAATATTAAAATCTTGTCCAATTCAATATCTACAAATAAAAATAACTCTAATACTGGACAATCCAACATAGTAATATAATTTAACTATACAATAAAGATACATAGGTATTAACTAATAATTTTGAAAATCTGCTAGATATTACTTGTCAATCTAGCATATTTTGTACTACGTAGTTCTTTTTGTCTCATAGGATATGAGTGTTAAAGAATTGTCATTTTTAAAATAGTAAAACAAGAATAATAGTATATTATTAAATTAGTTGTATAAGCAGTCTATCGTTGAACGAGAGGGTTTGTGGCACGACGAGCGAAGCGAGGAGTTCCATAATAGAACGAGTTCAACAATAGACAAGGTATTTAGTACATTAGTTTTTCCAATTGCGTTATTAATTTGATAAATGTGAAAAAATTTGTTTTTAAAATTTGTTACTTGTCATCTGCGGAAATTTGTTTCAAGTCATGTACAAGATGCCGACTTGGTGTCGACTGGTACCGAATACCAACGATAAAACGTAAACTCATCAAAAACGTTGCAATACTAATTTTTTTAAAAATATGTATGTGTTTTTCTCGTACTATTTATTAAACCGACCATTTTAGTAACAGCTAATAATTACTATTTCGGTACTAACTGAAAGCTATGCAAGACTAACATAACTGATTTATGTAGTGTTTATTTAATAAGAGTTTTTTTAAACTAATTAATATTTATTAACAGAGTCTGGAATGATATAAAAGCAAGTGGGCATTTATTAACTTTATATTAAAAATTTGTCTTTTACAAATAATTAGCTTTGTTCAATTAGATAATCAGAACTGGTTGTCTCTTTCCTATTGAACTCAGAGGTACTACGTTATAACATTATCGACTTCTAAAGATGACCTATGTAGTTACCTACTGATTGATGACAGCAAACTTGAAAACAAAATAAACTTTGAACAGCAGGAGTAAGCTACTTAATTTTCACTTTCCAATATTCTCTTACAATTTTTTTAGGCTTGTCGTTTAACTGTAGGCTGACAAATCTATTATTTAGTTTCTTATTTTTTTTATCTTAAACCTGCCTCTCCATGCATTATATACATAATATAATGTACAGGGTTATTTACTATAAATTACCCACCCCTTATTATCGTTATTATTGCTCGTAGAAAAAAAAGTTATACATGAAAGTTGTATGGTTCTAACTGAATTTTCTTAAAATGCCATCAATAGTTCAGTTACTCGCCGTTTACAGGGCGCAACAAAAATATGGTGTATTTTTTAATGTAACACCTTGTATATTATTATATTTTTAAAGAGATCTTTTTTTTCTGATTTCAAAAGAATATAGTATGTTGTCTTTATATTGAGCCGTTATTGAGTTATTAATCGTTAACTGAAAAACATAACCTACAAATGTTAGTTCTCTTAAATCACAAAATTAATTCAAAACCGCAATCGTACAAGCATATTAGATAAACCTTTAAGTAGAGAGAAAGGAGAAATATCGTTAAGTTGATTTGCGTTATTATTTTCTGAGATTGTACAATATTGCCAAAATAAGTCACACACTGTTCCCGAATTGCAAAATAGATTGCACGATCTGGACCGTAACGTCAGTGTAAAATTGATTGATTTTTTCTCGTTCGAGAAAGAAATGGAAAAAGAGAAATTAAATTGCTCAATATATTGTTGTTTGTCAAGTCAACATTGTTGAAATCTTTGTTTGGGAGAGAAGCTGATAAATTAGAACATTCTAATGATGATGAAAATACTTATTATCTGATGGAGAAAGATACTTTAGTTAATAAATTTACTTCTGTTCCTTGAGATAAAAGCAGTTTAAATTGTGCCATATTTATTGCCGGTATTATTGAAGCTGTACTTACCGGAACTACATATATGGTGAAGTTTGATGAATCAGTAGTCACTTGAGACAAGCAATTAGAAGAAAGATAATTTAATTAGAATTAGGAAAAAATTAGTATAACATAATGGTAACATAAATATCACAGTTACATATAAAACCATCGGTAGGACATCAAGAGTAAGCTTGGATTTCCAGCCAACTGCTTCACTATAAACGATTTTGGTAATTTCATTAATGAAATGTCAATTATCAAACACAACATTTGTCATTTACATGGATTACTTTGACAATATTAACAATTCCGTATTAAGTAACTGTTATTTATTTAATCGTATGGTACATTTTAAATATTGTATTGTGATGTAAGTGTTATATATGGTGTCTCAGAAAATCAGTATAAACATGTACAGTGTGGTGACGAAACCCTGTGAAATTGTGGACTGGTTCGTCTTTTCAAAGCATTTGCTTCAAGGTTTAGGAAAACATGCCAACCCTTACCCACCCTAGTATTCATATGTAAATAATATTAACCAAGTGTGTAAACATTATAGAAGGTAAATAAGGACATAAAAATATAACGGCACAGTTATTGCATAACGACACATAGTAGACCGGTCCAAGCGCCAGTCACGACAATGACGAAAAAAAAATAGGTTAAAGAAATAGGAAAACAATCTCATCTCCACAGTTTGTTTCCTGTAAAAGTAAAATATCGACCCTATTCCTGAAAAAAATAATAGACAAGAAATCAGGTTTGTCCTTACTCAACCCCTCAACACCAATTTGCAGAATATTTGTTGTGTGCCCCACAATAGTATGTGACTGCGTTCCGTGAAATTGTGTTGTACATTTTTTCCTAATTATCCGGGAGGGTCTTGATGACCAGGTCCGGAAACCAAAGTGGTGATTTTCAGAAACAACATGTTTTTCTTGTTGACCATGGAGTACTCTAAGGTACTGATTACCTTCCATATTTTATATTTGCAATCAAAACCCCTAAAAACACACACGAAAAAACTTGAAGTACGTTTTGATGTTTAATTTATATATACTGACTTCCAGAAAAATTGCAACCCCTAGAAGTTGTCGAACGATTTTAATGAAATTTTCAGGAAACGTCCATTTTTATTAAACAAATTGATGATTAAGATTTGAACAAAATCTAGCCAGTAGTTTTTGTTTTTTTTTGCCTGTTGTTTCCATTGCACATAGTAACAATAAATTTGAAGTATTAGACCATTTAGTAACTGTCAAGTCTGCAAATTGTTGTTGTTTCTTCACAATTTCATTCTGAACTTGAAAACAATGCCGAGAGTAGGTCAACATCAACATTTTGTCCAATTCAGTGATTTTGAACGTGGCCGTATTATTGGTATGAGAGAGGCCGGACTTTCGCTAAGAGAAATTGCTCGTCGTATAAACCGAAATGTTTCATCGGTATTGAGATGTTGATCCAAATGGTCCGAGGAAGAGGTTCAACATTGTCCCCGTGGATCTGGACGTCCTCGAAGGACTACAGATCGCAAAGAACGTCGCTTAAGAGTTTTGGCCACAAGAGATAGATTTTTAACAACTCGATCAATTGCAAATAATTGGGTGAGAGGTACAGGACTTAGGATGTCAATGTCATCTGTTTATCGCCGGATAAGATCTTATGGGTTGCGTTCATATCGTCAATTTTTATGTCATCCTCTTACACCACTTCACCGTCTACGCAGACTAGAGTGGAGCAACAAAAGGGTTAATTGGGCGCAAGAATGGCATCAAATTGTGTTTAGTGACGAGTTCCGATTTTGCTTGTGGGCCCACGATAGTCGTAGGAGGGTCAGACGGATGCGTGGAGAACGTAAAAATCCAACATTTTTTGTAGAACGCAACACAGCCCTCACTCAAGGAGTTATGATATGGAGTGCAATATGTTATGGTAGCAGATCACCCTTGGTCTTTATTGACGGCAACCTTAACTCACCTGGTTACATTGCTAATGTGCTACAACCAGTTGGCCTTCCATATCTTCAGGGGCTGCAAAATCTGATTTTTCAGCAGGATAATGCGCGACCTCATACGGCAAGAGCTACAACACGGTTTTTGAAAGAATCTAACATTGTCGTCAATTGAACATGTATGGGATATGATTGGTAGGCGACTAGGTAATTTACCGCACTCTCTAGATAATTTACACTATCTTTAGCAATGGATTCAAGAAGCTTGGGATGATATACCACAAGCAGCTATAGATCACTTGTTTGATAGCATGCCAAGCCGTCTAAATGAGTGCATTACAAATAGTGACGGAGCAACTTATTATTGAAAAAACTTTTAAGCTTTTGTTCTTTTGTTTTAAATATTAATCATCACTTTGTTTAATGAAAATAGACGTTTCCTGAAAATTTCATTAAAATCGTTCAACAACTTCTAGGTGTTGCAATTTTTTTGGATTTAACTGTGATATTCTACGATTAATAACTCAATAACGGCTCAATATAAAGACAACATATTATATTTTTTGAAATCAGAATTAAAAGATCTCTTTAAAAATATAATAATATATAGGTGTTACATTAAAAAAATACATCATATTTTTGTTGTGCCCTGTAAACGGCGAGGAACTGAACTATTGATGGCATTTTAAGAAAATTCAGTTAGAACCATATAACTTCTATGTATAACTTTTTTTCTACGAGCAATAATAACGATAATAAGAGGTGGGTAATTTATAGTAAATAACCCTGTCATATTATTAGTAGTTGCATTATTTAAATTAAAAAACGTTTTTGTATTAATTCCATGTAACAAAGAAGATTAAGCTTACCGATCATTGCATTTCGATAAAACAAGGGTATTTGGTACGTTTTTATGTAGATAGTTTTATTTGATTTGGATAAATTTTAATACAGATTTTGAAAGTACTCACTAATAGATCTAAAAAAAAATAATATAAAAAATTCTAAAACTCAAATAAAAAAGTTATAGAGCAATACAAGTCAATATTTGCAATATTTAAATCAGTCCCACCGCTAAAACGAGGCAACATAAAAATATCAAATTTTGCATGATTTAAGAACTCAAGTATCTCTACAACCTCTAATCCGTATTTTTTTGAAATTGTAATTAAACTTTTGTTAAATGCGTTTTTGAGTTTACTGAAATTTGCAGTCAACTTTTTTGTTAGTTTGAAAATGAAAATTAAAAATTCTCAATTAACACGACATAACCATAAGAACAAGTTATCCTAAAAAGTGATTTTGAAAAAAATTGGTCAGAAAATAAGGACGCTGAGATTGATTAAATTATTTTTTTAAATAAAATCTCCACCCCATATTAGCTACACCTTTTTCTTATTGTTTATTGGCACAAATACCGCCGGTTCTTCTTAATCACCGCGATAAATAGAAAACATAGCTCTGATTGGTAAGTTCTTTTCATAACTATATACTCAACCAGTCTGTGATAAAGATAATTGTTCCATAATTCTATTTTATTACTGTAGGATCTAAATAATTAAGGAAATTATTTCTTTCTTGTTCAAATGTAAACGTTAATCTGGTGTTTTAATTATTGCATTTAAACAAAGGGTTATTAAAAATATTTTTTCCACGATCACTATGAAAACTTTACATTTCGTAGTCATAAACCACTAGAGAAAATTTGTCATATCTAAACATTTGCAGAAAATCATTTCGTTACTAGATAAATACTTAGATAAATAAATATCAGAGTCAAATCAAAACGAGCAACCAATCAGCTTTTGCAAGTACATTCAGTCAATTGGGGTATGTATACCGGCATAAATCGGCAGTAAAGTAAATAAAATCGGTACTAAAGTAATTTATTATACGACGATTTTTAAGTTCACATTTTTGCCGGTAGAGATGTGTAAAATGAATGTAAATTTTTAATTGCGCATGCGCGTTGGAAACATTTGATGTAAAAAAAACAACTGATTACATTTGTTACTTAAAGAACGTTATAAAGATTGAAATAATAAAAATTTGTTTATTTCTATACTATTTAAAACGTTATCTAATTAGTGGCACTAATTTTAATGAAACCTCATCGGCGATTTCGCGCAACATGTGGAGGGTACACATCAGTAAATCATCATCAAGATTAAACGACGCGTTAATAAAACAATAAAATTTTCATGGCATCTCGATAACTATGATATTTTAATGGCAACTTGACTCATTCGGAGTGTGATTGGATTGGATATTTTATGCAATCAAATAAAAAATAATGTATGGTACATAGACGAAAAAATATTTCGGACTTTTTGCAATAATAGCAAATCGTCCAAAACATTTTATTTTTTGTCCTTGTAACATAAAATACTATGAAAGATCTTTCTAGTTCACAAAAGTATTTATACAGCACCAAAAAAGGTAAGTATCCAAATCTAATATTTTATTATCCAATGAAGAAAAAGGAAGAACCAAAATGGACTCCGTTGATAACAGTTGCTCAGTTGCTCACAAAGAACCAGATAAACGGCTTATCTTGATGGTGTCCTTGACCCGAAGGAGTCACTTCGATATTTTATAATTTTTGGATTATTATCCTTGCCAGCATAACCATAATTAAATATCCATTGATTAATTAAAAACGCAGTACGTCTGCAGTGACCAGCATAAAAAGCCCAAAGAGGAAAATCAACAAAAAGGAAAAAAAAAGGTGTACAGGAACAGTAGTCGAAGACTTATTCCCTAGTTTGAATGGGATGGTTTTACTTCAATCGATATTACAAAACACATGTCTAATTGTTTAATTTTTAAACAACATTGCCATGTACACCTTTTCGTGACAGTCAGCAAATAGGAAGTGAGGTATAACTTATGCAAATGCAGACAAATCATCGGAACTGGCAATTCCCAACAACTAAAATCCCCAGAAGATTTTTCAATATAAAAATTCATATTCAAACGCATGAGTGTAAACACGGCTGTCTATTCTGTAGAAAGAAATTAGTCTATCAATCAATTATTTGCAAAATAATACCGTCACAATTTAAAACGAAAATATGAAAACAAAATTAGGATTGACTTTTACACTGGGCAGCTCAAATTCTTACCTAAACTTCGTATCAGCTGACTACTTTGCTAAAATAATTACCAAATGTCAAGACCTACTCAACCCAGTTTTTTATTTAAACACTCGTTATAAGCAAATACTTAACACAGTTACTTTTATTCAAATAGCGGCAGTAGTGTAATGATGCTTTAAAAGTTGTACTAATATTACACGAGAAAATAATATATTTTCATTCGGTAAGATTCAATCTAATTAGACGTGTGTCAAGAATCCTTAAAACAATAAAATGTACCCTAAGTAATTAATATTATTTCATCATAAAATTTGACATATTCAATAGATCGTTAATATAAATCAAAAAGACTATAGGTTCTTAAATAGTTTCTTGTGGTATCCCACTATCGCTGCAACAATCACTTATTTTAACCTTTTTTGTCAAATAATTTGTTAACAAATTATTTGATACTTCTCTAATCCCTATTTTTTTTCTAAAATATTATTTAAGATTTTATCTGGCACAGTACATTGATACTTATTTTTTTTTAAATGTTTTTTAGAGTATAGTTAGTTTATTTATAGCATCTTAGGTACTTAATTTTTTTCCTAAAAACCAACAGATTTTTTGCGAGTATGATATTTTTTCTAAAAAGTCTGTCACTCTTAATTTAATGCATTTTTGCATTTTTCTAAAATTTTTGGTGATAAGGATTCATCTCCAGATTTTAAGATTGGAATAACTACAGCCCCTTTGAATTGGGTCAGGAGAATACCTTCTTGCAAACAGAGTAAGCTACTTTTAACATTTCGGCAGTCAAACGGTCAGTTTCAGTCTAAGACAACCAGCCGCTGTCAACTAGCCGCGAGACATCGGGACGTCAGGACAAATGGCCGTGAGACAATTGTTTGCAAGATAATCACCGCCGCCCAAATTAAAATATATTTAACTACGAAGTGCTTTGGATAAGTGCACATTTTACATATCTGTCTTCCATGTATTTAGCTACATCACATCTAAATGTAATTGCTATTTGTTAATCTGATAATTGTGAGCAATGCGTAGCAAACGTCTATTAAGCTAGCAGCACAAACTGGGCAGAATAAATTCAAACTTATTACATTATTTAGTACCTATTCTGTACTAATTTGTACCACCAATCAAAATTTTGTACCACGTGCCGTTATGAAGAAAAACGTGGTGCTAGCTTGTTTCATATTAAGCTAGCAGTACCCACTTTTACCAGCAGAAGCAATTGATGTCTCTACTTTACATATTAATTTACGTTCTTCAGATAATCACTAACAGACTTTGAACCTCATGCCCTTTTTTGAAAAACAAAACATGTTCAATTAGGGGTTGTTTCAATGAGTTTGGTTGAACATATAAATTGATGGTACAAATTAGTACAAATTCAGCCCTTTAGTTTTTGCTTTTTTTTTTTTTAAAGTGGTAATACTAAGCTAGCAGCGCCATATTTTTTCTATAACGGCACGTGGTACAAAATTTTGATTGGTAGTACAAAAAAAGTACTAAATAATGTAACAAGTTTGAATTAATTCTGCCCAGTTGGTGCCTCTACCTTAATAGAAGTACTCAATTTATCAGCATTCTTGTATCTCTGCAGTTTTTGGGATGGAGAATGCCCCGCATGAATCTGTTGGCATAAATATACTACAGAATTCCACAAAGTATTTCAGATTATAGAAGAGAACGACATGTAATGTATGGTGGCCATAAATCTAAAAATATGCCACTACCAGTGGGGTACCGCAAGAATCAAATTTGGGACCTATATAGTCTAAAATATTTATGTAAATTACTAAATTGTATTATATGCGACGATATAAAAATATTTAAAACCCCATCTCAATTTAAATTCTTTTTTCTTAGTCCACCTGAAGTTTTCTTCTTTTAGCATCAAATATGTCTAATCTGATAACGTAATTTTGATAATATTTTTATTTTAGTTGTTTGACTGTACTATTCCAAATTGCTTTACTACCGTTTCTTTGGAGTCGTTGTCATCAACTTTTTTTATGTTATAAGCTTAGTGCTGCTATTTGGTTAACGGTGTTTACTTCGATAAGCAGGTAGTCAGTTTCTTGAGAAAAGTCTCAAAACTGTAAACCTATCGGACTGTATTTTTAGGAGTCAAATTGCTTGATCAATTTCTTTACTTGTCTTGTTAGAAAACCAAGAATGAAACACTTTTCGGCAAGATATTGGCTGTTATGTGTTAGTCCTTATGCTAATTTATTTCGAATGTTTCATTTTGTCTTGTTTGTTTCCTTAGGTACCTTAAAATCGGTACTTTGAGGTTTTAAATAAACTGATATTATTTTGATAAATAAAAGGAATTTAAATATTCACGTCAAATCTATTTCTGTAGTAGTTTTGGTTTCCCCACTATACACAAAAATTTAAGGGTTGCACAAACAAATATTTATCCTCTTAGCTATGACTAATACAATTTTATTGAGATTAATAATTAATATTTGGATCTGCAGACCCATGCATTCTAGCTATGAAGTCTTTATTGTGTAGAATGACAAATTGGTTTGCGAACTAGTGTGGTCTAGATTCGGGTCTAATGGCCGTAGTTGATTGGAATTTCTCCCTAACGTTTCACTAACGCTAAGGGTCAGCTACGTCAGGGGTCCTTCTATCTTCAATGTTGGAGTTGGAGACATCCACATACGCTGTACTATATTAGCAATCTTTCGACTAGCATGACCTATCTTTCTGAAAACGTCTGTTAAAACAGCTGCTTACTTAAAACATTTGAAATAAGAAGCCTTAACTATTTATAACATTTTAGGTAACAACACATACATTGCCCACGCATTAATTTGGACTTTTCCTAAAAAACTGTATCCAGTTCGGATAAACATAAAAAAATAAAATAACACTATACCGTGTAGACCGATTATTTCTAGGAATTAAAATAGAAAATGAAAATTATACTTCAATATTTACATCAATACCATAATAGACAGGGAGCCAGAAAAAAATTGTCATATGATTTGTCCCACGTCAGGTTCAGGGAAAAAGTTAGCCAATAATATTTCTTGCACAAAAATGCAAGTACGGCGACCGCCAGGTGTCATCTTCCCCTTGAGGCGAAGTCTTGAACGTGTCAAAAATATACATGCTATTGGAAAATAGTGATACTTATATTACATCAATCAGGAGAATGCATAAGTAGGGAAGCGCAATATGCCATACCGATAAGGCGACGGCATATCTCCGCCATACTTGGCAAAATGTGTCACTTTCTTAACGTATGGTGGATATTTGGCGTCGACGTACCGGTATGGCATATTGCTTTTCCGTATTCTGGTTTCTCCTGATTAATGCATATAATATAAGTATCACTTTTCCCCAAAAACATGTATTTCTTTTACACGTTCAAGACTTCGCTCCATGGAGAAGACGACACCTAACGATAATAATTATCACTTTATTTGGCTTTTTTCCTGTTAATCTTATTTTTATCATTTTCTCATTTTGTATTTTTTTCCTTTAGTTTTCCTTTAGTTCTTTCTTCCAACCTTTTCAACTTTTACCGCTCATTGTATACTTTGCTATTTTGTATTGTATGTCTTAATTATCTGTTTTTCAATTATTTTTTCTTTATCTTACTATTTGTTCGTCATTGTCGTGACTGGTGCTTGGACCGGTCCTTTATATGTCTTCATGGAATGGCTGTGCTGATATTTGTTATGTTCTTATTTACCTTCTACAATATTTACACACTTAATCAGTATTGCTACATATGATCACTAAGATTAGTCAGGGTTGGCATGTTTAGGTTTTAGGGATGTTCCTAAACCTTGAAACAAATGCTTTGTTAAGACCAAGCAACTCATAATTGCACACGTCCTCGTTTTCACACTATATCTGATACCGGTGTCCAGGAGTCTTTTTAGCTAAAAATGTAAAATTTTATATCATTTTTTGAAAATTTTAAATAACACTCTTATTTATATTTAAAATCGGTAAAAAGTTTTACACAAACATTTTAAATTAGAATCTGTTGCTCATATCAAACAAAGTTTATCGTCTAAAAGTTATGACATAAAGTTTTAATACAAATTGTAGTTGGCCATGACACTTATAAAAAGCAATTTTTTCTGCTTTTCAAAGATATACTGTTTGATGTAGTTTAATTGAATTTACATATAGCTTGTCAATAAAGAAATTTCACAAGAGATGCGCAGAAAAGGGCTCGAAATAGTATTTAGAGCAAATGAGATGCTCTTCAAAGCAGTTCTCCATTTCGCCTAAGTACTTGTCGTTTAATACGGAGGTTTATGACCAAATGATAGAATTCTTCTATCAGGTTCATTTGGCACTCGAGAGGCTCGATCCCTACAAGAGTTGTCTGGTCTGCCGTAAGGTTTTCAAATTTTTGTTTTTTTTTAATAATTAAATTATTATAAGTAGGTGAATACTGGACTAGTAACGTGCATTATTTTCCGGCTAAAGCTCGCCTTTCAAAAGAGAAGAAAAGCAAGCTTGTCCGTTTTTCCTATGTTCGAGAGGAATGAAATACGCATGTTTGTTTTTTAAGCAAATGCGCCCTGAGCATCCCTAACATAACTTTTTTGAGGAGCTGTGAAATATTCTAATAGCAATTCTTTCATAGTGTAATTATTATTAATAATGACTCACTTTCTAATTCTGAAACTGCTTTTGTCCTCTAGTCGAGACTACTAGTCAATAATGAAAGCAATTGTTACAACAAGTATATGTTCCAAGGACTTCAGAGTGATAATAAATTAGGTCAATTTCAGATCAATCATAAATAAAAGAAATTGTTACCGTATTCACTAATATGAATCTTTTTCATTCATACAGTAACAATATTAAAATTACAAATAAGATTTTGTTATTATAAATTAATATTAATTTGATTCATATTATCCTTATGGGAAAGGATTTATAGGTAAATTGAACTAAATGTTTAATTTTTGTCTTCTAATTAGTGAAGACTTCTTCAAGCCTTAATTAAGTTTTATTTAAGAAACCTTTAAAAATTAGGGGGCAAAATGTTTCCAAAAATTAAACAATAAACATTAAAGATTACCGGGAATAATAATAATAAGAATAAATAAAAATGTAGTTTATTTCTGACTGAAAACTTTTCAATCCCAAAATTATATTTGAATTTATATAAAACATTAAAATAATTTCAAAATAATAACTATAATACGACATGATAAATATACTTAAAAGAAGAAAAGTCATGTGAAATTTTTAAAACTAAAAAATTGTTACTAATTGATGTAAATGTTTTTCTCATTATTTAAAATAAATTGTTATCTACATAAACAGGGTGGTTTATAATTATTTTATAAAATGTTTCACATAACTTAGATTCCAGTATGTTCATCGCAAATTTTTAAACTAGCAAATTTTAAAATACCTCGAAAACTATCAAAGTTGGGGGTTGGTAACCCTAATACCGATTGAAAGAAAGTTCCAGCTTCCAAGAGGCTACAGAAATGTAGGGTGTTAAATTTAAGTTAAGCAAGTTAATTAAGTTTTTAGTCGTTAGTGTTATGCGGTAGTATTAAAAAGACCCTGTAAGTACACCATAATCAAATATATTTTAAAATGTGCGTAGAAATGGACTTTCTTAACTGCATTTTAAATTTGTCAAGCAGACACAATTTTATACCTGTAACTTCGTTTCAAAATTTAACACAAAGGAGCAAATATTTTCTGAAAATGTAATAACTAAAAGTAATAAAACATTTAAAAACGCGTGTTATAAAAAATATAAATGTAATTTAATGAATTTTCGTTATTAATAAGAAAATTTTGTCTATAAAAGTTATATTAAATATTAGGTTTGACGTAAAACAAAAAATAGAGGAAAAGACGTCTAAGATAAATTAAATTTTTTTTATGTTTATATTTTGTCCTTTATAAAATATAGCACCCTCAAGAAAATTTTAAATTCAATTTGGCATAAATCTAAAATTCAATCAGAGCAATAATTCTCTTGAACCTCAAAATATGTGCTACTGCAGAAACTTAACATAAAAATACCGCAATCTATCACAAACTTATTTAAAATACAAAAATTCTACACACAGTTGATATATGTCTCGATATATGAATGAATATTTTGAGAAATGCCTCAGAAAAAAAAATATTATTACTGACCAGTCATTTTTCATGTACAACGAATGAATTTACAAAAGTTCTTAGTTGTTTCTAATGTCTAAAATATATGTGTTTCCAAATCCAACCCTTGACGGTTTAGCATAATCTAAAAACACATTCTTCTTTCTTGAAGGCGAGATGAACAATGTGTCCGAACAATGAACCAAAAACATAGAACAGAGGGAGAATATGTAACAAAACAAAACTCTCTTGCGAATTCTTTAGGCAAATTTATGACAAGAAGCGTCATCAATCTTATTCACGCTTTTTTTAGCGTTATGCTTCCAGCATTTCTTCTTGGAAAATTATGCTGTTAGAAACTTCCATCTGCATTATCATAAATAAACAACAAACGAACATTATACAATTTTATATGTTAAAGGCGTTGAATGGGAATTATAAAGATTTATTGTTAGTCTAGATAGACATATTGTAGCTTTTATACCGCAAAGTATTAAAAACTCTTGTTACTTTATATTTAAGCAATAAAATTTAATTTATTGTATATAAAAATGTCAATCCGAAAGAAAACGGTTCAGAAGAACGGGGAAAAATATATGTTGTGGTCATTAGAAACACTACAAAATTATAGTGGCAAAGTTCCATTCAGAAAACCCTCTAATTACAAATAAATATACCCGATATTACTTTCGAATAGATATGAGACGATAAGGCTTTATTTATAGCGCGATGTGGACAAGGATACATATTTAATTTGCCTGTTCAATTGACAACCGCCGTATGGCGTTGCGTAGCGGAAAATAAAAGACATGTCGAACCGGAACTGCTATTCCGGTTGAGCGACGAATGCGGCATCTGTTGTGAAAATGAATATTTATAAATCGAAGATTTACATATTATCCGTGATGCCATCGTGTATGTCATGGAATTTATTTGCAGGTTGTGTAATTGTATAACGGACAATTGTATCTACAATTATATAATTTATTTCATGGTGAAATGCAACTTTTAACTGAAATTTATAGATCGTATAAATTGTTAGAATTCCCTGCTTGGACTTCATAATTTTAACATAATAAATAAAAGCTTTTAGCCGCTACGTATCTCTACCATAAGAAATCTCTTAAACACATCTATTTCTTGTTATAAAAAAATTGGTTTCTTTACGAGGAACACGAGCTGAGTTATTCTTGTTTAGAATTACGCTCGAATAAAGTCTAATTAATTGTCATAATTGCAACAATAATGCAATGTTTATTGTAAAAACAATTTGTGTTTATTGTGTGCGGAGATTTTAACGATCGATTGAGTTGCATCGTAAACAAAATGTGCTTACATAATTCGATACATTTACATAAAAACTTTCAATAATTGTTTACATTTACCGCTACAATAAATAACCAAAATATGGATATTGTAATAAAAATTTTGTAAACATTCGAAGAAAACACAAATTGCATAAAAAAAATAAGAATTTCAAAATTTTCACTTTTTGGTGGTATAAAAGTTAAAATATTTTCTACCATCTTGTAAATTTTCATTTTTATTACACAAGAGCTTTCTTTTTTAATTTTTTTTTTTCATTTTTTGAACGAAACAAATTGTATATCAAAATTTTGCCGACAGATGTATAAGCAATTTAGAAAAAGTCGATTATTCGATCATTGACTTAAAAAGAATCTTGCAAAAGACTTTTCCGGAGTGAGAAAACTTGAGTGTAAATTTACAATTGTTCAAATTGCCGTTGACGGAAAATTTTTTTAAGTTACCATTTGGATGTTCTACGTTACCACGAGGTTGTGGCGCCACTACTTAAAAATTAATTGTCCTACATAAAACATTTGACAATTTGTTGAGAACTGTTACCTTTCAGCTACTTGATTGTAATTTGGTAAAATTATTTAATGAATGTGTAATTGATTAAATACAACAACAATATTTCTGGAATACAAATTAACATTTTGGCAACAAAAAGTAAAATTAATTAATTAAAATTGACAGAAAAATTTCATCACTGTCAAAGTGTCAAAATTACAACTTAAATTATCATATATTATGTTACCAATACATAAATTTGGCAGACAAAACGTCAAGTAAAATTTTATAAAACCAACTGACGAAAGATTTGATCCCCGACCAGTATTTATATGACTGAATATATCATGAACAAAAAATAAGAGTATTTCAATTTATTAAAACACAGACGTTTCAATACTGGAGGTTAATGTGACGAAAATTGCGATATTAGTTCCAAAACAAAAAGATAGTTACTTTACAAATAAACATTTATCATTACCTATATTCAGAGCCAGCAACTACAAAATAAAACATGATTGATAGGGTTCTTAGCGAACTCAGTTTTCTATATGGAAGTAAAAACACGGTCTTTTGAGGAAAATTAACAAATGTTTACGGTTGCAATGCAGGGTACCGCATTTGAGCAACTTTTGAGGAATTGATTACAAGTTGTTGTGTAATTGTTGTCTAATTTGAATATGTAGGTTACTCAAGTTTTCTTCGTAAAATAAATGAATTTGAATCATGGGTACTTTCCATATTTGCAATATTCTCACAATAAATCTAAGATAGTTTTTATTTATTTATTTATTCGTATGGTATATTTTAAATATTGTATTGTGATGTAAGTGTTATGTATGGTGCCACAAAAGATCAGTATAAAGCTGTAAGTATAATGTGGTGACGAAACCGTGTGCAATAGTGGATTGGTTCGTCTTGGCAAAGCATTTGCTTTAAGGTTTAGAAAACCACTAAAACCTAAACATGCCAATCCTTACCCACCTTAGTATTCATATGTAATAATATTAATTAAGTGGGTAAACATTATAAATAAATGTAAATAAGAACATAAATTATAACAGCACAGTCATTGTATGACGACATATAATGGACCGGTCCAAACGGCAGTCACGACAATGACGAAAAAAATAGTTGGTTAAAGAAATAGCAAAACAAAATAATAGAAAAACAGATAATCAGAACAAGAATACAAAATATTGCTGAAGTTCAGATGTCCTTCAGATTCGTAAGCCATAATATTGCTTCATCTGTTAAATTATGAATGTTTGGAAACCCTCCTTTTAACTTCGTTAATTGACAATCCTCTACAATATGTGTAACGGTCTCTGGTTCGTTTCCACAGTCACAATTTGGATTAGAAATCGCACCTCCAGACCATAATTTTTTCCACTCTTCAACTTAAGTTTTTGTTAAGTTGGTATTTATCTCATTCTCGTTTTAACGGAGCTTTTCGTCATATGTTTGATGGAGTAATATTACAAAGAACAGAAAGCCAATCGAGAGGAGTAGATTTATTGGTTCCAGTAATTATACGCATAGTGCAATTCAACTGGGTATTTTTTTTATGATTAAAGACATGTAACATAAATTTAACCGGAAATTTTCTCTTCTTTTGAATGATGTAATAAAAAGTACTGTTCCATTAGTAAATATTAATTTTTTAGGTTTCTTCATTTGAAAAATCGTACACCAATTTTAAACACACAGCATAGCAGAGCAGTATGATTGTTGTAATGCGCCAACCAGGAGCCAAAATTTTTTTCAGATAAAGCTTATGTCCAAACCTAGCCACAAAATTTTTTAGAATTGAATTTGGATTACTTTTCCATAAACTTTACACCCTGTATACGTATACGTTTACAACAACGCAATTTTTGATGTGCACTTTTAAACTGCTCGTTCCGTAATGCTACGAACGATACATATTTCACTCTCATATTTCCAGCATTATTAAGAAATTTATTATTTCAATTTAATCTTTTTTGACTTTTATTTAAACTATGTAATGTTTATTAAACTATGTATTTAAAGAAGCAAAACTTATTAATAGAAAATATTACCTTAAAAATTGGTTTTGAAAAAGCACCCACATTAGGGTGCGAAACGTCGCCTCCACCAGTAACAAGTGGGTTGGTTCTTTTACATTCACCTTCTTTAATAGAGTCCAGTTGTCCGAAGTACGGTCCTGGAAAATTTATTTTGGCGAAGTTTACGAAAAGAAAATCTTTTCAACATACATCTCTATACGCCCCTTTGTTTGGTTTCTCATCATCACATCCTCCTGGCACACAACGATAAAACAAATGTATGATAACGGAGTCTACAAAATATTTGCAACACGTATAACTATGTAATTAAAGAAGCAAAACTTATTAACAGTAATTTTTTCCTTTTTTAATCTTTTTTAATTTTTTTTAAACTTTTAATTTTTTTTTACATTTTTGAAACCTGTAATTTTGAAATTTTACTGATCATATTGGTGAATTTGTACTAGATATTTTTAAATTAAGTAATGTAAACCGTTCTACCAATTATTGTGTGTATTAATTTCTTATCATGTTATTTTATTCAATTTATTCAATCAGCTTTGATAAATCCCACACAATGGTAGGCAAAACGTCGGCAATTGCAACCAACTGAATTGTTTTTGTTCATCTCACCTACACCTAGACGGACTCAATAAGAGTTCACTTATCAATAATTAAATTTTGGAGGAAACTTACCTACAATATTTTTAATAATTTAAAGTTGATAACCTGTGGGGGCTTTATTCAGGCTAAACGTGTTGCATTCTTATTTATTTATTCGTTCGTGCGTCTAGTTATACTGCGTGTCTTATATAATTTATTAATTTTTAATCATTTTTTAATATTTGTGACATTGTCAATCCTCGATCATCATTTTAAATTTTATGACCCACACGGTTTTTTAATTTACGTTTAGCCTCGATAAAGCCCTCACAGGTTTGAGCGAAACGTCGGCCATATATGTAGTTTTGAGACGGTTACTTTCAACCCCACTTCCATCTAGAAGGTTAACAATTTTAAATAATAAACCACAATTGGAGGAAAAAAAATACTTTCAACTGTAATATTTTTAATATTTTTGATAATTATAGTAATTTCATTATAGTCAGAATCGCTGTAAGTTAGATTGAAATGAGCAAACCATCAAAGAGGATCTGTAATTGATTTGTGGTTCTCTTGTAATTCATGTATTAACATATTACATGCTATACTCTAATAACATTCATCACGATACAAATTTTTCAGTGTTCCATAAGAAGATACCAATTCAAACTAATCGCAATACACTGTTTCCTCATTAAACTTAATGACTTTGCCATGACTATACGTCAAACAAATTTAACACAATTGACAATTTGAAGTGTTTTTACATTACGGCTGCCGTAGAAAAAATAGTTTACGCAATTCGCATGTAACTCGCAACGTATTAGGAAATTCGCCTTTGGATTACTTCCTAACACCGTTGCTCGGGTCTTAATAGTCAATATTACATGCTCATTGCAGAATATTCTACTATACAAACAGCAGGTTTACGTTACCGATCAATAGATTAGATGTTAGAGACGAACAATGAATGGGTCTTATTTATCTTCTTGGTAATGAATGATCCAATTACGATTTATTCATATAGGATCCTTGAAAGTTAAATATGATGCAACGTCTGACGTTTTAAGCAAATTATAACAAAAGTATTAAATCAATTTGTTGTAATTCAAACAAAAAATGTGAAAGATGATTTTAAATTTCTTAATCATGGCCAAAACATTTTGCAGCAAACCTATGCAAACCAAGATTATCTAGCTGAATATTTTAGGAGCTGAACCTAAAGTTTTCAATATCGACGAAATGACGGACAAAAAAAATTGAGTAAAAAACTTGATAAAAATAGAATCAAACTCATCGCAACCAATACGTTTAAAAAAAACTTTAAGTAAAAGTTGTAGCAAATGTAATTTATAATTTTTTTACAGTTTTTTTTATGTATAGTTAATTATAAAAAATATTACTATGTCAATGTCACAAGATTATCGTATAATTGCTTATTAAATTAAAATATTATTTAATTTAAAACAATATTTATGCGAAAAATTTTATTTAAAAATGGTATTTTTAAAAATATTACAACTTCTGTGTCATTACTTTTTTATGTACTTTATACATCATTGCAGATAGTGTTATTAATGCTACGTAATTAGTGTATCTCGGTAATTACTTACAAATAATTAAATTAGAAATTTTTATTCTTAAAAAAATTTCATACATAAGAAATATTTTGAAAAGATTATAAAACCACCTAACCGCAACAAAACCCCTCATCGCAGCTTTAAATAAAAGTTGTAGCAAATGTAATTTATAATTCTTTTACAGTTTTTTTTGTAGAGTTAAGGTCACATGATTATCGAATAATTGCTTATTGAATTGAAACGTTTAGTATAGGTAATTAAATTTAAAACAATATTTATGCGAAAAAATAATTTGTTTAAGAAATGGTATTTTTGAAAATATTCTATAAATATGAAACACCCCTGTCTAAACTGCCCCTTCGGTTATCACACAAATTCTACTTCAACTGCAAGAAATTTTGTGTGCTATTTTGCTTTTCTTCGTAAAAATTAAAATCAAACTTAATTTTACACAAGTTGGAAGTTAATTTTTTATTGGCAAAATTTTTTTTAACTAAATTTGAACTTACTTGAAATTATGTACATAATCTCAAATGCTTCTATAAAAATTGGTTAAATTTCCATTCACATTTTAATTCTTCAATAATAATGAATTGAATTTCCATTATGTTCATATTTTTAACTTTAAAATAAAAATAAAATTAAACTTCTATGATAAACATAAATCTAATTCTTAAACAAAATGAAAGGAATTTTCATTATGTACATATTTTTAATTCTTAACATAAAAACCACGTCACGTTTATCACTAGAATTTAGGGAGTTTCGGTTTTGTCACTAATCATGAACCATAAGACGATTGTGTCTAAAAAAGTAAAATTTTCTAGAATCTAATGATAAATTTAATTCGGAATTAAAATTATGTACATAATGGTAATTGACTACATTTAATAGAAATTCATTCATGTTAATTTAAGAAATGTAAATTATGTACCTACATAATGAACATTCAATTGATTTTAATTAAGACTTAAAACAATGTGTATAATTGAAATGAAACAATAATAATGTTTTCAAAAATGTTATACCAGAATTGACATTTAAAGTTTAAAGTAAAACTGAACTGTGCATATCAGAATTAAAATTAAATATTTACTATAACTATAACAATTTTCTTAATGTAAATATTAAAACAAACATTTAAAATCAAATTAATTAAAAAATTAGTTTACAAAATTAGGTAAAAACAAAATTATGTATTATACGAAATTTAGTTTTTAATGTGTATTATTTTACGTATCTCCATACAAGTACGTTTAGTAACGAGAAATATTTTCGTATTGAAGTACTTAATGGATTAGAAAAACACCACAAATATTCATAAAAACAAGTTAGACAAAAATTGATGTGTTTTTTAAAAATTCATGCAAAGCATAAATTTCAAAACTTTGACTATCAGAAGATTACGAAGATTAAAATTACTCATAAAAATAAAAAAAGCAAAAAATTGTATATGTAAGGAAAATATGACATTGCGTTACCTCGGGGAATAATAAATAAATAACAAAATCTATGTAAAGTGGTCTACAGTTTTTCCGTTAACTTATTAGTTTAAAATGTTATATTTATTTACTGCATCAACTAACAAAACTTAGGTAATAATAATAATATGAATAATATAATAAATGAACTGTAAAGTGTTAAATGTACGTATGTAACTGTAAAAATTTTCTTGTAGAATTTAAGAAAATTATAAAAAAACAAATTACACTACAAAGGTGTTAGAATTTTATCAAGTAAATTATAGGAGTTGTTTTTGTATATCGCAATCCGTTTCAATAGTATATGAGATTAAAGTATTTGCATGTAAATCCTGGTGTCGTGGTTAAAATCCAGCTTAGTTGGTCAATATTTATGTAATAAATAAGATCTAAAGCAATATTCTTACACAATGAAAATTTAAATATGCAAATAGGTTTGAAATAAAAAATATGTAAGAATTATTTTTACCTTAAAAAAAATAGATATACGGCGTATTTTAGTAGAAAAGTATCAAAATTCATGTATCAGAATCGCATTTTTTTATATTCATTTCATTTTTCTGTAAAAGCCAACACTTACAGCAAATGATATTAACGACAGGGACATTTTCTGTTTCCTAAATAAAAAAACCTGTAATTAAAAAAATATGGATATATACAGGGTGTTTCTAAATTGATGCAAAATATTCAACAGGGTAATTTTTCAGCAAAAATTCAGGGGGGACTTTCATATAAAGTTTTGTTCAAAACCACTTTTCCTCCAAGTTACAGCCCCTTAAAGTTAGGGGGAAAACAGTTTTTATTTAATATGTAATCTATGGAAGAAGTTAGAAGAATGAAATTTGGCAGAAAATTGATGCTAATAAAGTGACATTTTTTGGCGGTTTTTGTAACCCTGCAAAGTTTATACAAGAGGGTGAAAAAATTAACCCTTATAATATTTTGCATCAGAACTTTTTAATGTGTCTACATTTTCTTACTTAAAAATTTTATTTAAAAAGACGGATTCACACTGCAACTTTTTTGTTTCTCGTAAAGTTCTTAGTTTGATCACAAAAAAAAATAAAACTCATTCCTTTTTCGCATACATTCAGAGGGGTTATCGTTTATTTAAAAAAATGAAGTAGGCCGGTGTCAAATGATGTCATAACGATAAACAGTTTTATTGTCATTCTTCTAACTTCTTCCATAGTGGACATATTAAATAAAAACTGTTTTTCTCCCTAACTTTAAGGGTTGTAACTTGGAGGGAAAGTGGTTTTGAACAAAACTTTATATGAAAGTCCACCCTTAATGTTTGCTGAAAAATTACCCTGATGAATATTTCGCATCAATTTAGAAACACCCGTATATACAGGGTGTTTAAAAAATACGTTTGATATTTGGCCCACTTATAAATCTCATCAGTACAAACAAAAAGTCCAAAAATCTACCGTTTCCAAGATACAACCTGTTTTTAAAATTAAAATAATTTACGCTCAGTGGAAGTCATTCGTCGTATTTATCAAGTCAGCTAAGGAAGTGGGTAAACCAAAGGTCATATTTAATTCAACGAGGTTTTCAATAGAACAAATATCAGTATAAATACATTATTTTAATTACAAATGATTCTTAAAGAAGATGTTCAACATGTCCTCCTTCCATTTATATACACATTTTGCATCTCCGTAAAAGTAAACGCCGCACTCTCTCAAAGAGTTCCGGATTTGTACGAACAGTCTGGCAGGCATGTTCAATTCGTTCTTGCAACTCATCTAAATTATTCACAGGACTTGAATAAATTAATGTCTTTAAATACCCCCAAATGCAAAAGTCGAGCGGAGTGATGTCGGGAGATCTAGGTGGCTATGCAATTAGACCTCCTCGCCCTATCCACCTGCTATTGTAATTTTCGTTTAGGTAATTTCTGACCAAAACTGCATAATGCGCAGGAGCTCCATTGTACATCAACCACAGATTAATTCCGTAGTTGAGGGGTACATCTTCTAACAGCAGTGGCAAGATATTCCGCAAAAAGTCAAGGTACAATTAACTAGTCAAACGGTTAGGCAGAAAACAAGGTCCTATCAGCTGGTCTCCCAACACACCAAGCCAAACGTTGATTGAAAATCGGTGTTGATGATTCAATTCAACAATGACGTGCGGGTTTTCGTCGGTTCAAACATGGCAAGCTTCGTTAGTAAATAAAATTTCCGTAACAAAATTTGGGTTCTCCGCAACTTTTGTTAGCATACCCTTTGAATATAGTATTGGTGCGATTGCTGCTCGCGTAATATTCTCCAAATTAGGGAAAAACTAATATTTGTTTCAGTAAAGAGTCTTCTAGTACTAATACCGGGATTTTTTTTAATTCTTCTTAAAATGTTAAGTTTTGCCTCGGGAGTAGAGACTGATCGAGGCCGACCACCATCACCTTTCCTTGATTTAAACGATCCAACTTCGGATAAACGTTGATGTAAATGTGTAAAAAGTTTAGCACCCGGAAGTACCCGGTTTGGGAATGCTTCGGCATAAAAGCGACGTGCCTCATAAGCATTTCCATCGGATTTGCTATACATGAAATGCATGTCTGCCATTTCTGCGTTGGTATATTCCGGCATATTTAAAAATTTTAAAAATGAGCAACAGCAACAACGACTTCAATAGCAACAATAACACTAACAATGACAGCCACACAATGATTACAACAAATGCGGCAACTAGACTGACAGAAACGAACAAATTTTGTTTTGTTATTTCCATAGCTGACGTGATAAACATGACGAGTCACTCAAACTGGGCATAATAATTTTAATTTCAAAACTGCCTTGTAATCGGTTGATTTTTTGACTTATGTATATTTTGACTTTTTTGTTTGTACTGATAAGATCTATAAGTGGGCCAAATATTGGAACGTATTTTTTAAACACCCAGTATATACAGGGTGCGGCATTAATGCGTCCGATATATCGGTTATTAAAGGAGATATCCAAGAAAGTTATTAACAAAAATTATAGGCCGCTGCAAACTTCACATTTTAAAATAATTTTTGTATTTGCAGGGTGTTACGTATTACCAGGATGAACCAAACATACTTTTTTTTAAATGGGACACCCTATATATTATTTCAAATTTAGATTAAGCTTATATCCGCCAGGGTTTTATTACGTTATACAGGATATTTCAATGTTATAGTCAATCGTATACGAAAATCATGCTCATTTCAACCTCCTGTATATCCTAGACAAAACAACCTAATTATAATTCTTTTTTAGGCATAACTTTTGACATTGATACAGTGTCACTAGAAAGTGCTATTTCTTTATTATTGCACCAATAATATATAAAGCGAGCCATAACGCAAGCACATGATTTTGTCAATTTTTTCAAATGAATCACCCTGTATTTTATTCTGAAAAGTAAAAATATACTTTATGTTTTTTCATTTTTAATTAGTTCTTTCTATAGTTAAAATTGTTAATTTCTGAGATATTTTCAATTCAATAACAGAGTTTTTTTTTAATTTCTATTATAACAAGTTAGCCGTGAACAAATAAAAGTGTGACTTATTATTATAAAACAAAAATAATAACAATAAAATTCTTATAAAGTGAAGTCATTTTATAATAAATGTTCAAAAGGTCCTCCAAAAACATCAATGCAATATTGCAGTCGATCTCCAAATTCTCGACTGACATTTCTTAACATTTCAACATTAATACTTTGGAATACTTCTCGTATTCTATTTCATATTATCTGGTGTGGTCGGAGGTACTTGATACACACGGTTTTTCACATAACCCCACATAAAGAAATGAATTTTAGCTAACTCTAGTGAACGAGCTAGTCATGCAATGGGTCCTTCTCTTCCCACCCACGTTTTGAGAAAATGGGTATTAAGATGATTACAAATTAATCTAGTGTGGTGTACCGGAACTCTATCGTGTAATAACCACATTCTTTGACGAATGTTAAGGGCACGTTTTCTAATAGTAATGGTAAATAATTTTCTAAAAAGTCCAAATAAATCTATTTCATCAAAAAAATGTTATCCAATTACGTGATCTCCACCTATACCACCCCAAACATTCAAAGACCACCTAGTTTGACCATGAGTTTCTGTAAGATGGGGATTACTTGTCGAATAGTAATGGAAATTGTGTCTATTCACAGTTCCATATTTATGAAGTGTGGCTTCGTCTCCAAAGAGGACAAAATCAAAGAAATCCGCCTGATTATGAATTTGTTGTTGACCCCATTCGCAAAATGCAATCCTTCTGAGATAGTCATCTTCAAGTAATTCTTGATGCAACTGGATATGGTATGGATGTTCTTATTTTTACGAAGTATTCTTCGTACAGATCTGTCACTAATATCATGATAACGCGTGATTTCACGTGTACTCACATGTGGAATATGGGTAACTTCAAGCATCACGTTTAATTCATTTTCTCCGTTAAGCACATGTTTTGTCCTTTCCTTTTTATCATAAACTACTGAACCCGTGCGATTAAAACGATCTAATAACCTTTCCAACGTTATTTTCTCTGGTTGTCTTTGTGCGGGATACTTCTCTTTGTAAAATCTTTGTGCTAATACACAATTTTTTATACATCATCCCAGTACCCATATGATGTTAATTCCTCAACAGGATAGTTCATTTCGAATAATATTTAAGTAGTTACAATTTAATAAACACTACACGATTTTAAACAAGTTTGTGAAATGATAAGCTACTAATAATTACTGAATAATATACTGTCATTTGTTCACGGCTAACTTGATATTATAGAAATTTTAAAAATAAATTTTTTCCTGTTACTAAATTGCAAATATCTCAGAAATTAACAACTTTAGCTATAGGAAGTACTAATTGAAAATAAAAGAACATAAAGTATATTTTTACTTTTTAGAATAAAATTCAGGGTGGTTCATTTGAAAAAATTGACAAAATCATGTGCTCGCGTTATGGTTCGCTCTATATTGTATTAGTGCAATAATATAGAAATAGCCCTTTCTTGTACAACTGTATCAGTGTCAAAAATTTATGCTTAAAAAAATTATAATTAGGTTGTTTTGTCTAGGATATACAGGAGGTTGAAATGAGCATAATTTTTGTATACAATTGACTATAACTTTTGAAATATCCTGTATAACGTAATGCTACTCTATATTGAAAGTACGGCAAATATGAGCTTAAACTAAATTTGAAATAATATATAGGGTGTCCCATTTAAAAAAAAGTATGTTTGATTTACCCCGGTAATATGTAACACCCTATAAATACAAAAATAATTTAAAAATGTAAAGTTTGAAGCGGCCTATAATTTTTGTAAACAACTTTTTTTTATACTTCTTTAATAACCGATATATCTTATTTCGACGCACTAATGCAGCACCCTGTATATCAAATTAAAAATAATTAATAGGCAAAATAAGTACTCCTTATCTTTAATTACGTGTTGTTTAATGTAATACTACCGGTTTCGAAGAAAAATTCTTCATTTTCAAGTATCAAGTAATTCATCAGAGAATAAAACCATTTTAATTAAATTTATAAGTTAAAATAACTAGACTACAACGTCTGGTGGTCGGACATATTTGTTCAACAAATTTATAAATTTAATTAAAATGGTTTTTATTCTCTGATGAATTACTTGATACTTGAAAATGAAGAATTCTTCTTCGAAACCGGTAGTATTACATTAAACAACACGTAATTAAAGATAAGGAGTACTTATTTTGCCTATTAAATATAATCATTAAGCACTGACACAAGTTGTTTAAATAAAAATAAACTACATTGATTATAAAACACTTCACATTATATTACGTCAAAATTATAAAAAAATATTGCACAAGGATTAGTGCCGATTTTGGTGATGAGCAGATGGCGCTTGATAAAAGATGATTTATTTACCTACTAAATTGTAAAGCGTAGTTATAGATTCTACGTTACATTGGTTGGAGAAATGCGTATGTAGAACAAGTTCATCGTTTTGCATTATGCAAGGCTGTTTGGGGACCTTATATAAAAGATTAATATACAATGCAAATAAACTTAAGCTATTTTCACGTTGCTAAACTTTATTTTGTAATGTGTGTGTGTCACAATTATTTCCAAATCTTTTGAAATGCATAAAACATTATTCTTTTCATCGAAGTTGATCAGTTTTGGTTAATAAGCATTCCAAAAATATGTGGCTTACCTCATAACAACCGAGAAACAGGGTTTGAAGGACGTCTTATTACCCAGTAAAACTCTTCTTAAAAAGTAAATTTATTTCTGGTTACTACTTTTCATACTGCACGATACTTTTATAATTAAATTTACTCATTTTAAATACATGTTATTTATATTTTATTATTTTAACTAAAATTGTTGCATAAAATGTTGCGGTTTATTTGTAAACAAACTAAACAATAAGATAACAGTGTTATAAAACCTTGACGGCAGCTCCAGAAGTCGAAAGTGGTCGTAAGTTTATTTAGAACCTTTAGAACGAAGGCTTCTACACCGCCCAAAGAATTTATAAGGCGCTACCTAGTGTTGCGTATCAGAGGTCTTCTAGAGCCACTAGGAACTCGTAGACACAAGAAACAAACCGTAGGTTGGTAGAAATATATAATTATAGCGACTAGACTTCAATTACAACGCACATGAAAATACATAGACACAAAAATATAATACGGTTTAGAGAAATGCACAATATTCAGTTACAAAATAAAAATAACTCAGGAGAGCAACTTAAAAAGTAAGTAATAATTTAGGCACGAGGACCCGCATAGGTACCTGTCGTAGTGTGCCATAAAATTTTGTTAGTCGTAGCACCGATTGTTCCTTGCGAGTTACCCCCCAATTTTGCGTGGCAATTATCGTTATTAATTTACTTGAAAAGAAATTACGTGAGGTATCTGACCTTGACCGATTATCTAAATAGTTTCAAAGCGCAACACAATTTAGCAATACTTTGAAAGATCTTTCAAATTTACAGATATTCTTTAACACAGCGCAAACGGTATGTTGTTAAATTCACAGCCGTAGTACGAGTACATAAAACGCGACAAAAATAACGAATAACATGCATACAAAGAATCAACTTAGCTTGTAAATAAGAAGTTTTCGGTGTTCGAACGTTAATAGATAGGTGCGACAGCTCTCGTATTCAAATCAGACAGTACTTAGTTTCCAGCGAAGAAGGGAAGACAAGATGGGCTCCAAATTGATAACAGTTGCTGGATGTGCTCACAATAAACTAGACAACAGTATTATCTTGTGTGGTGTCCTTGACAACAAAAGGGACTCCAACGTAGATTTAAATTCCAACGCTGGCGACCTTCACTAATAATATCCAGACCCAGCTTTGTTATGTTAAGTAAGGGAGAAAGGAGAAAACAAAAAAAGGTGTCTGCAATTGATAAATAACCGTAATAGCAAACGACTTTATGAAAACGTAAAAGTATACTCACACACAAACAAGAGGTAAAAACTTATTCTTTTGTTTTACGGGATACTTTTACTTAGGTCCATACTAAATAATTAATACATGTGTAGCTGTTCAAATTTTAGATGATGTTCATGTAGCACTTTTAACCGACAGGTCAAGAAGAAGGAAATGTTTCTTTCCCACCGCATAAGTGTAAACACAGTTATCTATACTCTAGGGAGATTTCGATTCACAAATCAATTTTTAATTATGAATTTTTGTTTGTTCGTAAACAATACCGCCACAAAAGATATACTACTCTGTGATAGCACGCAAATCTATATTATCATTAAGATTATTATCTTCCGGGTTGAGCCGTGTTCGTCCTTCCTTCCTACGTTCTCTGCTTGAAGTTTTGCTAACCATTCTGTTAGCTTCTTCAGAAGTTACTCTAAAGACTAATATTGTTGTCTTCTGCTCCTCGTTATACACTTATGTTCCGCTACGGTTGGTTGATGTCGATCAGTGACGGGTGGTTGGTTTTCGATGGTTGGTTGATCTTCTGTTTGGTGTTAACTAATTTTGTGGTGACATTTGTTTTCTTTGTTTTTGTGAAGAGTTAGTTTCCACGTGTTGCTTAATCGGTAACCATCTTCTTGATTAAAGTTATTTTTATTGGGGAATAAATACATGGGGAATACCACCTACAATCAACCACTAACAGGCATATCAAGAAGTTTGTGAAATTAAGTACCAAGCACCAGCAAACCAGCTATAAATTGGACGAAAACAAAACAGTTGTAAACTTGTCGGACCACCCACTCACCGAAGACTGCATCTCAATTCTGTCAAAAGGGATGAACTACGCCATTGCTCCAAGCAAGAGACCCACAGAAGAGATAATAGCAGAAGTGGAAAGTGTCATCAGAAAGCTTCCGGTTAAAGAAGCAGAGGAAATACGCCACGAGACTTGCCGGATTTTACAACGTTCCAAAGCTCCACGTAGAAACATCACTCGCGCAGAAGAAATTGCATTAAAAGAACTCAGAAGCAATCAACAAATCATGGTGACACGCGTAGATAAAGGCAACGCTACAGTAGTCATGAATACCGAAGACTACAAAATGAAGATCAAATTACTACTGGATCCACAACTTTACACCAAGTTAAAAGGAGATCCAACCAACAAAATTGAAAAACAAACGAGAGCCGCAATCAAACATTTAGTTATACCAGTCGATCAACATCGTCAACTGCTACCTTCCGGGACCAGGCCACCTAGACTATACGAATTACCAAAAATTCACAAATTTGGTAACCCCTAAGGCCAATTGTCAGCACATGTGGATCTCCAACTTATGAACTGGCCCGTTACGTGGCTAAGTTTCTACAACCGTACGTAGGAAGAACTGAATCTTTTGTGAAGAACTCCAAACACTTCGTCGAATTACTGATGACTCTGGAAGTAGCCAATGACGATATATTAGTTAGTTTTGATGTAGAATCGCTATTCACTAACGTACCAGTCGACGATACACATAACATCATAAAACAACTGTGCACAACCCATGGGTTAAGAGAAGACATACTAGAGCTAGCAAGAATCTGTCTGAATACAACTTACTTTCTATGGAACGGAGATTTCTACGAACAAAAATTAGGTGCAGCCATGGGATCACCATTATCACCGGTTATTGCAAATATCTTTATGGAAGCATTCGAGCAAGAAGCCATTCAATCCAGCGAAAAGAAACCGAAATGCTGGTTCAGATACGTGGACGATACCTTTGTCATATGGCCTCATGAGAAAGAAGCACTTACTGTATTTCTTAACCACCTCAACACTCAACACGAAAAGATCAAATTTACCATGGAGACAGAAGAGAATAAGAAGCTTCCTTTCCTGGATGTTCTAGTGAAACGAGGGGATAACAACAAGTTGGCTCATAGTATATATCGTAAAAAGATACACACCGACCAATACCTCCATGCCACATCACACCATCATCCACAGCAGAAGCGGTCTCTAATCAAAACTTTATTGCATAGAGCTAACAAGATTCCTGACAAGGTTCACAAGGCAGAAGAACTTCGACACGTCTAACAAGCCCTAATGAAGAACGGCTATACCAGAAAAGAAGTAAGAGCCGCCTGTCGCAGAAAATCCGAAAAGAGAAGGAACAGGTCACCACCTACGCTTGTTTGCCATTCATTGCTGGAGTAACTGACAAATTAAGAAAATCATTGGAGAAGAAGAATATCGGTGTCAGGTTTGGAACGGTTAGAAAAATCCAGCAACTACTACCTTCTAATAAAGATAACCTGCCGAAACTCTCAACAAAGGGTCACCAAATTGACTGTTCATGTGGAAAGGTCTACATTGGTCAAACCGGACGCAACATAAAATGAGTTAAAGAACTCACCGAGACGCCAAGTCCAGAGCGGTAGATAAATCAGCAATCGCAGAACATCTACACGAAAAAAGAAAACACATCATCAACTTCGAGGAAGCTAAAGTTCTATCAAGGACTAACAACTACTATCCAAGGATAATCAGAGAATCACTAGAAATTATGAAAAATAAAAATTTCAATCGAGAAGATGGTTACCGATTAAGCAACACGTGGAAACTAACTCTTCACAAAAACAAAGAAAACAAATGTCACCACAAAATTAGTTAACACCAAACAGAAGATCAACCAACCATTGAAAACCAACCACCCGTCACTGATCGACATCAACCAACCGTAGCGGAATATAGGTATATAACGAGCAGCAGAAGACAACAACATCAGTCTTTAGAGTAACTTCTGAAGAAGCTAACAGCATGGTTAGCGAAACGTCAAGCAAAGAACGTAGGAAGGAAGGACGAACACGGCTTAACCCGGAAGATAATAATCTTAATGACAACAGCCGCGAAAGCTTACATTCATACATTGTACTTGAAAATATTTTAGGTAGAACGAAAATGATCAATTATGGCCGTGTACCAAATTTCTTTTTGATTTGTATGCAAGTGCAACTTTTAACCCACGCTCTACCCAGATCACCCTGTACAAGGTGATTCATTAAGGATGGCAATTTGAAATTTTCCAGAAAAAATAACAAATAAAGGTAGGTGTTACATAACGCCCTCTTGTTTTCAATAAAAATATTAAATGTGATGTTGTTATCTACTGGAGCCTAAGTTTATAAAAATCGGTTCACGCATATGGAAGCTACACTGTTTTTTCTCTCAACAAAAGTGACATTTCCCCACAATTTAACAATAGGTAATACAGAAAAATGACTTAAACAAAAGTTTTAAAGTAGAAACAGTAGTTTCTAATGCTGACATTTTTTACTAACCTTAATTAGGATATATTTTGTAAATTATAGATTGCGCCATCTAGAAGAAACTGACGAACTTTCCAATGTTGTAGGACGTGCGGTTTCCGAGATACGGTCGGTCGCCATTCTTAATGAATCACCCTGTATGTGTTCAACTAAATTCAACATTAAGATAATTACAAAAATTTTCTGTTGCTTCATGTGGAATGGAAGATATTTATTTATTGTAAAATTAGCAACTCTGCCAAAATTTATGACTCCTGAAGTATATGAATTAATAGATGATACATAAGTATAAGGATACGATTTTACTTTCTATATAATTTGTAATATAAGGGATTATAATTATCTTTGGGTGAGGAATTACTTTTAGGTAAAAATAGGAAGGTAGTAAGAACAGATTTTGAATATTATATTAAGTTTTAAAATAGTAATTATAAAATAATTATCTAGTAAAAATGTTTTAACGTTTGTATTTTTACTTGTTTACAACTATTATAAATTACATATTTGAAATAATATAATTTTATAATTAACTTTAAATTTTTCTCAGAGAAAGATTGTAAGGGGTTGAGTTTATTGTTCTTATTGTTTATTTCTTTTACCGATACAGAAATCCCCGATGATTCCAATTAATAAATTGTAGTGACTAGTTTACTAAGCAAAACCCAGTTGACTTCAAGAGTTGAATTTTTTTTTGTTGAATTTTTAAAATAATGGTGGAATAAAATAAGATTGAATATTTTAATTTTTTATTTATTTAATTTTTATATATTTAAGTATTTTTAAATAAAAAATTGTTGATTTAATTTTTTTTTTTTAATAAAATAATTTTTAAAAAATTGTTTTATTTGATTTTAAATATTTATAAAAATTATTTTATGTTATAAAAAAATAAAAAATTTTTTATAGGTTTTGGGAGGAAAATTATGTTAGTTTATTAAATTTGGTAAACTTTTATTTAAAATTAAATTTTTTATTAATTTTTTTTTAAAATTTTGTATTTTATTTGTTAAAGAAATTTTTTGTTTTATTTTTAAGGTTTTAAAATTTGTAGTTTTTATTTATTATTAATTTTTAAAATTTTTATTTTTTAAAAATTGAATATTATATTTATAAAATTTAATTTTTGTTTTAAAAAAAGAAATTTTTTTTTTTTTTAGGTATATATTGATTTTTTTTATTTTTTTATTTTTTTAATTCTTATTGGCAGTTAGTTGATTTTATGAAATACCTTTTATTTGTTATATTGTAATGTTAAAGAGAAATATAAAATTCAAACTTTTTTAATTTTCGATTTGTTGTTTTTGGGATTGGATTTGAGGGATATTGAGGAAATCTGGTAAACGATCTGTTTTATCAGGAGATTTATTGGGTAGGTGAATGTGGTTGATTATTGTTTTGTGGTCATGATTTACACTTATTAAAGTTGGGAAGTGATGTGTGTTTATGATTGAGTTTTAACTGTTCTGAAATTTTGGTAGTTTGTTCATTAAATGAACCTTGCCATATATGTACTATAAATGGATTTTGTGATAATTTATTTCTTCCTTTTCTATTTTTTATTCTGTGTGAGAATGGAGTTTTCTTATTTCCTTAGTTGGTGGGTGATCTTGTTGTACTTAGGTTTAAATTTGTTGTATATGTAAGCCTTTTTCCCATTTGTTATCAATATTTTCTTTGTATATACGTTTTGTTGGTGGAATGTAGAGTATGGGTGGATCTCTGATAATAAGTAGGTATAATGTGTGAGGTAGATTTTGGATGTTTTTTGTTGTATGAATTAGGAATGTTCTAATCTTTCAACTCTAAGAATGTTGTTTTTTGTCAAAAAAACAATAACTAGTTTCTGTTTTTTGTCTTGATTAGTTTTTGAGCTTCTTATTTCTATTAAAATTTCCAGTTTTATACTAGTTTTCCATTTCCTAGTGTTAGTCAAATTGTTTGTTTCTTTTCTTGAGTTTGTTCCTTCTTCATATGGTTAATTAATATATTCTTTATAAGTATTTTTTTTCTTCTGAGGATCCATCGAGTCTTTTCTAGTTGGATACTATTCTGATTTCTCATTTCAAGAGGTTTTGGTCTGGTTTAACGAATTTATTATAGTTATCATTTTTTTTATTGTTTGTTTAAAGTGGTCCTAACAATTGTATCTTGTGATAAGTGAGTACTTCTTCTTTAAATCTTGTTATGATTGTCTTCTTGATTGATTATGCTAAACTGAATTGGTTCTGAGAAGTATGACAGTTACTATATCCATCCCTGTTTTGTCTAAAAATTTTGGGATTTTAATTCCTTGCTTAATGATTTCTAATTCTTGTGCTCGATTCTTCTGGTATTAAATGTAGGGTCCTATGTATCATTCTTATTTGGTTTTATTTGATGCATAGTTGATAAGTTTTGGTAATACAAGGAAAAGTTAATATATGTTGTAGGAAAGTGGTTGAATTAGTAGTATTATAACGATTTTGGTTCTCCCCTAACCAGTTATTTCAGCTAATTTTTCTTGAACCTTATGTTGCTCTCTTCAGTTATAACCTTATCCTGACGATTAGTATAAGTTTTCTCAGAAATCTCTTGTTAGGTGGCCAACAAGGTTATGTTGTTCGTTATTTCCTAGTGGTTAATTTTGATATTTGTGCTAATACTCGTTGGTTTGTTTTAAGATGTGTTGGTCTGAAGGTAGTTGTCTATTTGAATTTATTTTCTTATGTGTAGGGTATAGTGTTGTTAAATGTAATCGGTTTGAGTAATTGTTGTTCTGAGAGTGTTTAAAGTTGTAAATTGTTTAGTGTAGGTAATGGATTTTGTTGATAATGTTTTATTTTATTGTGTTAGGATGATTGGTTAAATGGATTGAGTTTTTTGTATATTGTTTGTTTGTTTGTTTCTGTTTTGATTTTTTAAGATTGAATTTTTCTAGAATTTATCATAAGACTGTATATGAGTTAAAGTTTGTTTATTTGTTTGTTTTTGTCATTTCGGGTGATGATCGGTTATTAATGGCCATGATCCTATCTATGAAATTTAATCTTTATGTTTGTTATGTCGTACAATTTTCTGAGTTCGTGTGATGATTCTTTTGGACAGAAGGCATGTCTAAGATTTTATCGATTAATTTTGATATTAGTAATCTATCTTTTGGTAACGTCGCTTCAAGATGTTCCACGCAGTTGCATAATTCCCTTCAGTGTTTGGGGTGCTGAATGATGGTGCTTGCATCTCCTCTAATGTGAGTTTTTAAATCATTGCATCTTTTCATGTCGGTTAGAGACGTATTATTATGTATGACCTTCCAGAAATACATCATGGAAGGTGGGCCTTCTTCATAGCCGCCACTAAATGTTGGTAGTGTTATCTTGGGAAGCGCGATGTTCGGCCTGGCTTGCCGCTGGACTGCTTGTATTTTGTGCCCCAAAGCTGTGGTGTTTTCACTTATCTTCAATGTCTCCAAAGGTATTTTCGGTAAAATATGCATCTTGATATCCATCTTCATTGTCCATAATCTCTTCATGTAATGTCTGTATAAGTTCCCAATCTCTAGTTATTTTCCTTTGTAAAAATTCATAGCGTTGACCGTCTTTGTTTTCCATAACTTCTTGGTTAATTTGGATCAATGTCTTATGCATGCTGTTTATTCTCCATTCTTGCTGCTTTAATCGTTTCAATTGGTTTTGTTGGTTGTGGTGGCGAGTTGTATTTCTTCGGTGTTTGATTTTTCTTCGGGGTGAGATTCATCAGTTGATTTTGGGCACGTGTTTAAGTAGTTTACTGCTTCTTCCATGAATCATCTTCATCTGCCGGAAGTAGTTGGTTGTGAAATAAGTGTGTTCTAACATTTTTGTTGATATAAGTTTGTCGTTGTTGTGTACTGCTGTTTCCCATAGTTTTTCTAGGTCCGACAAACGTTTTGAAATGTACGAAAGTGTCTTGCGTGATACGGAGTCCTTTTTATTATTTGAATGTAACCTTATAATTTCTTGTCCCAGAGTTCTTGTTGCTTGGCTAGCGCGTTGATTTTTCTACATCCATGTGATGTTGTTGTTGTTGGTGCTGTTGTTTGACCGGCACTGAGTCCGGGTATGTTGTTGATGGCGTTGATCGTTTTATTGTTGCTCGAAGGACCAATGTAACCTTCAAGTAATCGGTTGTTATCGGACAAAGTTTTAAGGCGATCACCCTCTTCTCAGCTTGATCTGGGGGTAGATGAATTACCCTGTTGATCTATTACCGAGGTAACTAACAGTCCACCGTGTCAAGTTCTACGGAAGGTAGTTAAGATGACCAGACTTTTAGAATGATAATTTTATTAATAATCAATGTTTTCACTGAAATTGTGACGTAAATTAGAAAATATCATTATCTAGTAACCTACATGCTATTATTGCGTTTTGCTGATCCGTTTGTATATTGCTTTTGCTTGTTCCAACTATTACTAAATTACCTATTTGAATCAAGTAGTACGACAATTTTCGTATGTAAATTAACTTTAAACATTTGAATTAATTATAATCTCATTGTAACAGAATAATTGTTGAAAAGATTGTACTGGGAGTATGCAACCAATTAATACGCTTTTGAATTTTGCTCACTTGTGAAGAAATTAATTTACTTTGCTCGCTTCTGATTAAAATGGCCACTTTGCTCACTGTTTTGAGTTAAATTTTAATTATTTTTGCTAACGATTGTAGATGAAATATTTTTTTTAGTTAAATAAAAATTACTCTAATTTATAAAATGGGAGTTGACTACTACTAAATACCTACCCAAATTTCGTTGACCGAATTATACGTTTTGTGGTTGCTTATTTTTATAAAATCTGATAAAACATTTTACAATTTTTAACTAAATACAAATTGCTTAACATAATCACGATCGCTGTGTGTAACTAGTACCGTAACATACATGATATCGCCATAAAACAAGGCCAAAAACGTATTAAGAGACTGCGGTCAAGAAATTATATTTGTATTAAAAATAAGTCTAATTAAAATATTTTATCGCCCATGTAATTGTTACAATCATATTTTTACATTTTATCACGACATACATTAAAAACACTTTTTTATTAAATAAAGAAATTCTATAGGATTTACAAAGTAAGAAAAAATCATGCTGTATGTAACGTGTTTTTCAAAAACAGGTGTCTAATTGGCGTTCACAGTTTTTGATTGTGAGTCTACTACCCTAGTACAATTAAATTTGTTTGACTATTTTTAGCTACTAATCAAATTCAATTGTAGCGCGGTTCACATTCACAAAATAGCAACGCCAACTTCGACGCCAGATTTTATAAAACACACATTATAGCACTAGTATATGTATGACAGTGAATATATCTCAAATTTACACTTGAATTTTAAGTAAATAAGCTCTGATTGTATTCCCTATTGTCTCTTTTCTGCGTATTTTTTTCATTTTGAACGTATATTTACATATACATATTTCAACCAATATTCAAAAATTTTAAATTTTGAAGAAATTTGTTATTTTATGTAAATGTGGCTACAATTTATAACTAAATAAATAAGATAGAATAAAAAGTAACGAATGATTGTTTTTTATATTAGTTAATATTAGTAACAACCTTACAGATAAGCAATCATTATTATAATTATTAATTAAAAATTTTGAATCCCTCAAAGTATTGGAGGTGAAAACTTGAAATGTAAACAATATTTTATCTTTACTTCTATTTTAAGTATTGTTTAAAAAAATTTAGCATTTTCTTTCGGTTCTCCCAAAACATAGCATTGGTTTATAGTTACTTTCTATTTTATCCAATAAAAAAATGACAACGACAAAAAATACCGTGTATACAATTTTTTCCACTACTAGCTGTGAAGTGGACAATTATTGCGTTTCCTAGCCAACTGAGAAGTTGAATTTCTCTATTAGTGGTTATTAATTTTTTTTTTCTATTGTTGACCTAGGTTAATAATGGACAATTTCAAATTTTTTGAGAATCTAAGAATAGTTGTTTAACAAAAACGAGTGAAACATAACTTTGTATATCCAGGAGATTATCTTTAACGTTTTTGCTGCTTTAAATTACCTAACACGATAAAATTATTTGAATAAAAAAATGTTTAAAATTCGCGCCCCCATCCCATAACCGCAAATACATAACCTGAATTTATTTATTTATTAAATATGATGGTAGAATCAGTTTTTTCAAGTTTCTCAAAGGAGATTTAACCAGGTGAGTTAAATTACATGAAGAATTTTAAGTAAATTACAAACATTTTGTTGTAGGTGTTTTGAATGGTTAATAGAATCTGGAAGGTCCGATCTGTTGCATGAAAATGTCGACTCTAAAAACTTAACGAGTAGGTATGTGTCCAACACTTGCCATTCTTAAATGAATTATAAGTGTCAATTTCTGAAACCCAATATTCAAATGATGCAAGGTATATTGGCGAAGCAATAAATAAAATTTTTAGATGTTTTATACAAGTGTTTTCAGAATCGATGTAAATAAATGCCCGTTAACATCTCTATGTATACCAAAACTACTCAAGCTTGCAGCTCAAATACTCTTAGGTAAAGAAAATTACGGAGGAACATTCTTAAATTGCAACGTAAAAGAAAGTACTTCAATTGAAGTTAACATCTCCCAACGATTACTTACCGAAAGCAGAGCACAAATTGTGACAGCCCAAGTAGACTTAAAAATTAACCACTAAGAAGCAAGAGATATACAGAGGAATACAAACAATTTTCACTACAATTATTTTTACGAGCCTCAAAATGTTAATTTTAAAGTAGGTTTTAAATTTTTTGCCAGCTCAAACTGCTACGTGATCATGATTAGAATTATATATAAAAAATTTAAACAACTCTTGTGCTACATCTTTACAAATACGATAATTAAAAGAATAGATGTATCACTGGAAAAACCATACCTTCTCGTAAACGATAAGAAAATCTATTATTTCTTCGATGTCCCCTATTTATTAAAGTCGGTGAAAAATAACTTGATTAAATACTATATAATCTTTAACAACAAAAAAGCATCTTGGAAAGACATTACAAATTTCTACATGTCAGACAAATCTAAATCGCTGCGATTGGCTCCTAAATCAACTAATTTACATATTACTTTTTTAATAATTTTTAGAAAATGAAGGTGAAATATGCCACACAAGTGTTTAGTGAATCAGTTGCAGTTGGTTCATCAACGTATGTAGCTTTTAATGCTTTTTGATTTATTTGCATTCCTGTGCTACTTGATTTTTACAAGAAAAATGTTTATTTTTTATTTTTGGCTTAAATTTGCTTAGTAGTGAAAAAAATAGTATATACACCATGGTTGTGAAGTCCATTATTGCCTACGCACCTTATTTCGCGAGGAGCGGTAGCCCCTCGCAAAATAAACTGGTGCATAATATACTATTTTCCATTACTAACAAATTACCAAAATATGTTTTAGTTATTAATCTATTTATGTACGTACAAATATAATTCCGGTTTTTTAAAGATCAACGTACTTATGCCTTAAAGTTTGTAAAAATAATTGCTTTACCTTGTTTCTTTACAATACTTGTAATATTTGTTACTTTTAAATATAAAATTAATTAAAATGAACCAAGAAAATATTAAAAATGAACAATGTACTCCACCAAAAATGAGAGAAGTAGCAGGAAAAGTTAGTAAATGCCAGAAAAATCTAAAGGTTTGTATTTAAAGCTTGTAGCTTTCAAAGTCTGGTGTACAGCCAAGAAAACTTCAGAAAATATTTTATTAGTGTATTTTCAACAACAAGCACAAACTAAAAAGGCATCGAGTTTAAGCGCAATATATTCCATGGTCAAATCAATTATTTCTATAAAAGAAAATATTGATATTTTTAAATATTTTTAATTACAAGCATTTTTGAAGAAACAAATTGCTGATTATACTCCAAAAAAATCGTTGGTATTTACGAAACCAGAAATTGAAAAAATTCTTAAATGACCCATTAGATGAGACGTTTTATCTACTAAGGTAATTTATATTATTAGAATTTAGTTGTTAAATTTACTATTCATTACTACAGGTCATGTTAGTAATTGTTGTAGCTGGAGCTTGGAGAACTGATGAATTGTGTAATATGCATGTGAAAGATTTGATGATATTATAATTATCAATTGAGTTGATGTCAAAAAATACGTTAAAAACAGACCTACTCCAAATCTAGAAAATTTTTTTATTAGTTTTTGTGGTAATAAACCTACACATCAACACATTGGTCATAATGCAATTAGTAGAATGCACAATTTTAAAAATTACCTGATGTAAACAAATATACTGGGCATTTATTCAAGCGCACTTCAGTTACGATTTGAGCAGAAAATGGTGGAGATATATTATCCCTTAAGCAACATGAAGGGTAGAAGTCGTCGACAGTAGCTGAAAGATGTATACAAGAATCCCTAGCAAATAAAAAAAGAATTGCTGGAATAGTGCAGAGTGCAGTAAAGTACAACCCTACAGCTACTTGTCAACATGAGTATCCTGATCTAAATACTGTTTCAATACCTCAGATAGTTGTTCTGGGACCATCCTACAGTTCAATTACTGTGGTTCAGTTCCTGTGGTCCCTACCAATGTTATACCTGATGTACTAATTCAGAACAGGGAAATTAATATACTAGTGGAAAGTTAAACCAGTACTGCTACAACAAGAGTCGTTAATGTGATTTATAATAACTGCACAATTAATTACAATGTTAAAGACAAAACAACGAATTAATTTAGGTTAGGCTTTTCGTGTTATATTTCTGTTGTGTTAAGTTAGATTTAGAAGTATTTACTCGGAATACATATACTCTTGTTTTCTACTGTGAAGTATAGTTGGTTGCTTAATTTACGTTTGCTTAATTTAGTAATTAAATACATATTTTGATTTTATAATCTACTTTGCTTTGACTATCAACAATTGAACAATTCATTATTGACCTGGGTCAATAATAAATTTATTGTTAGAGGCGTCTGGCAGAAGGTAAAGAAAAACAATTTTTCGATTTAACATCCGGTCAATAATAATCATTTCTAAAGTTAGTAGTGGAAAAAAGTCATTTAAAATGATAAATGATAATAAATCAACGACTTAATTGTGGGACTTAATGTGATTTAAATATATGAACCTCTTAGAAATGTAGTAACATCAATTGGGATTTGGTGTCTCAAAACCGCCGAGGAGTCTGTGTACATATACTACATTGTTTGATTTAGTCATAATCGATTACATTAAATTGACAGTATACATTGTTATTTTGCAATTTCCCGGTAGTGCTCACTCCATATCAGGGTCTAAATCTACTCCGTCGTCCCGCGACGAGGTCCTAACTTTTCTGTTCTGGTTGTGAACCCAATACTTATGACCACTCACAAATATGATAAATTAACAAAAAAAGCTTTAAAAAAGAACAATTTTAGTCAATTAACACATAAGTGCATTAAAAATCTTTATTTTTTTTTGTATGTACAAAAAATGACATCTAGAATACGACCTCGTTAAAAAAATTCAAACATAAAGTGGGCATTTGCACATTTAAAGAATAATCTACACTACTGACACGTTACTGTAGACAATTGCCCAGCACGATTATCGAAATGAGGTGACCATTTAGGCGCGCCCGCTCAGACACAAGGACGTTTAGGCGCGAGAAGTTTAAACACAGTAACAATACACCGCAAGATACTTAAACGCGAAAAATTAAATCGTTTGTTCAATTATATTATTTTTTATTAATTTTTCCATTTAAAAGTTATTAAGATATTAAAGTTTAAGGTGGGTATTTAGTATAAAATTTTTTCAAAAACCTCTCCCAGAAAAGTTACACCTCTCCGAGGATTTAAAAAAGAGTTTTTTTTTATTTCCCGTGTATATTAAGCTAAAAACCCGAAACTACATATATTGAAATTTTATCAACCCGAAGTATGCTAAGTTGAAATAGTCAACCCCTAAGATATTTTTTGAACTTTTTTTTGATTAATTTCTACATTGATGTCGGGTCATAAATTAAATTATTAATTAAATAAAACAGTTGTCTTTTGTTCTTATGTAAGTTGAATTACTTTTATACATTTAATTTAAGTATTGTAGGTTCTTTTCGGTACGCCACATATAATCGCGGGATACTGCTTTTGGTTAGAAAAAACAAGCAAACTCGTTAGGACTGTTTATATTTCGACCGTTTTCTGTTGTACAATTGTAGATTCACTATTCGGTTTCTAATTTTGAATTTGCCTAGAGATTCTAATTTATAGTGAGATTTTAATTCACCACCGCATGTCAAATAGATATTTTCTTATTTCTTCTTAATAATAAACTTTCTGGAATTCGGTCTATCGATTACGTATGGTTTTCCTTTCGATTACTTGATTCATCTGCGTAATCTGGTCAAAAAATCTATCATTCATTTTACAATCTTTTAGGCTGCTGACGAAAAAAACAGGTTTCCGAAAAACTACTTATTTTTTTATTCATGAACATTATATTCTGTCAAAATCAAATATTTCACACCGACTACCTCTTGTACTTAATTCTCATAAGTTAGGAAAGCAAAGTGCCAACCTACCTAAAATTAATTTCAAAAGCGACTTTTTTGTGCTTTTTACGACTGTTGTTAAGCACATAGTGTAGAACAAAAATAAGGTAACTAAACACGTGTGAAGTTAGCGAATTAATGGCTTTCGATATTTTTAAAAAATATCAAAGATTGAAATGTTACTGTGATAATTTATGCGGCTTTGTGATAACTAAAGCGTTTATATATTTTATGTTTGAATGAATCGAAAGCAATAAATAATTATGTTTCTATTGCATTGATTAAGCACCTTGTTTTTTTTTATTGAGTTCTAACTAAAATTCTTAATTAATTTATAAATTAATGTAATAATCACCTTTTAAAGAGCCATGTTGGCTATGTTTGAATATCATCAAGCCGTGGTGGTTAGTAGTAGTCCTTCAACCCTACAAAAAACTTTAAATAGCGCACTTCAGTTAAAAATTTAAAAAGGACAAAAGAATTTACCCTAATGCTTTCTTTTTTACAAGTAAGTAAAGATGTTTTTAGAAACATTGAAAATACCCTAAATTTAGTACAAGAAATCCTTGCAGTTTGCTGCAGTGTTACCAATTACAAATTGTTGATTGCTGGTTGATTGTTAATGTTTGGTTGGGTAGTTTTATTTGTGTTATTTATTCATTATTGTTGCTCTTCTATTTATTTGTCCGTTTCCCAATACAGTCTTTTCAAGCCTAGATGAAAAGAGAAAAAACTAGGGTAGACTCTTTTGTCCTTTTTAAATTTTTAACTGAAGTGCGCTATTGCACGTTTTCCAATTGATTCTAAGGTTAAGTTTTAACAGAATCGGCAGTCTGAAAAACGTATAAGAGCCACACAACAAATTGTTATTAAGATTTGTCAATTTATTCAATTAAATTGTTTAATGTTAATTGGAAAGTAAACTATCCACATAACCGGTATTATTCAAAAGTTATACGTACTTTGGGTTTCCTATACATCTTAGAAATGGAATTCAAAATTTACTGCAGAAAGCTTTATAAAAGAGCAAGCACAAAAACTATGAAGAAAATGGAAACATTCATAGAAAATGGTCCAACAGAAAATTGCTAAATAAAACTAAATAAAGTCGACAACAAAAATGCTGCAGTCCTTGAAAAAAAGCACTTCTTCTCATATTCTTTCAATTAATAATTAATTTTGTATCTTTATCCAGATTAAATCTAAAATATTTTTTAAAACAAAGGCATAGTTGCATGTATGTATATAAATTTGTACGTTAAGGACATTTGTTTTAATACATGAATGCCAAGGAAAATCATTTTAGTTGATGTAGTCGAGTTTTCAAGGGATAACAAGGATATTGCCAATAATCGACAGATTTAATCAACATTTTACAATGTAAAACACAAAAAAAAATTTTTTTTTAAATTCAGAAGACAAAGATTTATTAAGTCTTGTGAATATTGTGTCAATTAAATTACCAGAACAATGGTAAAGATAAAAATAGTTTATAGGTACACATTGGCGTTTAGTCAACAGTTTCCAAACAGTTTCATATCAAATTCATAAATTAAATTTTTTTGTTAAATGCAAGCAAATTATTACTTAAGTGCGGAAATTGTATTTTGAAAAACAAGTGTAATAACCACACTTTTTGCCGCACGAACCCAAAGTTTGCAGACCGATTGGTCTACAAATGTGTAAGTTTTTCATACTATTTCTTCTATTTCGGTGGTATTTGCTTTAAATTTGTTTAATAAATAAATTAAAAAAATTGTAGTGGTAGTTTAATATTTAGGTGATTATTGGTCAAATCTGGAAAACTTCCGAATTTTATTAAAACAAATAACAAATCGCGCGCTACAAAGTACTAGTGCGTTAATAGGATCTATTACCTCATGTTATTTCGTGTCAAAGAGTATCATAAATTTTAGAATCGAAATAGAAAAAATATATATTTTTTTAAATTGCTTCATTATTTTAATTTCTTTCCCAGTTGAGTTAATAAATAAGTAGGAACATAAAGTAACAATAGAAAAAAAGCACAATTTTTACCTATTGAGCAACAATTAATATGAAGTCCCTATAGCACTTACCCATTTAAAACGTCGCCATCGGAACAGTCTGAAACGGAAAAAAAATCAATCGGAAAGAATAATCAACGGTTAAATTTAGCTTGCAATTGTAAACATCGTTTAAAGAAAAATAATTCCTACATCTTTACATCTCAAATGAGCAATGAATCACGGTCTCACTTTATCTGATTAATTTACATACATATAAATACATTAACATACATTCTTTAAAGAGGTAAGTGTGCATTAAACCAATCGTGCAACAAACAATGCATAAATTTTAAAATGACCGTTTTCAATTAAACGCTTGTTTAAACTTTAGCAAACGTTTAAATCGGTTATTTATTATTTATGATCCTTACAAATCATACCCGTGGTAAATAAAAACAACACTTCCTGTCATTTTTAAAGTCATTGTATTTCAATTAGGCAATAATGTGCAATGATATATTTACAACTATTAAAGGTAAACACTTTAAAAATAAGACGTTGTATAAATGGCTTCCGGTTTAAACGGAATAATAAGAACCTTTATTTAAAATTTTTAAATGTCTAGACTAGCTTTTGGGTGATAGGTAAAAGTCATTGTTATGTTCCAAATGAATAACAAAGTATGCGAGGTATACATACAGGGTGATTCTTTTCGATGATCTGTTAGAAGTACTTGGAGAACTACTAAAATAAATTATAACAAACAGTGAAAAAATGAAATTAATAAACTTCATCCGCCCGACGGACGGATAAAAATCCCCGCACTAATTTTTCCGTCTTTTTGCGACTTAAGTATTGACCAATGAAAGTCATTTTAGACAATATTTTCAGACGACAGGTGCATAAAATCTGAAAAGCGAAATGAAAACAAAACAAAAACCATGCCCAACAATAAGAAAACTCTAAACAATAGTATTAGAAAAAGAAGTTTTTTCTCATACTGTTTGTTGAAGTTAGAGTTGCTCAAGAAAAGATATCGGAGAACAAAATAAAACTAGGTATTTATAGACAAGTCCACTAAATCGGTCTAACTCAGGTAAGTAAGGATTCCACAAGGAATCAAACAAGATCCGAGCACGTGCATTACAGACTAAGAACGAAAGAAGAGAACATAAAAAAACGATGAAATTTAGACTTGTACTACCAAAGACTAGTAAGTGTATGTACTGTGTTCAGTAAATCTCATTATTTAATTCCCAGCAAAAATGCAGTATTACGAGCCAACCAGAAAACGAATGAATTACCGATGGTCATCCAGATTACAAATAGCAAAATACAGTAAAGAAAAATCAGTTTAGTAGCTATAGATTTCAAAGAACTCATATCACGAAATAGCAACAGTAATCAGTAACCCCTAGAAGTATAGTCTCAATTAGCCAGAATATGGAAAGTAATAAAAGGAAGAAATTAAAATAATGACAAGAAAATCGAAAAATGAGAAATCTAGTAAAGAAAAATTTTCTATTGAATCAAACTTCGGATTGAAGCGTAAATAATGTATGTGAGAGTAAAAGTCAACAGAGCTACACAAGATAGATAAACTTCGACCAAAACCAAACCCAACAGTAAAAGAAAGAAATAACAAAAGAAAGAAGAGAAAGAAAAAGTAAGTAATATAAAACCAAAAAAAGGAAAAATAAATGAAGTTAAAGAACAAAAATGTAGTTACTCACAATAAAAGAATATTATGCAATAGGTACTACTTTTAAATAAACCCAACCATTCACCTTTAAAACGTGATAAAAGGAAATGAACCCACGAGATAAGAAAAGAAAGACTTATTTGGCTAGAAGATAAGCCGGTCCAAACTTACCCTTTTAAAACGAGATAAAGTAAGGTACCAACAAAAGGTAACAAAATATAAAAGGTAGCTCAAAGTCTGGAAATCCGATGCAGATCGGCTAACCAAGCAGAAGTAGGGTAAGGTGGCAAAGTAATGTCTAGCTCTAATCGCATGCTTACGCTTGCCATCACCTTGTCACTTTACGGTAAGAGGATAGACCAGTTTTGGCTTGGTTGTCGAGATACAACAGTACTAGACTTTTTTGCTTTGCTAAACATTTTTAATAACAATTAATTAATTTTTGGTTTACCTACTTTTTTAAAACAAAAAAATTGTTAGCTACTTCCGGTGTAAGTGATAGGGGCACTCAATGGAAAATGGAAGATATTTTCATTAAATGAATGGTGTGACATGCAAAAAAAAAGTTAACAACAAATTTGAATTAAAAACATAACAAAAATAGGGGCTGCTCCGTACCTTAGTGGAAGTGGTAAGGTCGTAGTAAATGAATGCAAAATGTCAATAGCAATTCATCAAAGTCGGAGAGCGCTAAACAAGGTCACGAAGTTAAATAGCTTCAGCCATTGTTCACTGGAAGCCTGTCCAAAATGGTACTTTCCAGTTGACTTACCATAAGAAAGTACTGTCACAAATCTGTTAAAAGTTAACCCATCACACAAGAATAAAATAAAATATAGATAAACAAATTATACTGGATTAACATTACTAAAATACTGAAAAATCAAGTTTATCACGTGATCAATTTGATTTTCCACTATTTTAGTAATTTTATTCCAGTATAATTAGCGATCACCTGATCAATTTGATTTTTCACTATTTGTTAATCCAGTATAATCTGTTTATTTACTTACAAGAAGTCAAAATCTTAACCTTACCCGTTTTGCATTAAAAAATTACATAAACGCACAAAATGTTCAAACAATCAAAGCGCACCGAAAGTTAATATGCACGTAAATACAAAAATACTTCGCTACATTTAAATCATGAAGTTCAAAGCACTTTTTAAATTCAGAGATTGTTGTAGCGGAACGGACGACGATGAAAACGAAGACAAGAAGTCGGATCAAAATAATTATTTTTAATAACACCAGAATCCGACACGTTGGTACATTAAATTCTTTTGAATAGCTCTTGCTAAGTAGGAATGTATGTTTGTGATACGGGAGTTTTAAAACCGCAATATTGCAAAAGTCGGTAAGGACTTCCGTTTGCAATAAACTCCGAAAATTAAATATTGACTTCAAACTTGAAACTTATTCATTTTAGGTACCCTTACGTCCGTTAAGAATGTATCTAAAATCAGCGTGAACCGATCGTCGAGTGACTGAAAACGGTAATAATGGTACTCTTATAATCACTTGTGTACGTACCGTTCTCAAAGCTTTCTAGATGATGAAATTTTGAACTACATTAAGAAAATTACAATACCAAAAAATAAACAATTTTTCCGTATATGAAATTCGACGTAATTTAAATATTCACAATAAAGACTTAGCGATTATCTTTGAAAGAAAAAATTTTAACGAAGGTTACAATGAAAGGTTACAAGGTTACAGTTTATAAAACCTTTAGACAATCCAAACGATCCTAAAAAAATGTGTGATAAATCGGGAATCTATAAAATAAGTTGTACATACTGTAAGAAAGTGTATGCAGGATAATGTGTAATAAATCGCAGATCTATAAAACTAATTACGAAGACTGTAATAAAGTTTATGCAGGGTAAACCAAGCAACCTACTAAAACTTATTATAATCGCGCTTTGTAAAATAATGTATGTACGTATGCACTCTGATCTAGAGGCTATACGAATGGAACAATTTGATTCAGTTTTCATATCCAGACTATTCTAGAGATTTTTCAGAGGTACTTTTTTTCTACCCTTAAATTGGTACATTTAATAAATTAATTTAGAATTGTGTAATAAGTGTAGATAGGAGAAAGTTAGTACGGGTCACATCATTATTCTTTTAGTATCAGTTCGGAGATTATGATAGCTTAGAATTAAAGCACGTGCTTCTTGAAGTTTTTGATGTTTTGTTGTTCTTCAATCAGCATTGACAGAAATGTAAAATTATCACAACCTTATTTGAGATATCTCTTATAGAGAAGGGCAACTTTATCTCTGGCTGAAGTATGCTACATGAGCTATACTGAATACCTGAATGATGGTATACCTAAAACCGAAAAGAGTTCCTTCAATTAAATTAAGAAATCTAATGTTACACATTACTTCAATATTGGAAAATATGTTAAAATGTGTTAAAACTTAATTAAGTTTAATACAAGACAAAAATAAAAAAAACTTATGGGACGACAATTCTCCCCACCTGATATTGTGTGCCTCGATACTAGTAAATGTATAAGAAGGTATAGAAAGTGTAAAATTTTAGATAGAAAAATTTAAATAAAACCGATTAGGAAAAACCACAATGAAATAACTGTTTTAAAATGTTACGCAATTCATTATTGACTTTAAAATTCAGAAAGTATCGTAAAAATGACGCACTCTCTTCCTTGAACATGTTTTAAGTCGAAAATACGATATGCTCGACAAAGAGGAAAAAGATAATTTACAGTTTAGTAAAAAATTGTTCAAATAAAAGTTATAGATAATAAAATTTCCAACAAGTTTCCACTCATAACTTTTTTTTTATAAATTTATGTAGGTTAAACTCCATTTTCGCTCTTCAGATTATCACCAAAATCTAATCAGACCTGCGCAATTATAAATAACACCTACATATAAAGTTTCATAAAAACGGGACTCTCCAGAAAGAATTTTTTTTGCTTTATTATAACGTACTCCCTAAACTGGATAGAAAAGTGAAAAAAAGTTGTTAAAATTTTTGGTTTGAAACCGTCGCTTCGCATAACTCCTCATCTTATTTATAAAATTAATCTAACTTAACGTTTATGTTTAAAACTATTTGATATAAATTGAATCATATATATTATTGCTAAGCCTTGTGGTAAAAAATTATAATAACTTTTGACATGTATCCCCGTTTTTCTAAAAACCTTAACTTTAAATGTTTACTTAAAATATGTTGGATGCTTTTAAAAGTGGTTCAATAGTTTAATTATATTCTTTTAATAAAATGTATGTATTAATCTAGCAATTTCTAACGCAAATTTTTTTTTAGATTTTTAAAAAACAAGAAAATTATTAACTAATTAATTACGTTTTTTCAATTAACGAATTTAAAACGAAATGTTTAAACACCTCAGTTTAAAAAATATACCTATTATACGCACGCAATACCTTAAACGTTTCAGTATCTTATCATGCATCATACTATTATAATGTTAACCAGTAACAAATAAAATAAATAAAATGGCATTTGTTTAAATGTTTCTTGCATTTTCGCTAACATTACTGTTAAAGTAGTTAAACAAAAACGTAATAAATCCTTATATTTCCATTTTAATTTAATTTCAATATTTGCTTATATAGGATGTTCAATTTATTAATAAAATATTTCTTGATTTTTTAACGTCACTTTTGAAAGATCTGTAGTAAAAATTACTCAATACACATTTAACAAATAATATTATTCAATTGTAATCATAACTTTTTTTATATGTCTAATATTAACTAAATGTAAATCATTGGTTTTTACAAATTATTCCAACTTTAATTTTATTTATCAATTTTCTAGTCAATAATTACGTTACAATAAATTACTTACGAAGTATCTGGAAAATGAACACTTGCATACAGTGTTTCTTGTTTTGTAATTTATATTCTAATTAAAAAAGTTAGTCAATTTAAACAATTTGCGCAATACATTGAAATTGTGTTTAATAAAATAAAATTAAAGATTTACTTTTAAAACAATGTTTTCGTAAATTAAACGACGTATATTAAGTTAATCTGGTGTTAAAAAAATGTTTTGACCTGCACATTTGCAGGTTGTCAAAAATAAAAAAAGGTATCTAAATTTTAAAGAAATTCTTTGTAAATTTAAATTAATTGCCTATAATCCGGTTTAAAAAAATTAATTTTTGGTATAATGGACTCTAATTTAAAGTCTCTTACCCATTTCTAAACACACATGTAGAAATCTGTGTGTTATTGCAAAATTTAATTTTTCCTTGTAGTTTTTGAGAAATCTATAATTCTAGTTTTGATTTGATAATTTTGTGACTTAATAACATCTAAATGGTTTCATATCAAATCAAAAGTGTAACTAATTTTGCGATTACACCAAAACTAGCGTAATATGCTAATAAAAACGCATATACTGTTCGGTTTTTATTATAGAAGTTATTCTTTTCTAAATCATTGATTGTGCGGGCAATAATACAAGTCTAAACACGAAGATAAATAGTTATTAGTATGTAGTTACTACTTGCTAATTAAAACTGATTAGAACTTTCAAGTAGTGTAGTATATGTAGGTATACCTATGTATAGTTTTGCACTTAACAAATAAATTATATGTATATATATATATATATATGCATCCACTTAATTTGTTGTACATAAAATTAATATGAGTGTAGAATATTTTGATAGTTAGTCTTAAAGTAATTCTTCCATATTACTTTCTTTTTTCTTGTAAGATATTTGCTATACCTAATAATGGAGATGATAGTCCGGGTGCTTTCATCAAGCTTGATTTTTACATTAAGGCATGTTCGTGATGTAGATAAATAAGCTTCCCTAAGTCAGTCAATTTCTGTAACAGCTGATGCTGATTGATTTCAATCTTCTAAAATAACTGTAAATAGTATATTATAAAATTTAAAAATTAGTTAGTGAACAGTAAATCAACTAAAAAATGTGTGATTCAACCTTCAAAATTTATTTTCTTGAAGTACTTTATGAAATCGAAAAGTCGTATCAAAAAATTTGACAAAAAAATTCAAAACTCTAGTAATATCGATCAGGATATTCCACTTGCAAAAAATGGAATTCGTTAACGCCTAGCGAAAATAACAATACCCTACATAAAAAAAAATTAAAATGCGAAAAAGTTAATTTGGTGAAACCATTTCGTGATATTTTGAAATACTATTGAGTTACGAAAATTTGGTTGACTGGCGACTGATTATTTGTCTTCACCGTGTTTATAAACAAAATTGATATTTTTCTATTCAGGTTGTCGAGATTTATAAAGTAAGTTAACTATAATTTTTTTTATTTTAATAAAAATCCAATTAATTAACAAATTTAAATTAATATTAATAATACGCAATGCAATAAAAATCCTTTTATTAATTTTAAAACGACTAACAATCAAAAATATTTTTTAGATGAAAGTGAATTTTTAGTACTTAAAAGCCGCTAAAAAGTGTGTGTTTTCAGGTTTATTTCATTAATATCCGTTTCTAGGGTAGCGTCATCTATCGATATTTTCTTAATTTACGTTAACAATATCGACTTTAGCTCCTATATCATGTTATTCTTTCATATTATTATAGTTACCTTTATTGATCCTAAATCTTTGACAATAGTTTTCCAATTAAACTTATTTATAATAAAAATCACCAAACAAATGTTATAGTTTTAAATCTTATTTCAGTTAAAATGTAATTTAGTTTCTAAATAGAAAGTAGTAGGTATGTGTGAATGTAGGCATCATTTGACATTTAATTCATTCTACTGACTTCAAACTTCTATTATTATTACTGTCAAGCCCATTTCTCGATTTTCATGTGAATCGGGAGATGGTACACCTACCTGTATTTTTAACAAAATAATATAATGATAAAAGTATTGCGGTAAGCACGTCCAGTTTAGATCATTCAAACTCGTATTAAAAAAACGCTGAATTTTTATAAATACCATAACTCTGTAAAGATAAGGAAATATACTCGCTTTGTAATCATTAACCGAATCTATAGTAAGATTCACGAAGCAAAATAGCTATCACGTTTAGAACACGCATCAGTGTGCACGAGAAAAGCCGTAGTTACACGAAGAATATGATCGCGAAACGAACTACCTTGACAACAAAAATAAAATGGTGCAAGGTGGTTTCCATTTGTCAGAATGTACAGCTAAAAACAGTTCCCTACTGTATCTGCTTAATATCTTGGTGTTCCATTTGAATTGGTACGACTAGTTTCGAACGGTACCATATAACCTTCCTCTGCCCCCAATTGTACTTTTTGATGTCACAACTTTTTCATTAGGCAATTTAATTGTAGTTATGTTTAATTCACATGTGCGTTTTGATGACTTTACACATACCTAAAATTTTGTATTTAAGTATAAAAAATAGTTGTGTATTTAAAATTTTTAACAAAGGATCTCCATCTTTAGTTAGAAGGACAAACGTATATTTTAAAAGTGAGTGAAGAGGATTATAATTAAGCACGCCCCTTGATTAAATATTTTACATGGAATATGAATATGTTAACATTTTTTAATAATGAGTTTTGCAAATTTGTTGCTATTCCATGCTAGGGTGTGTGGCAAATCACAAACCACCGATCTAAATAATATCCAAGCGACACCAGCAAATGAAAATGACGTAGAGTTAACAAGTAAATCAAACTGGTCATACGATCAAATAATTTGTTTATTAAATTTGATAGAAAACCACATATGGAGGAAACCAATCTCCCTAAAAAAGAAACACCTTTTGATAACATAGCGAGTGATCTATTAAGCAATAACTTCAAAGTTACGGCGAACAGTGTCAAATTAAGAAGGAACTACACGTTAAGAATAGAAACCAAAAAGACAAAACTGATTATAAAGACAACTTTGGCGTTTCTGATAATGAAGCCAAACTCGACGCTTATCTTGAAAGAGTGAAAGCCGAGGCTCAAGAAAGGGACGGCGGCGAGTCGGATGGCGAAAGCACCGATGAAGATTTTAGCCCCGGCCGACAAGCAGAAAGTGACGTTGCGGAAAAATTTGATAGCAATCCTTCAACTTCCGATGAAGAATCCGACGGCAACAGCGACAAAGAAAAGAAGGAGAAAAAACCCAAAAAAGATAAAAAAAAAAGAAAGCAAAGACTGTATCCGAGAAACCTCGCAAACAAATAACTTAAAAAATTAAAGATAAAAGTCAACCGAAACGCCCTTCGACCGCTTTTATGCTATGGTTGAACAAGCCCAGAGAATAAATAAAGTCTGAGAATCCTGGAATTAAAGTTACCGAAATAGCTAAGAAATGCGAAAAAATTAAAGGATAAAACGAAATGGGGAAAAAAAGCCGCTGCCGATAAGGAAGAATATGAAAAGGCTATAAAAGAATGAAAAGGTGCAGGAGGTGGTACCTCTACTGCTACTACCGAGAAGAAAGAAATCTCAAACAAATCTGCTCCATCGAAACTCAAGGATAAGGTGTCGCCTAATAAAGGAACTTTCAAGAGTAATGAACACGTCAGCGACGATGATAGCAGCAGTAGTTCCGATGACAAGAACAGTAGCAAAAAACGTAAATCTTCGGATAGCGGCGGTAAAGATAAGAAGAAGACAAAAGCAAATAAAAACCTGGAAAGGATAAATGAAAGGGAAAAAAGAGCGCTTCTAACGATGAAGACGATGAGGAGGAAGAAGCAAAAAGTACGCCCTCTTCCAGCGATGGTTCAGATACTGATTAAGTGTTATTGATATTTGAAATTATTAAATATAAAAAAATTTGATAATACTGTAGGTTATTAGCTAAATAAAATGTTTAAGTACAGTATCAAGTTAAATAAAAAGGCTTATTAGAAGCTATAAAATTTGCAAAGATGACAAAACAAAAACTGACAGGAGATCATCCAAGTTCCAATTTTTTGAGAAAATGGATAAATTATTACGTGATAATCCCATTGTTTCCTATATGAATTTTTGATTTTTGTTTACCTTAGGCGCTACTAGTGACGTTGACTTTCAGGTAGATAAAATACCAAAAAGAAATTAGAAACTACAAATATTGCGGCACTAACAGAACTAAGGAAAGAAGAATATAAAAAAAAGAGACGAAAGACATAAAGAGAATCTTGCCGTAGAACCAAAAAAGGTAGCATTATTAGGAAGAATTATGGAGAAATTATGATTACTTATTTTTATATATTAACTTAATTTATAATTAAAAACAGTTTGAAATAAATGTCTTCTTTATTGAATAATTTTAAATATTTCTTCTCTTTTACTTCCATGCTAGCAAAGCAGAATACATTTGAAAATCATCCTTCAAAGTTGGTGGAATAAAAACAATGATAGTAGGTACTGTCACATATATTTTTTTTAAATAAGACTTAATATGGTTTTTAATAATTGGTTTTAACGAATATTAAAAAAAACTTTGAAGTAAGTAAAATTGAAATTTGTTAGAAATTTATAATGCTTACAGGTAATAAATAAATTTTGGATTAAAACAGTTGCAGTCAAAGTAAATTTATAATGTTTCGCTTTGTTTGAGATTGCATTTTGTTTTTCTAAATTTTCAGAAACAGCTGATTCCCGACTAGTAGTTATAGTTTTCATTATGAAAAAATGGTGACGTCTTCACTGATAACCACAAAAAAATACTATCATTTACAAACATATCATAAGTACAATTTACAAATATACAAATTTAAAAGTTACAATATGAGTGTGGAATATGTTTACGTTATTCTTAATAATTTTTAATGAATCAGATATTGATAAAAATTTATTATTGAATTTACTTATGTGTGGGTATGGGAAAGTTGACATAGGCGTTTTCTATGTTAAATTCCGAGTTAAATTCAAAAATAATGCATATCTTTGTTCTGACACAATTTGAGCACAATAGCAACATATTTTATTAGATAGATAAATGAAAACAAATTTATGTGGTAATGTAAGGTGTTTAAAGCGTATTTTAATTAAAAAAACAGTAAACATTTTATAATGATTTAGGTCAAAACTTCTAGTTCGATTTCGATTGCGGTAACTTTTTTATTAATAAAAATACGTCGATGTTATTATTAATGCAATTATTATAAAATGAGTTTAATCTATTTTGAAAATGTCACATTTACTTTAAAAATTGTATTATAATATCAATAATAAAGTTAAATAAAAAATACTGCAATCCTAGTTGGGGAGCGCAAAATAGGTCAAAAATTAGAGAATTCGCCACAAAGGCCGCTTATTAAATGAAAATTCATTCGGTTAATAGATGAAATAACCTGAAAAATAATTTGTTTAATTTATTTTTTAGTAAAATACGCTTTGAATACTTATTTTTATCCCATCAATTTATTCTATTTTATCTATTCAACATCAGTAAAAAGATATACGTTAATTTTTAATTTAACGTAGTAAATGTCTATGTGAACTTTTCCGTGAGACACAAACGGTAGCGTTACTAGTTTTTTTTTTATTAAAAACTTTAATTGAAATTTAACTTTGGCATCAAGTTGTGCTTTGATCGAGATAAAAATTAATCAAAAAAATCACAGTCATTTAAATTTATTTCCAAACAAAATTGGAAACAGTTATTTCCCAAAATATCAAAAAAGTTAGTAAAAAGGGTTTTTCTAAATGCAATGTTTAGCCCATATTATACTTGGTAGCTAATCCCTATCAAGTGGTCACTAATTTTTTTCTAAAAGCACATATTGATGCAAAAGCCAAATTCAAATAAAGCTCTTAATTTTAAAAAAATCCCATATGATGCAGAATTTGGTGGTCATATTGTATACTTACAACAAAAAATTACTATATGTTAAAATTGTTTAAATGGTAACTTAAAAGAATAATTTCTGAATGTAAAGCTCGATAAGTGTTAACCGTTTTGATGTTAATTAATATTACCATTGAATATATAATTATTATTTGCGTGACTTGTCGTCAGAAAAAAATTATATATCTCTTTAACTTCATGGTATAATATCTACAAAAGTGTGCACCATAAAATACTGAGATGATCGCCAATGTACGCAGTGAATTTTTTTAAAATTAACCCCAATCCACTAATATTTTTTGTAACGTCATTTACCTACTTAACGTTTGTGCATAAAGTGTAGGTAAATATTATTGTTTGTGACACACACACAAATAAAATAAATGCAGTAAATCTAATTACAAAACAAAATTAATAGTAAGTTCAGGAAAATGACTAGATTTTAAATTAATCTCAGAAATATAATTAAAAATATGATTGGGTTTAGAAGAAGAGTTTAAATTGAAAGATCAAAACAAGAAATATTTCGTGAAAATCAATTTCCATTAAACTGGATTATAAAAATGTTTACAATCATGTTTTCAATAAATTGATACCTTGAAATTAATTATAATTGAAACAACCCTTACTTACTTATTGTTATATCTCACCATATAATAAATTAATAAATCATTTGTTTTGGCATTTTTATGTTACATTTAAATTTTAAATTCGCAAATCTGTTGCAAATCCAACGAAAAAATAACACTAATTCCCAGTAAATGGAAATAAGTATATCAGAGTAGGTTACGCACACACGCATTACATTGACAAAGCTGACTTTATTTAAGAAAACAATTTTGAAGAAAAATTATATTCGTTTTGAGAGAAGCTTCGGAAACTATGATTTTAGTAATTCACCTACAAAATCTACACAGAAGTAGGACAATTAAAAAGTCATTTTCTTAAGTAATGATTTAACAATAATAAAATGTGCATTAATATGCTAAAATATTATTAAAAACCAATATTTCCATTTTTTTAAATTAACAGGTCGATGTTTATAATATATTGTTTATAATTTATTGTTTAATATTTAAGCATATAAAATTTTGTTCTTTTTAATTTAGGCAACTAATTTTATTTACGACAATAATACAGTAATTTTCTTAAGCCAAACATCTCTTTAAACATTTGGAACGCTCATTTTACATTAAGACTCGAATAAAGCGTATATGATTTATAAGCGTAGTAAGTGTACCTGGTGCACGTAAAAAACTTAAACTTGTTTTAAACGTAAACAAATGTATTAAACAAAATTTTAATGTGAGTTAGTATCCGTAACGAACATTATTTTTATTAATTATTTAAGTAGAAAAATAATGACATTTAATTTTTAATTACTAATTGTGAAAATTACAAAAAAATTAATAGTAAAAAATAAACAAACTTAAATTAAGAAATTTGGTGACAATCAATTTAAACTGAACTGATTACAAAAATGTTCACATTAAATTTTTTTCAATTAGTAGGTACCGAGAAGTTTATTATGATTGAAATAAATTTCATGGGTCCTAAAATTCATTTTTTAGGTTAAGATTTTAAAATATTATGATTTTCACGTTTAATAAATTAATAACGTTATTGATTTTGGCATTGTCATATTTGAATATTAAAATCAAAAATGTTGCAAGATAAGCCCGCAAATCTGTTGCCAATCCAACAAAATAATCACAATAATTAAAAGGTTCCCGAAAAATTAAAATAAATCACAGTAGGTTACGTACAAAGCGTACTTGATTAAAAAAAATAACCCCCAAAACTTGAATCATAATAGAAATAATAATTTGATCAAGCAGGCAAAAATAATTAAGTTTGTGTTTTTGTGTAAGTAATTAGAATCGCATTGAAACTATTCGTGACGCATATTAAGAAAAGTTTCTTGTTTACGGTTTTAATTATTCCACATTTACATCAATAAAAAACAATTTAAAATTATAACAACATACATCATAAATCAATATTGAGGTACAGTTAACAATTTTATGTCGTATAAAACAGCTCAACACAGCTTTACCATAACGATGTGTTTATTGCCCCCTACCACTTATCCCTCCACAAACTGTTTAAGGAGAAGGTTTAGAAAGAGAGGGGCAACAAATTTTAGTGGGGATTAATGCAAGTAGGAGAACAAAAACGTAGGCGTGTCGGCAAGATTTTCTTGCAAGCATGCGTCACGCCAACAACAACTAGCGACTTTCGGCAAGGAAACGAAACAAAATGGTTGCCGACGGTTAACATTCCACATCATAGATGGCCCTGATTGTAACAATCTTTCTTTGAATAATGATTAGAAAGATATTAAAATCATTATTACCCCTAAAACATTGATATTTACATTTCAAATAATATTTTAATGTCGTAATCGTTGTCGCATATGAATTTAAATTTATTTTTCGGGATTTATTGAAAAAAGTAATTAATCGATTTTTTTGCGAGAAAGAACATTTTAACGTAAAAAGGAGGTGTAAACTTTTTACTCAAGTTTTAAAGTATGAAAACCTGTAAGATTTATACCTGAAATTTCAATTTATGGGAAAAACTTTTCTTGTAGCATTAATTCTTTCGGCGATGAAGGTAATATTTTAAAACGATTACTTAGAACATTTTTACAATTCATTGCATTTGCATGAAGTTGAAATATGGTTTTAAATGGTTTTAGCGTGGTGAATTTGGTTTTCGGGCAAAAAGCTTTTGCAAAGAGAATTTATTTCGTTGTGACAAATATTAAGTAATAAAAATTGGTTTCTGTTTGCGGAAATAAAAAATAAATCAAATAATTTATGTATTTGAAGTTGTATACGCGTCGTAGCCACTTCCGGTCCATTTGCAGCGCCGGGACGACCACGACGCCGCGTATTTCATCTTCGACATTCGTCGCGGATCAACTATCTCTATACCGCCAAGCTTTTTATATGCATTTTATGTCTGCACAGAGATCTTCTTGTTGTTGAAGGACCTAAAAGTAATGGACCGTGATATTTTTACGAAAATTGAAACGTAAATATATTTTATAGTCTATAAATTTATTATATAAACACCCCGGCTTGTTTATATCACTACTAAATGGCAAAGCAATAAATAAAGACCGATGCATCAAGTTATGATGAAATAAAATGGTTTTATTTTCGCGGTTTAATTTTTTTTATGAAATTTTATTTATCCGTGAAAAACTTGAGACAAAGCAACGGGAAAATCGATTTTCCCTACACAGCTGAGCTATGCAAATCAGCTCGGTCGTGCTCTGGATTTTATGCACTGCCTACCTCCGTTCCCAGCCGCGCTAACCATTTACATGTTATATAACACTTGCCAAAAGTAACACAACCAATTTTGTCTTCCTTAATTCTTACCTTGATCTAAAGTTTAATTATCAATTAAAATAAGACGTAAATTTGTTCATCTTCATTGTTTAAGCTACATTAATGCTAGACTGCAAGAAAAACTATATTATGAGTAAAGGCAAAAATTGTGTAGGTATACTTATTTGGTTGTTAATACGTTAATGGTAAAAATAAATTAAAATGCTTTCATTTGAAGAATGTTAGAAATCTGTCTAAGGCGGAAATTTTCGTTTTTCAATGCGTGTTTCATCATTCGAAGTCGAATGAAGAAATTTTCCGATTTTTTCTTTAAATGATCTAATAATAACGACAATCATGAGAGATTAAGGATATAATAATTATTTGAATACAGCGAAAATATTTAGTGTTTATTTACACCTGAAATTGCTGATTTAAAGAATTGTTAAAACTACATGATGCGAATTCAGTCATGATGGGTACCATCAAATTTTTAATTTTTTTTAATTGCCATTTATTTTTAATCGGTACCTAATATATTTGTTCTTTCTAACATTGTTTAACATAATTTTTAATTTATAGCACTTAAATTTGGTGTTACTTGTGTTTGTTATGAGATTCAATCCCAATAAACAACTTAGTATAATCTACAGCCTTATTGGGCTAAATTATACACAATTCGTCGTGGACCTGAATCAATACACCTTAGTGTTATATTACTTATGTACTATACATTATTTCTTATGTTGTAGCGTTCAGAAACTCATTGACGCGACGGATGCATAAGGACCTAGGTAATTTTTGAAGGGAAAACTTTCATTTTGAAATTGTTTGTAATGTGCCCAAACGGTTTACGTAAAATTCGTTGTGTAATGCAATGCGTAAATAAACTTCTAAGATTTATAAACATATACGTCAGTTTGATGTGGCCATTTGCATGTAATGCAGGAGTTACGACGTGTGGGGGTGTAAAAGGGTCTGGGGAAGGGTTTGTTATAGGGGAGAATCGTGGATCTGTTAGCGGCTTCACACCGAAACCCGTTGGTGACATGTTGGGAATTAAATTTTGAGCCACATTATAAAAGAAAATTATTAAATTTTTCTTATGCTAGCAATTCAGTTATATCCTCTCTATCGCTAATTACAATAAAAATGGTAAGTAGAAAAATTTGAGGTGTATCTAGCAGTTCCACCTACTTAAATAAATTACTATAATTTAAGCTTAATTTTATTACAATAATTTTTTTAAGATTGCGATTAAAGCGAAATTTCTCAAAAAGCGTTGGTAGTTTGAAAATTCATCTCAAATAGTAGTAAATTATCTACATTTGAGAAATAAAAACTATTTGGCATCGAATGATTCGATATCATTATAAGAAGTCAGAGCACGAAAGGCTTCTATAAGATGGCGTATATCAAAATCGACGCTAACGAGCGACGCACGTGACTACGGTAGCGCAAGCGCGTCGCTATGGAAACAACACCTCCGTCGGGAGCGTCGATATGGCTGGTGACCGTCACGGGAATTTCTATATATTTTCGTGAAAAAAATACTATACAGACTAAAGGTATCTTATTCGCCAATTTAAGTGTATATAAAAACAACTTTTTTTTCCCCAATTAAAATGGGCCGACTTCATTTATAATAAACCGCAGATAGTTGTGTGTTACGTTTGAGAGAATAGACCACTTGTTTCATGTACACTAGCCAGGTCCGGACCCTTCTTTATGCAAATTTATTACCCCAAATTGAATTATAAATTTGAATAACAATAACCCGTGACGAAATACAAGAATTAGGGTTTTATGCTATGCTTAATTTTAAGTACATTGATTTCTTTGTCACGGATTAATACTTTTTAGATTTCAGACAACCAGAAATAATCAGATTTTTCTATACCGTACATTAATAAAGCAACGTATACGTTTCAGAAACCTGATGAAAAATGTCTTAAACCTGAGGTAGATAGCTATCGAAGTTGATAAGGGAGTGTCGAATAATACAAATGAAGTTTGCAAATTGGAATTTCTGATGTGTTGGAAGCAAATTTGATATTCTATGATAATGGTGACATTCGAACTAACAGTGGACACATGTTGCTTTTACCATCAGGTAATTTTATTCGGTTGCAGGTTTGAAATAATATCTGTATAATTAGGATGTAAATGCCAAATGGCCGTGCAGGTAAACAAAACCCAAACGTTTCAATAACACACACAGTAGCATGTTTGATCATCGCTAGATCATCGTTGGCAGTCGTCATGAGCGAGTGTTTACAAACAGGATCCAGTCAGCTGTGAGCGCCGCGTTCTGAATTAATGCTGCATACATTTAAATATATTTGCTACGACCGCGATACACTCCGCTTTTCTAATGATTTTGGGGGAGTTTATACTGCCTGATGACGAAACGAGCACCCTGTTAAGTCACCAAGAATGTTCTTGTGTAATTGCTATATTGACTTTGGTTATCCTACCAGAGTGTAAATTCACATACTCTGCAATAAACCAAAGTGGATCTTAAACTTCAATTTCAGACATCACTTTGATTTAAATAAACAAGGACCCTCTTTGTACTTTAGAGACTTTACTCGCAGCATTCTAGGTAATACAAACCCGACTTGTTTACATAATTACGGAGATTTAATATTACGCGACTGTATTTTAAACACTTTTGATTAATTCATAATATCGCACTATTATGTGTATTTAGTTTTCCTTTTATTCTTCTCTTACGACTTGTTTATGAATTGGACAATAAAACAACCAAAACAGTTCATTTTAAAACCACACCCCTCAAAAAAATAGTAATTGTGATGCATTTACCATGTAGCTATACACACATCGACATTTACAAACTTTCACGTGTACATCAAGGTTTTTCTGTATTGAAAATATTCTAAAATAATCCTCAAGTATTTCTTGTATTGGAAGCTGATCGCAACGGCTACTTTTCACAACGGCCACCTAATTCAACCACCTTTGACATTTTTTCTAAACAGCCCACTTTTCACAACGACCATATCGGTCACTGACTTTTTCTATAAAAATATATCCGACATTTTTTTTTATACCGCTATACTGTTGCAAACGATCACTTTCGTATCTATTAAGCACGACAACTTTTTTCAAATGTCACCACAACTTTTTTACTACAGCCATTGCGATCATAACGGCAACCTACATTATTTCAGAAAGCGAAATGAGTTAAGTTTAGGGCTAGATAGAAAAAAAATTACTGAAATGAATAGAATAGGAATTAAATTTTATTAATAAAATAATTTAAAATTAACTGAGAAATCTCGCTATGGTTTACAACGGCCACTTTGATGTTTGTTCACAACGGCCACTTTCTTAGATGTTGATAAACAACGCCCACTTTTTTCGTAACGATCACTACAGAGGTTTTTCTCAACGGTAACCTTGTTTCTTATAAAAATGTATACTGAAGCCTTTTGCAACGCCCAATTGCTCATAACGGTCACCTTAGCGTCTTCAAACGATCACTTTCGTATATATTCACCACATCCGCACATACTTTTTTTACTACGGCCATGAGGATTACAACTTCCACTTACAGACTTAAGCATAACGGCCAGCTTGTTTATACCGAACACCAAAGTTTAGTTACAAAAGTGTATATTAGAAATTTCATAACGCCCACTTTGCCAGCATAAATTTTTATTTCACTACGCCCACCATTATTTCAACAACGGTGTGACTTCATATCTTCAGATTAAAAGCAAAACATTTTTAGTTACATGGCCAATTTTCGAGATACTGCAAGAAAGTCTGTCTAGATTAAAGAAAATTAAAAAACGTTGCAAACTGAATCGATATGGAAGAACAAGAAGAAGTTCCAATTGACCACGACTCAATAACCCGGCACACTTAGCTTTAAGCAATTTTAACCAGGAATTTCTTACATCTCTAATTTTTTTGCAGTTATTGTTTACCTTCGTCCAAACAAATATTTTATGCAGAAAAAGAAAAAAATCGTTTGAGCCATTTTCTAAAGAAATCAGAATATCATTTTTTGAGTATAAAATAGATTTCGACATAAATATGCTCTTGGAATTTCAGGAAAAAAAACTAAAGTTAATAGTTTTAATTGAATGAACAAAAAACAAACGTAAAGGGTTCACATACAGCTTGAAGTAGTTTAGAGGAGTAATCTGAATGACCACTGGGAACTTTGTACTTTCTCCATACATTATTATAATCATAATAAACTGATTCCACTGTCTGTTCACTAAAGAACCCTAAACCTTGTAGCTTTTAATTGCAAAATATGTGATAGATGGAAAATACAGAATGAACTTTTGAGGTGAAGGCCAAAGAAGTACTTCTAAATAAATCAATATGATTCTTAAAATTAGGATCAAGTGTTTGACCAAAGGATGCTCTCACTACGTATTTAAAATGCACAAACACCCTCACAAATTTAAAACATTTCAAGAAACAGCCCTCTTTTTTTAAAAATATTTTACAAGCGTTTCCTTTAAATCAGGTATGGCTATGCGTTACTTCTCGCTGAACATTTCAAGATTTGGCACACGAAAACGTTTCTTTCTTATAATCTGTCAGCATATTATTTAAGAGTGTATTCTTACTCCCCAGGATCTGATGCAATTCGGGTTTATATAAAGAAAAGGTATGTCAGATTTGGCATGCAATTAAAAAGTTTGTGTAGAATTTTGCCGTTTTTACAGCCTTTGTTACAAGCAACTTATTACCGTATTTGTAAAGCTGTGCATAACACCAAGATGATTTTCGTTGGTTGGTAACATACGAGGATGTATTGCTATCTAGTTAGCCTAGACCAGTTCCTTGCATAAACAAAATATTGCGTTACCATAGCAACGAACAATAACTTATTAGAAGTGTCAGTGTAAAGTTTGACGTCAAAAAAGTAAACCAGAGTCACGCAATAAATTAAATGAAAAAGATGTCCACCGAAATTGTGAAAATCAAAAATTGGAGTATCGAGCCATCATCAAGTACCTGTATTTAAAAGGGTTAAGAGGTAAGCAGATTTACGAAGATATGCTTAATATCCTTGGTGATCAATGTCCTTCGTATGCGACCGTCAAAAATTGGAATGCAAGCTTCAAAAGAGGTAAATTTTCCATTGAAGATGATGACCGATCGGGAAGGCCAGTTTCTGTGTCAGTCCCCGAAAATATCGAAGCAGTTCATGACATGATTTTATCAGACCGTCGAATTGGGCTAAAACGGATATCTGAAGCACTGAATATTTCATACGAACGCGTTCATCATATGGTTCACGTCAATTTGGACATGAGAAAAATTGCTGCAAAATGGATCCCCAAATGTTTGAATGTTGACCAAAAGCGTGCAAGGGTAGAAGCATCGCGTTCGATCTGTGCTCGATTTGAAAACGATGTAGACTTCTTAAACCGAATTGTTACTATGGATGAGACTTGGGTACATTTCTACGATCCAGAAACAAAGCAACAATCGATGGAATGGCGACACTCTGGTTCTCCAAGACCTAAGAAGTTTCGTGTCCAAAAATCTGCTGGAAAAGTTCTTGCTTCAGTTTTTTGGGATTGCCATGGAGTAATCATGATTGATTTTTTGGATAAGGGTAGAACAATAACTGGAGATTACTATTCGACATTACTGACCACTCTACGGGAAAATATTAAAGAGAAAAGACGCGGAAAGCTATCCAAAGGTGTTTTGTTTTTGCAGGACAACGCCCCTGCACACAAATCTCATGTTGCCATGCAAAAAATTCGTGATTTAGGGTTTGAATTACTAGAACACCCCTCTTATTCACCCGATTTGGCTCCGTCCGACTATCACCTCTTTCCTCAACTAAAAAAAGTTTAAAAGGTCGTACATTTTCTTCCAACAAGGAGGTAATAGAAGCTGTGGAGGTCTGGTTTGCAGAGCAAGAAGAAACATTTTTTTGAAAGGTCTAGAAACGTTGCAGGTTTGCTGTAATAAATGTATCCAATTAAGAGGAGAATATGTTGAGTAATAAAATATTTTGACATTGAAATTTTGTTTGGTTCTATAGTAGGCTAAGAATTTTTCAATATATCCTCGTATTTCGGAAAACCCTCAAAATCAGTGCAGCAAATTACTAATTTGCTAGAATCAGTTATACCTTCGCCATCAAAAAAATTGAGATTGTGGATATTAAAATATTTTTCCAATCGAGTGTAATAAAAAATTTTTTTTGTATTTTAGGTCGCTTACGGAGCTATAAAAGCACCCAAATGAGTTCTTTTATAGAAAAATGAGTTCTTTTGTGTAATATAGAACAATTTTTATTCCGAACGGTGGTAACACTGATTTGATATTAAACGTCAAAGCTATCGTTACGTTCGTCGTACGTTAATCTAAACCGTCATTAATGTTCAGTAGATTTATTTATCTACTTATTTTTATTTCAACCCATTTTTTTAAATAAAACGTATGATAAATGTTCTAATTAAACTTAAACTAGCATTTAAACCAAAATTTAATGAATATATTGCCACCCTAGAAATTATACTTCAAGATTACCTTAATTTAAAAACTTTTAAAAAATTTTATTTTAAAATCAATCTGAAAAGCCAAAAACAGAAAAAATAGTATAAAGAATTCGTTTCAAAAGGCATTTTAACGACTCGTATTTTCGAAAACTCAGCGCTTCGCGGGTCGTTTACGAAACTGTACTCGTCTTATAAAATGCGTCTTCTGAAAGCTATAGTTCTTTAATATACTATTATTACACCCAAAAGCGTTGAATAACATTTTAGCAGCGCACTCTATATAAGTAACTATATTCAGCAAAGAAATTTTTACATTTACTAGAATAATAAAGCAATTGGAAAAATATTGTATTAAATTCGTTATATAAGGGTCTATTGTTCAACGAGAGGAATAATTCCTCTCGTTAAACAATAGACTGCTTATACAACTAATTTAATAATATACTATTATCGACAGTATGTAATTTCGTCAAAAGTTTTTTCTTTAAATATGGTTCCTGAGCTTTTCTTCTCTTAATGGCTACTCTAATGACAGAGTCAAGTTCGCACGTAATTTTCTGACTAAGATTAAAATTTGTCTTGACCGCAGAAAGCAAAGCTGCGAAGGATGTGTCGCATTTTAACAATAATGAGCCTCCATTTGCTTGACCAAGAAAATTTGAATTTAAAATATATTGTTGGATATTGTTTAATCTGGAACATCTTGTCAGACGGGAAAGCATTGTTTTGGTTTTTCCAAAATATAAAAACCAAACTTTAAGACATTTTTCTTCTTTAGTGTCTGGTGTGGTCTTTTATCATTTTCTAATTTGTTCAAGAACTACAATTACTAAAAGTGAACTTTAGAACACTTTGACAAGCAACTGACAGTTGTGCAAAACATTTTTGTTAATTGACTCTAAAGCCAACTGAATCAATTGAACTTAAAAACAGCTTTAAAGGAAAAAAATTGATTTTTTTGTGCTAAAATAGCCCAACCAATTTTTTTAAATTTAAATTTCTTAGAAACAGTATAAAGAATAGTTGAGAAAAAAAATCACAGGTGGATGATTCTTTTAGTCAAAATTGTTTAAAGCTATAGGTGTGCCGGAAAATTAAAATAAAATGCTGCTAACAACAAAACATAAATCTTGTATATTGAAAGCGAGACATGGTTAAATTATTCATTTCTGAACATTTTTCGAATTCGAATTTTCGATAACTCAAAGAAGGCAATAATTTTACAAATGTGAAGTCTAATGTTCACCAAAACATCTTTTCTGTGTACTGGTAAAAATTAAAAATTCGTGCAGACAGAATTCAAAATATCGTTATTTGCAAATATTTCGAAAAAGCAACATTTTCTCCAAATAAAAAAAATCATTTCTATGTGAATTAAATTATCTATAAAGTAATTATTATAGCTTTATTTTTAATTAGTATTTATTAGTAATTTTACAAATTGTTAATTTTCTATCGACATTATATTTTCAAAAAAATTAATAAAAGAAAATAGAGCAAATACGAACAAGATGGCTGTTGTGATTAAAACTGTAGTTGGCCGTTACGATCACGGTCATCGTAGTGAAAAAAAGAATGTGCGGGTGCGGCATACACTTTTAAACGTTCGGTGGTCAGCTAAACAAAGCGGCCATTACCAAAAACTCTGAAGTAGGCGGTATTAAAAAAATGAGCATTTTTAACATGTAGAAAAATTGGAGGTTGTGAACAAACGTCAAACGTGGCTATTGTGAACATTATGGACGTTATTAATTAGGAAAGGTGGTTGTTGTTAAAAAGTGGTCGTCGGAATGTGGAGCACTCGTAGTCTTGATACATAATTATAGTGATCATCAACCAATTTTTTTTTGTTTAAACAAAGGCGTAGGTCAATGAAAACTGATTAAACAATTTAGAAAAAATAAAAATATTTTATAATCAACACAATTATATTTTTAAATAAAACTATTACAAAAACTAATCTTCAACAACTTTTATTTAATTTTTAACATAATTTATGTTTAGACAAAAATAGTTATGAACAGTCTTAAGATATCATGCTTTAAAATTGGAAACTAATAGGTTTGCTTTTGATTCCTCCCAACTCATATCAGAATTTTTACTTCAAAATATTTTATACCAATTCCTTGAACTAAATATTCCCTAGAACTTACTATACCTAATCTGTTATTATTTTTGCACGAAAACCAACAATTCTAAAACTAAATTTATTTTTCTTACAATTAAACGCAAATTTTAAATCCTAACCATATTCTAATGCATCCACATTTACACAGGCAAATGCAGTTAAGACGAGAATTCGGTTTTTTTCACAAAGGAACTGATTTTATTGGGAAGCGGAATTTAAAACTAAAGAATCAACAATTAGTTTAGAGTAAGAATTGAGGGAGGGTTGGGGGGACTCATGATTGAAACAAAAATGTGGGGGATTAGACCGTGTGGAAATGGTAACAGTAGTTGCCGACGTTCCTTTACTATCGTAATAGTCTTCATCAAGGCCAGTCTAGAATCTGGTTTTGGTCTACCTTGAACTTTCGTTTGTTTGTTTCCTCGGTTTGACAAAGCTCCTTACTACGATAGTCAGCAAAACTACGGTTATCATTTCCATACGGTTTCAATTTATCTAAAGTATATCAAATCAAATTTCAATTGAAAACTGTAACAATTAGAATATTCAAAGCTGGTTGATGATTACTGTGGAAGAGTTATACTTTAATCAAAAAAACGTCAAGAAAATTATCTGTTCTTTATGTATATCTACAGAGTCCAGTAAAAAAGATTGATTCCAGCGACCTAATAAACTATTCAATATTACTTTAAACTTTCTTCAAAAATACCTACTATAGAAATTCCCTTCTCTGTCCATAAAGCTGATGACATTAAATTGCAGTGCTAGTACGATATAAGATAAATGGGTTACCATAATTTCTCTAGATTGCCATAGCTTGATCTGTTTTTGAAATAGTAATTGTGATATGAGACTTCCGAAATTTTTATATCAATCGATTCAGAGAATTCTCATACTATCTAATCTTACTCCACATAAGTGGTGTTTACATATTTTACAGCCTACTCGCAAATGATTCGCGATTTTAAAAATATTGTGTTTCTACAAATTAATCTTGTCGGTCAGTTCTTACTTTTGACTTGTTTTGTCAGTGAAGCTTTATTATCAAAAATTTCTGATTCAGGGCACAACTCATATTCCCTCTGTTTGATAAAGACATTACACAAGACTTGTTCAGTGATTTTGATTAACATAGAGTGAACAATCGCATTTACAAAATTTTCAATACTGAAAAAGCTTGTAAAGCTATATCCTCCACCTTCTGATGGAGTATTGAACGGACAGTATTATCATGACGTTCGATCTCCAGTCGCTCACATCCATTGCATTACTGCAATTTTATTGATGTTCTCCTCCGGTACTTTGAAACATAACGAGAAGAGAATAACACATTGATTAATTTTGAAGAAGTTGCATAGGTTTATAAGTAAAGATGATTTTTTTTCTAACCTGACCGAATTCACTCCTGATACATATCTTGTAAATGTTGAGAGCCCAAACCATCATTTCCTGAGTTAGATCTTACTGGAAAAAGAAAAATTGCATTGATGACACTTGCAAATAGTCAGTAGTCAAAAAGATACGAAAAAGAAAGAAATCTGAATAACGGCCGGTGTTTACATTTTAAAGCGATTAAAGTTTAGTCTGCAATTGGGGCTTACTTTTTATTCGGTAGGCCAAAACTATTGTAGGTTGTAACTCCCATTTTTATTTAACGTATACATTACAATTATTTATTTGTATGGTACATTATTATTCTGTATTGTGATGTAAGTGTTTCGTGCCCCAGAAGATCAGTATAAAACCTTTTAACTGGCTTAAAAACTCGGAAAACCATAAAAGTGTTGCGTTGTTCGATTGAGATGTTTATTTGAAGACTCTCAAATCCGGAGAGCTCAATAGTAGTCTCTATTTTATTCATACAGGAATCAATTAGATCTGAAGGGTTCCTCACAAAGGTTGCTGGATATACAAAAACTGCCACATTCAATACTGTAAGTCTAGTCTAGTCATTTAGTCCATATTCGTGAGACAGATTATATTTCTCAGTATGATCATTTTGAAATACTACACAATTGATATACATAAGATTGTGAAATAGTAAAATAATTCATCCTTTCATTTAATTTTATTTTTTTATTCCATAAATTTCCGCATCTTGCTTTTCTATAACTAAATGATTATATCGCTCCGCGACACCACTTTGTTTAGGATTAAGTATCCCACAATTCAATTATGGTGCTTCTTTTTAAACAAAAACGCTTAAATTCTTTTTTCCACAATGTGAGCGTGATCAATAAAATTACAAAATATTTTTAAAGTCATACGTTGATAGATTTATGGAACCGCAGAAATCTGCAAAAAAATAGTTTGCAATATTCTGGTTGCTTCCCTTTCTTCATCTACTCCTAAGAAGGATTTCTTTTTACCGTAAGACAAGTTTCACATACCCTTGTTAGGGGATATTTTGAAGAATAACCCATTTTTATAATATGAAGTATTTGAGTCTCCATACTAAAACCATAAAATCTGTATCATATCGTTCAAAACGTACCCATTATTACCACTTAACTTTCCTTCTAAAATGACAATTCAACTTCTTTAAATATTATCTAAAACCTACTTTCTTTCACTTTTCACTTTTCTTTCTCACACACCCAAACATTCTGAAGTTTTACTTTTCTACTATTTTTCTTCCCATAACATTATTAAGTAAGGATCTGATAACTTTCAGACAAAATCAGTAACCCCACTTCATTTTCCTCAATGTTTTCTCTAGCGGTGATTAATTGTATTTTTGACATTTCATTTGTAGAACTACTTGCATAGTTATTATTTCTTTGCAGAAGATTTTCCATAAATTCCTTTGAATCTTTCTTTTCCTTAAACTTTCTAAAATGTTGTGAGACAAACAAGCTTTAATTTTCTTTTTATGGCATGCAGCAAATGTTTCGGCAACAGTGTGTAGTGGATTCTTTAGTAATACTTTCAGAGTTTCCTGCTGTGCAAGTAGCATTTTTGCTCTAAATTCTCAATTTATAACTACTACCGTTAAATGGTTAAAATAAGTAAATACTTTTGGTCCCATAACCTACTAGTGTATTTTCCGTATATGTATTTAGAGGAATAGAGGATGGATAAACTTTTCTTTAACCAATCTACCATTTATTATTTGAAACGTAAAAAGAAAACACGTTTTTGATCATTCAAATCAATAATTATTTTTTAGTGACTAACATACTTACAGTGCACACTAAATAGGAAGTGGCTACCGTAGCAAACTATTATCTCAGAAGTTTCCAAAACAATATAAAAATTCACAAATTAAATAAAATTCAACCACAGAACACAAATAACTTGTGGACACACATTGTAATGTATAAATTGTAAGAACATATATTAAAAATTTTATAAATAAACTCTATACAGGGTGGTGCTTTTGAAAACGGGTCGTAGGGATTTAGAATTGTGAACTGGTTTTTGGGAATTCCTGCTCGCCCTTTCAAGTGACAAAAATGGTTTTGGTATCAAAACGCGACTAAAATTATTGCGCATAGCACTCGTTATCAGAAATCGTCTGAATTACACGATTTTTTTGAAAATTCATCAATAAAAATAAGTAATTTTTTGATGTTTATTTATTGTAATATTCCTATTTAATTTAGTTCTAATTTTATTCGAAGCTCTTTTTTAGGAATAAAGCTTTTATTTGTTTATTAATGACTTTTCTTTCAGTCTTATTGTCAAAACGTGGGAATGTTGATTGTTTAGGCAACCCAATACTATTTTTTTTTCATTATCAAAACTTACTTTTATTTTTATTGACAAATTTTTGAAAACAATGTGAAATTCAGCTGACTCCTAATAGCAACAGCTATACGGACTAATTTTAGCTTCATTTTGATACCAAAACCATTAACCTATGATCCGTTTTCAAAAATACCCTGTATAGTCAACGGTTGTAAATAAGTAAACATTTTAGATTGTAATAATCATTGTAATAATTTTTCATAATTAACGATCTACTTTCTGAAAACTTTAGTAAACATTAATTAATTGAACGTATTACAAACTGTCTGAATTACAAATAAAATTGCGATGCAAAGCAAAAATTGAAAAAATATCTTAACTTTTTAAATTTATGTAAAAATTTAAATACGACTCTAAGTATACAACGTAATGTAAACATTCGTAATGCAACAGCATTCAATTTAAAATACTTTTCTCCTTATTTTAAATATAAATCGTATATTTATCTCATAAACGAGCTTCGTACATACATACATATATAGAGAAAGTGAACTTTGTGCTACAACCAGGTTAGGTTAGGTTAGGTCCGATGCCGTGCTCATGTAAAATGCATAAGATGGCGGTACAGAACGCTGACTGCATGAGAATTATAACTAAACAAACATTGTCCTGCAATGAAACTCAAGCTCAGCTGATGAATCCGGACACATAAAGCTTTACTTTGTAATAAACCAACACCACGTTAGTGAACGTAATAATACTTTCTTAAAAGAGAAAAATCATGATGTGAGAATTAAATGTTTTATGAACTCCTTTTTTATATACATATATTAAATGAGCACTACATTTTTATGTATGCAATAAACATTCTTATTTTAATTAAATTTTAATTTATCCTGGTTGTTTTGACATTAATTCAAATAGGTTTAATTTTTAAACTATAGTCGGTGCATTACATATTATTTTTTCCAAAAAAATTCTTAACAGTTACTTATGCTAAAGACAAAAATTTAACAAGTATATATTAAAATTGTAGTTTTACCTGTAACATAAATAGTGTAAAATTTTTACCAAAAATGCCAAAAAGCGCTCAAACGACACAAAACTGTTTAAATCCTTAAAATTAGTATTGCTTTAAATTTCGTTAATTACATAATATTCTGTTTACTGAGGAGAAGTACTAAAAATTTTACAATTTCAAAAGTAAGCAGAAACAAAGTTTCGAACTACTTACAAAAAATCATAATGCAAATGCGAATAATCGCTACGTAAACTTCATTCCAACAAATTATACCTACTATTTCTTTATAGCTTATTTTATAGATCTGCATGATTGCAAAATCGTATCTAATATAAACCTTAACTAGAAAACTAGATTTTGGCGTTGTTTTCGTATTCTTAACTTTATGTCATTGGAAGAATACCTTATCTTACAAAAAATTCTTATTCAACTTTAATTTTACTTCAAGTATTGCATTTATATACAAGATGTCCTCAATATTCGATTTAATTTTAACAAGATGTGGGTCATGTCTAATAAGGCTACTCGCCTAGCATCATCTTTATGGATATTAAACATAATTTTATTGACGTAGGATTGATGTCATCGCCGTAAATTTGTTGATTTAATTTTCATCTGTTTTCGCCGTTTACATTACATTAGTAAAAACACTGAATTATTTTTAATTTTTCATTATAATTTTTTTAAATAGAGTTTATTAGCGGAAACTGCACATAATAATAAAAACTATATAAATAAATAAAATTGTTTTGTCAAATAAAAGCGGTAAACATTTTTAAGTGGAATATAGTTTTTTTAGTAGATGGAAAATCAGAAGCCCATTTAAAAAAAACAGTGCAAAATAGAAATAAAAATATTCAAATTACTTCTGAAAATACAAAATCAAGTGATGCAATAATAAAAAAATCTGGTAATTACCGCTTTCAATTTAATTTTTGTTTACCTTGTAAACTTAAATTTGAAGGTAAGAATTGTAGATGGTATCTGTCTATTTAAACTTATTATAATTCTTAAAGCATTTTGTTGAGAATATAATTAGTTTGGTTATTTCAAAAACCTAAGATTTAATGTTTTTGTTTCCGTTATTAATAAATTCGTGTTGAAAATAATTTCTTATAAACATATGAAAAGACGATCCAATGTCATTGTCTTTAATTTACCGGAAAGCAAATCCACAAATAGCAGAAATGATCTTGACTCCATCGTTGATGTACTTAAAAGTTTAGAGTTAGCTGAAATAATTCATGCAAATGTATTTCGTCTAGGTAAATCAATTACTACACACAAACCGCGTCCAATTAAAATAGTTCTGAATAATGAACATCAAGCGCTCAAGTATGTTCATGAGAGGTGACTTAACCTAGATACAACTACAAAATATCTCGTCTCTCAAATCGGAACTTAATGCAAAAATTCAAGCAGGAGAAACAAACCTCACTACCTAGTACATTAATAATATACCCAAGATTACTCGCAAAGAAAAAAACTAGAAGCTCACACAACAGAAATTATCTTATCTTATACTACCAAAATGTTCGTAGTCTATTGTCCAAAACATTCATATTGTTCAAAAAGGAAAGGAACACCAATTGCAGCGTCTATTTAACCAACAGAAAAACACCAAAAACTGCACCAAAAACTTGACTCGGACACGTGTTTCAACAGCTAAGCTGTTATCATCAGCGATACCGATACTAAAAATAAAAACAACGGGAAGCTTATATATACTATCTGCTCATCACGCATCGTTAAACTTAATTGATTCTTAGATAAGCTTAAATAATTCCGAAAATCTAATGGACCGTTATCATCATAATTCATAAGCAAATTTCTGTTTTAAAAATTTCTAAACTTTCATAAGAATCAAGTTCGTTTTTATTATCTACCCTCTTAATTAATTCAATGTCGCCTACTCTATGGCCATTTTCAAGCATATGCATGGCAACACTGGACCTATCTGTGCGATGATATTTGACATGAGCTACGTGCTCTTTAAAACGAGTTTTAATAGGTCTCTTGGTTTGCCCTATATATACTTGGTTACAGTCTTTACAATTAATTTTATATATTCCCGATTTATCACACATTTCTATTGGGTCTTTCGGATTGCCTAAAAGATTTTGCAAGTTGTTATTACTAGAAGTTACTGTTTTTATAATTAAATTTTGAAAATATTTTTTGAAGACCTTTTGTGTATGTGGGATAATTTGGTAATTTGACATATTTCTTATCTATTTTGCTATTACTAGTTCCTAACGTTGTAATGTTTCTAATGTTTAACTTATGTTTATGTTTTCTAATTATGTTTGTGACAATTGATTCTTGAAAACCATTGTATGATGCAATCTGATTAATATTTCGCAGTTCTTTATCAAAGTTTTGTTTTGACAATGGGAAATGTAATAATCTGTGAATCAAAAAGTTGAAAGATGCAAGTTTATGTTGCATACTATGGTTGGAATCATTTGTTATAAACGTCATAGTGTTAGTGTCTTTACGTTAAATATCTATATCTAGTTTGTTGCCATTTCTTGACACTAAAGTGTCTAAGAAAGGTAACAACTTAGGTTTAGACTAACGGTATCTAACCCGTTGTTTTTATTTTTAGTATCGGTATCGCTGATGATAACAGCTTAGCTGTTGAAACACGTGTCCGAGTCAAGTTTTTGGTGCAGTTTTGGGGTTTTCTGTTGATTCATATTGTATAACAAATGTCTTGTGTAATAAATATGATATTATCATGCTTACTGAAACTTGGTTACTAAAGGATGTACTAAGCAGTGAATTATTTCCTAACCATTACAATCTTTACCGTGCTGATAGTTGTGGTAAAAAAAAAGGAGGTTCCCTCATCGCAATCTTAAATAAATATGAAAGAAAACAAATTTCGTGCTCGTTATTTAGTGACTCAATTGATGCTGCAACTGCTCAAGCTATAATACATGGAAAATCAATTTTGCTAGCTAGCGTATATATACCTCCCTCTTCTTCTGCATCTGTAATACATCAACTTATTTGCTACATTGAACAGATTTATAATTTATCACATAGTACTTGTATATCTGGTCACTTTAACCTACCTAACTTACATCAACATTCAATCAATAAGAACTGCTTATCTCCACAACTCCAATTATTCATTAAATTTCTTACATTTATCAAACTCACTCAACATAACTCTATCCTAAATAAAAATAAAAAACTACGTGATGTTTTTCTAGCCTCCCAAGTCATTAACAGTTATATTACAATTGGTCAAAATTGATCTCCATCATCCAGCACTTGAATTCACTAATCGCATCAAATATAAAACCTTTCATCATCTAAACATTACATCAAATCAATACAATTTCAGAAAGGCAAACCTTAGAGGTCTATAACTAGCAATGATAAAATGTAATTGGAATATCGTGTTACAAAATAGTGATTTAAACAAAGCTTGTAGCTTGTTTTATCATATTATACACAGAGTGAATCACCACCAACGGAAAGGAGGTTTATAGTAAACAGTAAAAGTTTTACAAGTTTTTGTCATTTTAGTAACCTGCAGGTTAATAAATTTTACATTTTACAATTATTTTGAAATCTGCAGTATGTCCCAAAAAATGTGGCACATCACAGAGTGTTCTGAGTTTTGCCGACTTTCCTTAAAATATGGAGTATTAAAGAAAAATTCAATATCTTCTAATCCAACAAACAAATATTAAACATCTCTTTACAGGATGTTCAGAATTTACTTCTACAGCTAGTCCCAATAGTATCCCTTCATTTGTTGTTAAATAATCTATCTCGTGCTTGATTGACCCCTCTAGCATCTTTTCAATCTATGTCTCCAAATAACTTCTTCCCTACTTTGTGGAAACATATCTGTATTTGCTTTGTGCATAAAAAGGTCCAGTTGATCAAATAATTAATTATCGTCCTATAGCAATATTAAACAACTATGCAAAATTATTTGAATCTATTCTATCTAATACCATAAGTAATCACGTCCGAGCTTTGATTTCCGACAAACAACGTGGATTTTATGGATAAACGTTCTACGCTAACTAATCTTGTTACCTGACGTTTTTTTTTTGTAAGAAAAAAATGTATCTTTTGTCTATTTAGTTCAGCTGCCACAATTAATCGTTTTATTATTTATAGTAAACAAGATTCTTATAATTCAGAAAATATTCTTTTAATTTGGCTTTGGAAATTTTTGATGTTTTCATTGTCATAGATACTTAGTAACTTTTTGACAGAAAAAAAAATATAATAAATTTGTTGAACGTGAGTGGTTTTCTATGTGAAGAAAATTGTAATTTGTTCGTTTAAACTGCTTCGGGTAACAGAGTGTTATCTATCAATTAGACTAATAGTGTGGTCCATGATGTCAATGTTTCTTCTTACTGAATATTTGACTATAATGAAACTTCTTGAAGTATGATTTGTTACGAAAGCTGCACGTCGTTAGCGTCCGTTGATTAAAAATCCTGTTCTCAAAAGTTAGAAATTAGTCGACTCGGTTCTAACGTTTTTCTGCAGGTTTACTAAGCGAGCTTTTACCCTTACGTGTTTGCTTACTATCATACCCGGTTGAACACTTAATGATATCTGATCACTGCTTCGTTCGGGATCCAACTGACATTTGGGTTCGAAGGTTGTACTGACGAAAGTATTTGGCGGACCTTTTTTCGCTACTGACCCTACGGCGAGCTTCGGTCCATACGTACAAGTGTATAGGGTAACGTACGAAAATATTTATTAAAGAATTAAATAATTATCCCTGAAATTGAATTACGTTTATTGTTTGTGGAAACTATACCTAATTGATGTTGTTCTGTAGATTTAAGTAGTGTTTAAGTTCTGTGGCATTATGTTGAATAACTAAAGAATATCTTTCAAATAATTAATGGCTTGTATTGACCTTTAATATTCTTTGGATGTACAACTATATACTTATTGGAGCTTTTCATAAACCTCGATAACAGTTTAATGTAAATACGTTTCACATTCTGTATTAAATTATGCAGTTAAACCTAATACTTATAGTTAATAACATATCCAATAGTATTAACCCCGACAGATATACACGTGTTCGTATACCCTCAGATAGAAGCAGGGTTTTCAAACGTTTTCCATTTTCTATGAATTAGAGTGTTTATGTTTTGTTTTTCTCTTTGTTGAAATAGAAATAAACTTAACTTTCTCCATTCCTCCCTCTTTTTAATTATTATACGTCATATATATGTCTTTTGAAACAAATAATATAAGAAGGTAGGTTTCCGAAACGTCCACATTTCGTAACCATTTTTCCACTTATATTCGCACAACAGAACATTATATGTGGATTATAATGGATTCAGATATAATATTTTCACTGTTACCTCAGGCATACCACAAGGATCAAACCCCTGGACCACTGACCTACGCATTATTTATGAATGATAGTAAATTACTACTATTTGTTGATGACCTCAAAATTTTAAAACTATTACTACTGTTCTAACTACTTTTTTTAATATTTCGAAGAAATTATGTATACCCGTTTATTAAAGTTTTTTAAAATCAAATTGTTCTTTGCAGGAACCAACATGGGTTCTTGGAACGTAAAAGACACCGCAGTTTTATTTAAAATTGTACACAGAGTCTTTGACGCTCTTGATGGTAGGAAAAATTGCATGTGGGGTGTTTTTGGATTTATCAAAGGCATAACCTTATGTTGAATAAATTAGAATGTAATGGAGTCAGGGGCATAGCTCTGGAGCTCTTCAAAAGTTATTTAAGCAGCAGAAAACAATATGTTGAAATATGCCAACAGAGAGTATCATATAAATTGAGTTTATTGGATATAAAACCCGTGGTGTTCCACAAGACAGTAAGCTTGGACCACTGTTGTTCATTATATTCATAAATAATTTATTTATTCAAATATCCAATAATAAACATTGTAGTATCAATAATTATGCCGACGATACTAATATAATAATAAAAATCCCATGATATCAGATAATAATAGCAGTTTTATTAATGAAATACTTCAATGGTTTGGAAACAATGGCCTCAATGTAAATCAAAAGTAAATATAACTGTGTTATATTTAGGAAAATAAATCAAATAAGGTTTCTTCAGATGTAATTAACTTCCACGCCCATGGAAGGGTTAGCATGAGTCTTCAACATGTAACTCAATGAAAGTTTTAGGTGTGCATCTTGACAAACATATGGATTTTTTTCAAACATGTACATCATACAGCCTCTAGATTAAATTCAGTATGTTACACACTTAGAGTAATCTCAAAGTTAATAAATGAAAAAGAAATATTTTCCATTTATTATGCAAATTTTCTATCGATATTGAGGTATGGTATCTTGGTCTGGGGTGGTTCTGCTTAATATTGTAATCATTTATTTATTATCCAAAAGAAAACCATAAGAATAATTTTAGGTATTAGTCAAAAAACAAGTTTGAAGGTACCTTTTAGAAGGTATAACTTATTAACTCTCTATGGACTGTATATTCTGGAATGTACTCTATTCTTATTTAAGTATAGGAACTATTTTAAGGGCAACACCTATAGCCATAACTATGAAACAAGACACAAAGATAATTATTGTATACCGAACCATAAACTTAGTTTGTATGAGAATGGATCATATTATAAATGTATATTGTTATTTAATAAGTTGCCTGAAAAATGTAAAATCGCAAACTAATGTAGAGACAGTTTAAAATATATGTAAAATAAGACGTATTTCTTATATACAATATATATATATATATATATATATATATATATATATACAGGTGTGTTCCATTAGTGCGTAATTCTTCCTACACGTCATTATTTTTTTAATTTTAGAGCAAATGCATTGGAGGGAATGTTTTGTAGAATTACTTAAGCTATCTTCTAAAATTATTTACAAGTATACAGGGTGTTCCCCTAAGTGCTGTACTGCATTCTTTTAAACTTTTTTAAAATGGCACCATATTGATTTTAATTTTTTATGGAGCTTCTTTTCTTCCTATTTATGATGGCATAATCCGAATTTCACCCATATTTAAACAGTTTTTGAAATATTAATTTTTTTTATAACTTTTTTAAGAAATGCAGATGGTCAGTAAAAATTGTATTTCTCCAGACGTTCAGTGCAATATTCAAATTTTTTTTAATTAAAACTTTTAAAAGAAAGTGTCAAGCTACAATTTAATTATTTTTGAAATATTTTTACACTATACAGGACTGTCCAAAATTTTTGAAGTGAATATTCAAAAATTAAATCTCAATTTTTTTAAATAGAATGGGTATGTTTATTTTAGTGTTTTCATAAAGATAATTAATTATTCGTTCGATTTTCTTCAACATGTCCTATACCTAAACCTAATACTTTCCGAGTTATTCGAAATTTAAAATATTGCATGTTACATGGCCATTTTATATTTGACTTTTTATGCTCAATTTATTGAGTAGGCTCTGAAAAAAATGTGCCATTTTATAATAGACTTTCATGCGCAATGAATTAAGTAGCCTTTGAAAAAATAGAATAAATTGACAGTTAATATTTCGTCGTAAAAAAGACACTAATACAATTTTTTGTAGTTTTAGGGAATTTTTAATTAATTTAACATGTAAAAAATAATAAATATAAAAACAATAACAAATTTCATTTTCAAATACCGTTTGCAATATTATTTGTGGAATATTTTCAAAAGCACCGCGTATTCTCTCCTTCATGTCATCTCTAGTTGTGGGAACATCCTTGTACACAATTTCTTTAATGTATCCCCACAGAAAAAATCCATTTTTGTCAAATCTGGGAGTTAGCAGGCCAGTTGAAATTGCTACCTCTACCTATCCACCTGTTAGTAAAGTGTTCATTTAAATAATCTCTAACCATTCTGCTATAGTGAGGTGGTGCACCGTCATGCTGCAGCCACATACTTCTGGCGGATATTTAAAGGCACTTAATCTAATAGTTGGCCCAGCTCCTCCTTAAAAAATGAAGATACCTTTCTCAGTTAGTCTTTCTTCAAAAAAGTACGGCCCAATTACAAAATTACCTATTATGCCCCCACACATTAAGAGACCATTTATGCTGAGCGTCGACGGGTCTTAAGAAGAACGGGTTCTTGGGCATAATAGTGCATAATATGTTGATTGATGTTATCATTTTTATGAAAGGTTGCTTCATCTGTAAACATTACTCTCTCAAAAAATCCGGGGTTTTCCTGATTTCTATCGAAAGCCCATTGGCAAAATACAACTCTATTTAGTTTATCCGTTTCACTTAGGGCTTGATGTAGCTGCATATGAAATGCATGAAATTTGTTTTTCTTAACAATGCGAGAAATACTTGTTTTACTAATATCCGTTTCGCTACTTAAATTTCGTAAGCTGGTATGGGGCTGCTCAATTAATGACAAAATAACATTAAATTCATTCTCTCCATTGGCCACTCTTTTTTCTCTCGGGTATTTCGGATAGCAAACGCTGCCAGTTTCTTCAAAACGAGTTTTTATTTTTTAAATGATAGTTCTTGTGGGTGCCGCCGTTCCGGAAATCTTTGAGCGTAGACGCGAGAGAAGCTAATAAACAATTTGTTCACTAGCTCTAAACAACTAGATCATATCTGATCATTTCTTGCTGCAAAAGATTCATTTTCACTTCACTACAAAATAGTAATTGTCATTTAGCTTGTTACCTACAATTTTCATAGGCAACTCAATTTATTTGTGACAGTGTAACATTAAAACCTACATGCAATATTTTAAATTTCGAATAACTCGGAAAGTATTAGGTTTAGGTATAGGACATGTTGAAAAAATCGAACGAATAATTAATTATCTTTATGAAAACACTAAAATAAACATACCATTCCATTTAAAAAGATTGAGATATTACACTTTTAATTTTTGAATATTCACTTCAAAATTTTGGACAATCCTGTATAGTGTAAAAATATTTCAAAATAATTAAATTGTAGCTTGACACTTCCTTTAAAAGTTTTAATCAAAAAAATTTGAATATTGCACTGAACGTCTGAGAAATACAATTTTTACTGACCATCTGCATTTCTTAAAAGTTATAAAAAATTAATATTTCAAAAACTGTTAGATATGGGTGAAATTCGATTATGCCATCATAAATAGGAAGAAAAGCTCCATAAAAAAATTAAAATCAATATAGTGCCATTTAAAAAAAGTTTAAAAGAATGCAGTACAGCACTTTAGGGAACATCCTGTATACTTGTAAATAATTTTAGAAGATAGCTTAAGTGATTCTACAAAACATTCCCCAATGCATTGTTGCTCTAAAATTAAAAATAATGACGCTAGGAAGAATTACGCACTAATGGAACACCCTGTATATATATAATAATAATAAGAAATAAATTTATATTATTATTATTATTATTATTATTGTCATGCACTGTAATATCATCTCTTTTTGCCGAAATATTTTTTTTAATTCAAATTCATGAATATTCTTACTTTTTTTAATTTGTAATTTTTTTTCTATAGTCGGGTGTATAACCAGTTAGAAATATACATATTATTATTACTGTTTCTCTTTTAATGAAAAACGTCAAACTTTGTATTTTTGAGAAATGTGAACTGCAGTTATGTTTATTTCATGATTAACGTCAAAAATTGGGTAATTGTATCTATATGTCCAATCAAGCTCAGGAAGTGATGAGTTGCGTCAGATAAAAAAAATATTGTTTTAAAAATAGGTTTTTAAATTTGTGAAATCTTTTTTTTCAAACTTGTTTCTTTGACAACCATGAATTCTTTTCTTCCTTTTTTTAATCAAATGTTTTTTATTTTTTAATAATGTGGATTTTTTCTCGGAATTTCGTTGTTGAATAACAATAAAAATTGTTCTATCCTGTTTATTATCGAAAATGATAAATATTTGTTTGATTTTTTTAACAAAAAGAGGAAGCACGTTTGTGAGTCAAATATTGTTTTCAAAATCTTTCTATTTTGTGTCCAAAATGTTTATTTCCTATTTTATGTCAAAATCATTTTTTTTTTTTGACAAAATGTGGTGTGTTTAGATGCTTATTAATAACTATGTTTTAATATTGAATTTAAAAAAAATCACATAAACTTGTAGGAAACCCAACTCCCGAACCCCCCCTTCCCATAATCGTGAAAAGAGTTAAATTTATTTGATCGGCTATAACTCTCAATGCTGGGCTCGTACAAGCAAAAAATTGATGTTTTTCGAGAGATATAAGTTCGAAAATGAGATTTTCAAAAACAAATGAATTCCCTTAAAATTATACGACATTTTATAGGTCCAGGAGTCTTTAAAAACACCCGTTCTGTTCAGTTTTTGACGCCTGACATTTTTTGTTTTTATCCACGAATTAGTTGGACCGACATTTTTTGTGTTATGGCGTCGCAAAAGCGAAAATTTTCCTCTCTCAGCCCATTCCCGCCTAAAAAAACAACGGAATAGCAAACTAGCAAACTTAGATTGTCCGGTGTTTTGCCAGCAATAATTTTAATCCTATACAGTCAATTGCTCAGATCGATACTTTTTGAGATATGGACTAAAACTCTTCATTAATCGTGTTTTCCAAGCTTTTAGCAATCAAACTCCTTGGAAAAGTTTAAGCGGCTTGACTATTTCAAATCTTTTTGTGCGTCCGACATTTTTAGTCGAAATCATGAACCTAGAAAAAAACAGTTTTTGATCCGTATCTCGAAAAGTATCAATTTCTCGAATTCCTGAAGAGACCAAAATAGTTGCCCCGTAAAAAACGTACAATTTGAGTACGCTTACGTTGCATTTGGACTCTCCTACACGCGGAAATAGTCCGAAAAGGCAATTTTTAATATTTGTCCTTTGCAACTCTGTATTTTGAAAAAATTGATTTTCAAATTCGTGAAAGGATCAACACTGTTGCCCGTAAAAGACACACAATTTCAGTACGCTAGCGTTGTATTCGGATGTTTATACACGCGGGAAATGGCCGCAAAAATCGATTTTTAAAAATTTGCTTCTGTGCGACGTCATCACCTCAAAAAGTATTGATCTAAAAAATTTGCAGGATATAACCCAAATTGTTGTCCGCAGAAAACCGCTCAATCTGAGTGCGCTAATCTAGCATTCCATCTTTCTTTCGCACAGGAATTGGCCGCAACTCTATAACTCGAAAAATATCGGTCTCATTAATTTGCGGTATATTTGAAAGTTTTTTCAGAGACACTTGGACTCGTGGATTTTATCTAAAAAAACATCGTTTTTTCGAGTTCAGTGCAGAAGATTAAAATTGTAGCGCACCGTTGATGGGGGATTAAGGGAAGTCCTAATTCCAAAAACTCAGATTTACATTCAGCAAGAATCACTTCCTGTGATCTTTTTCGCATAAATTTAGAAACACCCTATATATGACCGAGCCCTGGCTAATTAATTTTCTTCGACTGAAACTACCTCAGGTAAACCAATAAGTATTGTAAACCTCTTCGTATTAACAATTGTCAAAGTAAAATTTTAATTGTTAGGGATTAAACTGCCCATGATAGTAGAAACTTCCTTCACAAAATCAGTCAATGAATTATTCCTTTATTCAGGACATATAAGTAAGTAAGTATACGACAAATATTACCCTATATTGTATTTGATACAGTGGTTCACGTAAGTTGGAACCACATGAAAAACTTCATTATTAGTTTTTTGTAAAAAATATCAATTTTTAAGCCGTATACGAGGTTTGTAAAAAAATATGAATTTGCTCAAGAGTAAAGTATCATGATCTACAATCCGAATTATTTATGCAAAATAAAATAAATAATAAAAAACGATTTTTTGCACTAGTGCAAAAAAGTGAAACTTTTAGCACAGTAATTGCTGCAAAAAGTATTCAGCTTCGGTAGATTGAATTAAAATTTAATTATGTTTGTTTATGTGTAAATATGTGATGTTTGTTTACTACTTTCTTTGCATTGATATTTCTACTTCAAAATAAATAATTATTAATGCATTCATTACATATTTAAATTGCAAAATTGTTCAAAACATTAACAAATGGAAAGGCGATTATACAGATAAGAGGGATAAATTTAGTATTGTTATTTATAAATGCAAATATTTATAATGTAAAACCGTTAAAAACGGAACATAATCACCCAATCTAAATGACTGTAATTTCATATTTAGATATAACTTTTGATTCAAAATAACTTTTCTTTATAACATTCTCCTGTATTGTAAAAAATAATGGTACTTTACTCTTGAGCAAAATTCACATTTTTTGACAAACCTCGTATAAGGCTTCAACAAATAAATATATGACGGTGTCATTTTAAGTTATAGACAAAAAAAGTTATTCATATGGTGCCAACGTATACACACTCTAGAAAACTATGTATTTTAGCTACCAGCTTAAGTTTCGAAAGACAATAATGAGTTTTATGATTTCTATTTTGAAAGAATTTAGAATATATTTTTGCGAAATTGAACAAATAATATAAAAATACATGTCACAACCACTACTTGTCACTTTCCAACTACTGACGTTTTTCAGGTAGGTCAGGTATAGATTTGGTTTTATAATGCGAACCAAATTATTTTATTAATTTTTTTATATTGTTAGAAAGCATTTTTTAAAAATTTTGCCTTTGTTTAACAATGAGATATTTCTCAGTATTACTTTCTTTTATAATTTCAACAAAACAGAAAATAAAAAAATTGATTGTTTCAAGCATTTTTTTAAATTTATTTTATCCACTGAAATTTCTCTTCAAAACTAGTATAGGTAGGTATAATAAACATTAAGAAGAATAATTAATTACGTTGTTCTTAAAATTTTTTTTTCTCGAATTATATTATTATAAAAGTTTACATTTAGGTAGGTCATTGTAAAGTAAATCGTAATACAAACACCTCTTAAAGTTTTAAATTCAGTGGTGGTCATTGGTTAATCAGTTGCGTTATACGCACAGACAAATGTGATCGATTTTAAAAGTTACGCAGGAAACTAATAGTTATATTGTTCTAAAAGTGATTGTTTTTTACCTAGATTTATAGAATAAAATCGATTGACGAATAACGAATGGGTCGATGTAGTGGAAAACCCATCAAATACTAGTATGGATGAAAGGCAAAATCCATTAGAGAGAAATTAGAGTGCTCTGTGGCCCACGTACACAAGTTTAATTATAAAGTGCGAGTGGAGCGGTGTGTAGAGCACACGCATCAAAGGTTCCACATAACGTGTCAAATGACATTATCGCACATTACTCACCCCTCTATATACCGGAAAGCTCAAGCTTTGACGATCCAATAAGCTTCTATTCCAACCAACACTGTCGCTAATAGGATTATCACTTATCGCGATATTTCTCAGGAAATACTTGCTGATAAAATTTAAGTCATCACAGACAGGGATTACATTAAAGTGTAACAAACATAAAGGAATTAACGATGCATTCTGGGACATTCGAATTGTGTCACACAGATTCGTAAAACAAAAAAAAAACGTAAAATATACCACGCATACCAACATAATCAATTGTAATAAAATGAAAAATGTTTTTACTTGTAAAAGTTTACAGACATGATAGTTTAGAATGATACTTAAAGTACTTTTTTCATCTGATGGTAACCGAAAAGAAATTAATATTAATTGTTACTACTAGGGCTTATATTACAATAGATCATTTATTTAAAGAAAATTATGGGTTTACAGTATAAATATAATGTCAACTCGTTATTTGCCAAGGTAAAAATTAAAACAAAAGTATAGTTTAAGTCGTCTATAACGTTCTTGCATATAAAGATCCACTGCATATAACGCGGTCCCAACGATGTTCTATAAGAACTTCAGATAGGTTTTACCACGAAAACCTGGTGTTACCAAATTCTTCAAAAAGGGTTGTTAATCCGCTTCAACTAAGAAATAAAAGTTACATACAGACACACTTTAAATTGTCAATCAATGGCGGAAATGACAAAAGAATTTGTTTTTTCGAATACTAACAGTTTATTTTTGAAATGTTTAATAGTGACGGCAGTGTTTTAACAGCTTTAAGAGTTTAAATTAGGCCACGAAATTAAAAAAAAGGAAAATTCTAGACTTAATTTAAAAATTATACCGTACTATTAGTCCGAGAGTCAGAGCTGAATTTTGTCAATCATTTCTTCTTGTTCAAAAACATGTAAAATGCTTCAGGAACTATATCATAAAGCCTTGTAAACGTCAGCTGCGGTTCCGTGGGTTGGTCGAGCAATAGCCCCTTCAGGACATCAGGTGACAATCTTACCACCGGGCTAGCGGACGTTTATATTATTCAAAATAGCATGTAAACTATCATCAGATAAATTTTCAATTGAGAAAAATCAGTAAATATATATATTCTTTTCATATTGGTGCAATTAGCTGACGTATAATCTACCACTTTGTTGTCAGCTGACTTTTTCCTCGCGATAGTGGGTTAACTATAATTTGATAAATTTTCAACCGGGAGGAAGTTATTAAGTAGTTTTTTTTTCCTACGATTGCGTGAGAGGAAACTACTGCTCAACCCACCTACAAAACCACGGTTGATGTTCACAAGGCCTCTCGATATAACTCTTTGAACTATAGATTGATATTAAACTATATGCGATATTTGTATATGTTTTTTATGTGTAATTATCAAAAGGTTCTTTTCTTCAAATAAAATTTTAAATCCATACTATCATCATCGTTTGTTACGTTTATTATTACGGATTTGGATTTTTAAGAAGTATGTAACAATTATCGGATTGAGACGCTTATACGATTGTAAAGAACGAATTTTACTCTTTGTATCTCCACTGAGGATATACTCAGAAACCCAGTTTTTGTTTGTTCCCAGTGTATTGAATAACATATCTGGTCTCACTTTGTCATCTTAACGATTAGTTCTCATGATCATAGTCTCATGTGCTTAGAGTAGTTTTCTTCATTCTTTATCATGAGCACCATACACTTTTTTTAATTTTTGTCGTGGTTTTTGCAGGTTAGTCTCAGTTTTTCTTTTTAAATTTATAGGTTTTCTCTTCTGTTAAGTTTTTTTTTGGTAAACATCTCATCGTTTGGACAAACTAAAAAAAAACTGAAAAGTTCATAAATAATGGGTGCTGAAGCTGAAGTATAGAAATCTCTCTAGGCGTCGTTTTTTTAAATGAATGTTGTGGTTTTTGCAAGCGTCGTCGCATTGGTAGGCAACGACTGTAAAAATATCCTCTTTTGTTCAGTTTCTTACGTTTGGTCGAACTGAAAAAACTGCCAAGGTTTCCTCTTAAGTTAAGCGTTTTTCTTCGTCAACCGATTGTTGACTCTTCTGTCGGTGTTCTTCTTCGCTCGCAAAAACATCTTGAAGTTATCATTTAATTCTGGTTTTTTTCGCCGGTTTCTGAATCTAATTCGGCAACTTTTTTCAACCTTTTCCCTCGTCATATATAATTATTGTAATTCTTATTTTATCAATCATCATTTTACATTTTATATTTGCCATAACTTTATTTTCGATGAACAAAAGTTCATCTTATGAATTCACAAAGTCTGTCTGTCTGGATGTCCGTAGCTTTTTTCCTGTTGACATTTTTTGAAAATTTTCTTTTGGATTCCTATAGAACATCAAAATCTAAGACATTTTTGCTTCGATCATTTTTTGTCTATCTCATCGGCAAAGTGGTCAAATCGGCTCCCGAAAAAAATTTTAAAAAAATTTTACAAGTCCAGTCAAATTTTCGAAAATAATAATAAATTTTTTAATTATTATTTAATTTATTTGTACCTGTTGTAATTTTTTAGTTATTTTTTCAAATTAATCATTAAAATAAATTTTTAAGCTAAATAAGCAGTTCTTTTGTTCATCCCGGCAATGCAAGCTTGCGCATTCCCAACTGGTTTTTACATTATATCACCGGCAACGTGAATTTTCTAATGCATTTCAAAAAATGTATTAGATCCTTAAAATTAAGGATAAATTCATAACAAGTCGAGCAACTTTTAATGATCTAATTTCATAACCATTTTACCTTTTTAGCTTGCATACAATTTTTTTTTGTATCATCTATCTTAACATCTTTCTTTACAATTTGTTACGTATTTTGCCTTACCACGTTTATCCAAAAATTTGTCTTCATATTTATTCCTTTATTTTTGTATGAATAATTCTTTGTTTTTCACTCCTCTATTATTTTATATTTCATTTTTGCTTTATTTCTTATCTATTTATGCTAAGTGCGGATCTTAAGTACCGCATTGTTTTTGGTTTCCTACGATTGAGACATATTTTTATTAACATAAATTATAATTAATGATAATTCATTCTTTTTTTACTAATTGTTTAAATTGTTTATAACAATTTTCACAACGCAGACAAAATAAACAACGCGAGTTGCAACAACGCTGGGATCTTAATTGTTTATTCACAATCAAATTTATTCACTTTAGATTTACTTTTAAGTTACTTTTTACATCTTTATTTGGAAATGCATAACGTCTTTAATTAATGGGTTTAAAGTTTCACTCGACCAATTTTAATGATTTTTTTAATTTCTTAACATTTTAACTTTTTAACGCTTTTTACTTTAACATTTTCATACTTCTATCTTTTAATACCGAATTCTCGCACTTTTTATTCTTACATCTTAACAGTTCTACATCTTAACATCGGATCTTCTTGTCTCCTCTGTACTTCCCGTTTTCATTTTGTCCTTCAAAAATGTTCACACACCAAAATCACTGAGTTTGTTTTCTAGGTATTGCTGTTATCTTACTTCGCGGTGCCTGAATGTCGGTAATATTATATCAATACGTGATATTTTGTCCAATTAAACCGGACGTTTCTATAAAACAGTTCTTTTATTTAGACTGCAGATATAATTATTTTAACGCTTACAACTACCAAACAAATTCTATTCACTATCTACTTAATTTAATTAAATGAAAATGCTTTGTCCATCAAAATTAAAATAATTCTTTTTCTTAATTGAAATTAGATTGGTACTAGAAATTCGTATCTTAATTTTATTACTTTATTAATGATTAATTTGAATTAACACTTACTATAAATTTTTAATAATAAATTCTAGTTTCTAAATTTTTTTATTTTTTTATTTGAAATAAACTTCTCCGGTGCAATATGTTATTCATTATTAAATTTCTCCCTACAATTGATAAATTATTGATATCAACTCCTTTACTACATTCTTGTTTATTATTACTTTATTCATGACATTTTTAATCATTCATGTTTGTACTACTTTATTTTGAATACCTGTTCATCAGTAAGATAATATCACAGAATAAGAAATTTCAATCCCAGCTTTAACATAACTATATTTTCATTTAACTTGCTATTAACACTGCAGAAGTACAGTATAAAAGCCAGTTTAGACTATGTGTTTTGTCGTACGCTTTATTGTATGACTAGATTGTTTTAAAAGTAATAGGGCATACAATTAGTTCCAATTTAAGGAATTGTTGTTTTACTGTTGTGACTTCGCGCCTGACTTTTGTTGTGTAGGAACTGCCAAAAATGTTTGAAGTTTTCGGAAGTTTCAAAATTGGAAATTCAACTTACGAAACAAAGGTAAACATAAGTAGTACAATAATTAGATAACTTTAATTGTTCATTAATAAATTTGTGAATGTGTTGATAATGGATAATCTGGCATTGTTACAACAACTTTGTAGGTTACCTTATACTTGATATTAAAAAGAAATTCAGTTGTTAAACGGTCATCAAAAACAACGGGCAGTGAGAAAAAGAAAATTATGGTGCCGGAAATAGCTACAGAGAAGAAATAATAATATGGTATTTCAAGAATTACAATATGAAGATCCAATGGGTTTCAAAAATTTTTTAAGAATGCGTGTGAATACTTTTGAAATGCTCTTGAGAAAGGTATATAGCGACAGAATACTATTCTTCGTAAAAGTATTGCACCCAAAACAAGGTAAACATGAAGATTTGTTGGTGAACACTACAATAATAAGCAACATTTTATTATATCGTAGGCTACTACTGACATTACGGTTTTTTGGCCACTGGGGAGACTTATAGAAGTTTGCATTACAGTTTTAGGGTATCTGTAAAGGAGTATTTTAATCATAGTTATAACTATAAGTGTTATATATAATAAATTAAAAACTAAATACTTAACAGTAAGGTTTAACACCATAAAATAAATTTTCACCACTAAGAACAACCTTTTTATTTTAGGTACCTAATTCTTCTGACAAATGGAAACAAATCTGCAATCACTTTTACTAAACTATGGAATTTCCCCAATTGTTTGCAGAGTTTAGGTTTGTTAGTTTTAATCGTAACAATTAAATGTTAAAGAATTACATATAATTTTTCTGTTGTAGATAGGAAACACATTGCATTTTGAGCAAGAAAAGCAGACGGTTCATTCTACTTTAATTACAAGGGTTTTCATAGTATTGTATTGATGGCTCTTGTAGATGCAGAATATAATTTTATATATGTTGATGTGGGGCTGCAATGGAAGGGGTTAGTGATGGTGGAGTATATTTCCCATGTTTCTTAGTTCCGGCAGTTGAGAATAATAAAATTCCTAAGATATTGTTTTTACCGAAAATCCTGAAGCAAACACCATATGTAATATTAAGTGATGACGCTTTCCGATTGGGTAAAAGAATGATGAGCCTTTGGACAGCACTCTTCTATTGAACAAAAAGTGTTTAATTACTGATTAAGCAGAGCTCGAAGAGTTGTGGAGAACGCATTTAGGATTTTTTGTCAAACAAATTCAAAATTTTACAGCACGAAATAAATTTGTCTTTGGACAAAGTTCAAGATGCATGTTGCATAATTTTATAAAAAAAACACGACGGAAAAAGCTACATGATAAGAGTAGATGTAAAAAATACAGAAGAGATAGTGTTGAAACCTGGGTCGTGGAGAAATGAAGTAGTAACAACAGATTTGTAACCGTCGTTAGCCCGCAAATGGACCTATGGAAATACGAAACACTTTTATGCATTATTTCAATAATGAGGGTTTTGTAAACTGGCAGTGGAGGGCAGTAAAAATTCAATTTTGATTCCAGGTATAATTCTACTTTAATAACTAAGAAATTTTTATTTTATGTGTAACATCAATTGTAATCCCCGTTTCATTTTTATATAATGAACTTTATTAATTTCTAACTTCGGTTCCGTCAGCAATTCTACACCGTCCAATGAATCAAGTTCCTTGGTGACGTTTCTTCCAAATTCTGTATTTATAGTGGACGCCTGATTACTTTGTAGAATTTGTTTGTTGTTGTCTTGAATTTTCTGCAATGTAGTTAGCGTCGCTGTTATGAGTTTTTCACTCTCATTTATTTCCTGTGTATTTTCTGGAACTTCAATTTCTTGGCGGAATGTTGCCGATCTACACTTTTACTGCGCGGAAGTGATGGAGATATAATGTGGTCCGGTAGTATTGAATCGGAACTGTACTTTGAGTAGGAAATTGAGGGGTTATTATCCACATCTTCTTCATCATCTACTTTGTATTGAATTTCACCCCCTTAAAATGGTATAATTATTAATTTTAGTTTGACAAACTTGCAAAACTTACCTCAGAAACTTGGCTAAATCCACACTACTCTTGCTTTTCCGACATTTACTATACTGTTTCAGAAAATGCAGTTTTCAGAACCATCAAAGCAAAGGTTCGTACACTTCATCTGTGCCCATCCCACTATGGAGCACTTCTTTTCTTGCCAAGTTCATTGGTTAAACTGAGAAAAAGTCAACGTTGATCTTTTCCAATAAGTTTATCGCTGATTATTTTGAGCGCATTGACCCTTGCATGTTTGTTTTGGGGGCGTACAAACAAGGCGTTTTTTCCAAAAGGTCAATTAATCGTGCAATTATAGGTTTACCCATTCGCCCTACAAAAATCGTTTTGTTTTAATTATGTAACTATCATAAAAGCACACGACATGTTATTACAGCACAATTGTTTGGGGTTAGAATAACCGCGAAATTTAAAAATATCAGATTAAAAATCTTGCCCAATTAGGTACGGTATGTTCTGGGAAAATCATATTATTTTGCCATGACTTGCTTATGAGTTAACATTTTATGTTCGTCATATCAAACGTCATACAGTCTAAACACAAACATATTGATCATGTGTTCAGTCATATGATAAAGCATACGACAAGACACATAGTCTGAACAGGCCCAGTTTCGTTGCATAAAATTCTAATTCATAGAGCAAAACGTATTGCTTACGAAGATTTTAAAAGATTTTCAAAAAATACCACAGAACAATCAGCTTTGATCACTAGAATTAAAGATTACTTATGCTGCTTATATTACAATGCAAAAAAAAATTAATGTTTAAAACTGAACAAACCGAATTTGAACTCTGTCATTTTGAAGACTGACCATTTGGTGACTGGGATAGTTTGTACTAGTATTTCAATTAGTGTATGTCGGTTCTATAGTCCATACAACTTAAAATCATAATCACACTGTTAAAAGCACAATTAGTCATGGTTTTGTACTGAATTCCTTTCTCGGTGATGTAACATTGCTTTGTAGGTTAAACATTTATCTATTTTTCAAAGTGACTAAGAATACACTTCTCGTTCATGAAGAGGTATTTATCAGGTTTAATCTTTTTATAGTGGATCTACGAGAAATTGGACTAAGAACATTGCATTTCACATTAGAACGTGTGTATGCGAAAATCAAACGATTTCATTTGTAGTAGTGAATTTATAAAGTATATTATTAGTAACGTAACATAAATCGAGGAAACGTCTGCATTATAATTAATAATAATTGTAAGTTTTGCGACATCTAGTGTCCGATTCGTGTTAGCGATCACGTACGCAATGGTTCGCATTAACAACTTTGTCGACAGGTATAATAATAATAATAATATTTATTAGATAGAATTAAAAAAACAAAAATTTACACCAATTGTGACTATGTAACAGTATTTGGTAAGTAACTCCTTTTTATCATCGAAACAGACAATAAAATCACACTATTTCTTCTTGGTGGATAACTATTGTTACTGTTAACACGCCATTTTTTTAGAATATTATTTTTGGTACGTCAACATTGGGCTACACTGAGAACTGGATGGATATAGTCTACTCTGTTATTGAAATGTTTGGAACGCTACCGTATCTGTTTGTTGTTACTACTATAAAAATTTGCTGTAAAAACCTTAAACGGCCGAAGTTTTGGTGTTAGAGTGCGATCAAAACCTTAAGACAAATGCAGTAATGATTGGATAATGATACAGATATTACTACTGTGCGCCCTAAAACATAAGTTTTTCAGCTGATGCTTTTGTTTATAATCTCTTTGTTTTTGCGACGTACTAATTTAGTTTATTAGTTATTCTACAAAACAATTTTTAAAACTTGTATTTTATTATAAGTTTATATTTTTTGAGTTGGGCTTTCACTCTGGCATCACGTTTTTGGCGCAGCTTGGTGTCCTAACAATGTTGACTTTATTCTAGTCTGCGGTGGTACTATTCTAAGAACTGGAGTATCTTCATGACATATTTCAATACTATAAAAGATAAGTCTTTTCTTATAGATTCGTTTAGTTGTGTCAATTAAACTAATAAACATTCCAATAATTTAGCAATCAATGGTTGTAGGGTACAATACAGTGAGGTAAAATATGAAGTATGTTATTATTTAATTATAATAATTTGTTTATCAGTTTCTGGAGATCTTTTTTCTACCATCTCTTTCATTTCTGTATATTCCTTGAGTTGGTTTGAAAATTCTTCATTGTGGCTATAATTTAAATTTAGTTCCCATCCACTGTATCCATATTGATTTAAAAAAAAATATTAAAATGACAACCAGGTCTACTATAAATAACTTTTTGCATTCAGTGCATTCAGATAAGTACATCAATACGCCTACCAGAAACAATAGAATTACGTACTAGTGTTTCAAAAATGTAGTAAATCACTGGGTTAATAGAGCATTTTGCTACAAAAATATTTGCATAGGCACACAATTTCAGTTACGAGAAATCACTTTACATCCCTAATATAGCAAAAACTCTTTCAGATCTTTTTATTTATTTAATTTGTAAATGCCGAAAAACAATTCAAATCTTCAAATAAAAGTTTGAAAATTAAATAGGTTAACTCAGACTGGATGACAAATGTATGCATTATGTGCATTTGCGTTGTAGCCACAGCTTACTAAATAAATACTACCGGAAGTCGACATCAACTTTTTTATTTTTAATAGAACACCCTATATATTATTATCTTTTTGGATTCTATGTCAAATTTTAGAGGCACTTTGAATAACATTTCCTGTAGGTAGGAGTTATAGATTTCGAGATATTAATTTTTTTAGTAAAATTTTTACAGATGCAAAAGTTTACGAAAATATCTGTTAACTTTTGGTTTGTATAAAGAGACAAGATGTGTCCATAGATTAAAAATGTAATACAAAGTGTTTCATATTTACTGTTACATTTTGACATTTTCAAAGAGCAATAACTTTAAGTCAAATGATCTTGTATTTTTTTACTCCGTCGGGGACAAGTTAAAATTCTCTTTCAAATTGTATAAGCATTGTTAGAATTACGGTTACTACTTTTGGAGATTTTTGCAATTTTTTACATTGGGGCGTATCAGGGTCAGAAGAAGAAGTCAAGTTGAGTTTACCCAATTAGTTTTAGTCATTCTCCAAATTATTAATTTTTTTCTTTGTATACGACTAATAGCGGTTCCTGGTAAAACGTCCTGTATAGAATTAACTTATTAGGTATGTACATTGACGTCCTTTCTCTTATTATCTTGCACTCAATTAAAATATTTTTAAACTAATAGATCGATCTTATATACATAGAATCTACATACAGCATACCAGGTAAACGATAAATAAATAATGCACGACAAAAAGTGTGAGTCCGAGTTCTAGTACTACAACTCCCAAAAATAATCTACTTGCAAAAATTTATCGCTAGCTGATTAACCAAAAAATTGGTATAATTGCCAACCAACACCGGTTTGAAAGTATGCCACCGAGAATCACAGGAGAGCTGTTTCATCCTTTTGGGACTCTTCAGGAGTGAAAAAAGTTAATTGTGAGATTCTACAAGGTGTGTCTGTCGACTAAATCTTTATGGTGGGTAACAACCATTTACAAGGCACAGTTTTATGCGCCATCTAGTGCCAAAAGTTAACTCCACTTAAGTTTTCTCACTGAAAAGTCCCAAAATGATAAATGAACGATAAAAAATCAAGTTTTACCAATAAGTGTTGCGACATCTAGTGTCGTCTCGTGCTGTCAAACACACTCCCGAAAATTCATTTGATTAGATTTTGTTACAAATTTGTGTAAATATGTCAAACATTTTCTTGATTCTATTGATAATAACGTCTTGATCTTAGCGGGCGACGCGGAGAGTCTTTAACTGTCAGGTCTAATAATCAGAACGTTTATTATTACACGGAATCAAATCCAATCAAAAGAAGTGGATGTAACATTTAGAGATTCTTATACTTTTAAACTACTTATTTTCTGATTTTTATGTATACTTGCGATTCACATGGAGGGGATAAAAGTTACGTATTCATATACGCACGTTACAAGAAGAAGTAGACATTAAAAATTCGTGAACAAGTCCAATTTAGAAGTGAAATTATGGCAGACTGAAAATCCAAAAGTAACAAGGCAGCAAGAATACCGATAAGACGGAGAATTAATGAAACGTCACATGATTTCAATATCAAAGAGATTTTAATAGAGATAAAATGCAGGCATGCGTGAAAATTATTATAAGAAAGGAAATACACAAGGGAAGCTGAAGCACTGAAAAATTGCAAAAGGGCAGTTTAAATTCGAAAACTTTTCTTAAATAAGTAACGTTTGTAAAACGTAAATAGTGAAACATTATACGCTGTAATATGAAAGTTGTGTGGTTTCGTTTCACTATATAGGTAAGTTGTTTATAAATAAGATTGTTGTTTGGGTGCTAGGGGTTGCGGAATAGTTCAAAGTTATTATTATTAGATGGCGATAGCGTTTGCGTAATGTATATCTACCCTTGAAGTTATAAACAATAACATATTTCTTAATAGTTAAAAAGAGCAATTATTCAATAAATTTCAGGCAGCAAAGATGTAAAGAACAATTTACCGCATATTATGATTGGAACTCAAATAAAATTTAATTACGACCCAATCTATGTACGTCTAGATTGTGACTGATTTAGATTCAATTTAGTTACGAGGACTTGAAAAACAAATTTCGAGTACAATCAACGGTAAGAGGTCAATTAATTATTCTTCAGTATTGAAAAAAAAAAGATTATAAATAACTCTCTCTAATAACAAATGTTTACTAAAGCTCAGTAGTTTATACAGTTTTAGTACTTAGGCGATTGAAAAATTAATCGAACGGGTGATAAAATAATAATAAAAATTTATGCATAATTAACGTCTATGTGAACACTGCAAAGTACAAGCCGAGATACAAGCTCCAGACAAAACTTGATTCCTCGCGGGCTATAACATATCGATTACTTTCCTAACTCCGGGGACACCGCCCCGCGCCTGGCATGGCGTCGCATGCAAATCAGCATGGCGGCGGCGGCGCGACGGTATACTACGCGGCCTGCATGACAAGGATTCGTTCCTTTCATTCCGGATACACGTGCTATATAGGACTGCGTTAGCAGGACGTGTAGTATGACACAGAGGTTTGCTCTGTGGTGTTGCTTATGATTTAGGGTTTACAGTGATAAATTACTACAATGAGATATATGTGTTAAGATTTTAAAGTTTACTAAATACTCGCAAAAGTTACTCTAAATATGCTAATTAAATCAGTCGTTGCACCGCATAGCCTTGACATACTTTTCCAATAGCTCAACAAAAAAATGATATCGTGTCGAACTATTGAATATTATGACTGTAATTATTGAAGGAAAAAAAATATTTTCATACAAAATTGGCAAGTTTAGAAAACCTATAATTTCGATGAGCACCCGAGGCTTAAATTCGTGGTAATAAAAATACATTTTATGTAGAAAAAGTTATGATCATAACCGCGATAACTACTTACTTTAGAAGTGAACTCATATATAGACAACAAAGAATTCGATAAAAAGTTTTTTTAGTTGGCTTTACTTTTCTACAAGATGCATTAGCGTTACTAAAAAAAAATGAAAATTTGAAACCATACAAATAGTTTTTTATAGCAACACTAATTTAACTCTAAGTAAAAACATCGTTCATATTCAAATTATCTAAAACTCTGCTTAAAATGCAGAAGTACTGAAGAACTTTTTCAATAACATTATTTGATTTTCTTTGTAATGCAAGAGCATAAAATACAAAATTAGCTTAACTGATTTTTGTGCAATCAAAACTAAAAGTTTTGGGATGGTTTTAAGTGTCTTCTTCCGATTGTTTTTTTATGCTTTCAGATTCTTGCGTTTCAGTTTATCGAAAGTACACAATATTTATTTGTATTACAAGTCCCGAACAGCGTATTTGATATGAGATGTTCACGTGACTTAGCACAATATGGGCGGAATGCAAGCAGCTAAAATTTCAAATACCTACTCATTTATAAAATAAAAAAATTTTAATAAACATACCTACCAGGATTCAAATTTTGCGCACACAAGTCGAACTTGAGGTGGCAGTGTAAATTTCATGCGTTCGTCGCGGCAACTACAGTTGCACTTATAAAGTGTTAAATTTGGTAAACTTACATTTTTCATAATAAGGATGGTAATGAAGATATATAGTATCAGTAATTTTTTAAAATCCAACGAATTTGTTTTTTGTTTCTGTCAAAATTTTTGATGTTCTTTAGTTTTTTAGCATTTCCCAAGCAGCACAACAAAATATTATATAAATATTAGTAAATAATGTTAATCAACACTTTTATATGTTACAAAAAAATTTTCGAAAAATACTTGTTAAAAATATATACAAAATATTTAAAATAAATGATATATTTTAAATAAATATATTCAAAATATTTAAATTAAGTTTTCTAATATTAGTTTCTAAACATTTAAGAATGATATTTATGCAACATTGTAAATAATACAATAATATTAAACCAATTTACAAAAAAATAAAATTATATTCGAAATTTTTAAATTTTCTTCTTTATGTTTACAACAGAATATTATTAATACGAGTACATAAGTAATATAAACAGTATTTATTACATAATATAAATACACACATTCATAAGTATAAATTAACAAATGCCAACAGTTAACTGTAACGACAGTGTAATGTGATGTGCATTATCGTCATCAAAATGGATAACTTTAAATGCTGTTGATAACAAGCCAAATATTTCTGTACAGTAGCATACACGCAACGAAAGAACACTTGATGCGCATTTCACTTGACACGATTGTGTAGCATTTAGAGTTATCGCTTTTGATAACGATAATGCACATAACATTCACTGTCTTTACAGTTAACTGTTGACATTTCTTAGTTTAAAAGCTAATTCTATTCACAATCATGACCAGCAAAAAAAGTGCATTTTTACTTCCTTAGGTTTTTAGTTTCTGTAAACATCTTATGCCAAAAACATAAAAATAAAGCGACTCAACGAACCAAAGAAAAATAAAGAGTTTGTAAAAAGAAAGATAAAAAGTAGTGCCTAGCAAATCCTACATGCACTCATTTGAATTAGATACACTTATGATGCAAAATTTGAGAAATTACCTATTACATAAAGATTGAAAACAAAAATATACTTACTTATTACTGTTTGTCCTGTTCCTTTACTTTTACTTGACCTCATTCGGTTTATTTCACGCAAACAAAAACAACCGCACGTTAGGGATCGTATAAATATTTTCCAATGGTAAGATACAAAACGGTTAAATTACAAACACAACTCAAAGCTTGATGCACTTATGTCCTTTATGGATCTAAGAGGATTTGCAAAACAAAAGATTTCCCTAACCCTCGGCTACGAACTACGAGTAACACAAATACTTTTATTTAATATTTACCAAATATTTTTTTATATATTTTCACAAATGCTTAGATAAATATTAACTGAATATTTCTTCAACATATTTGTTTTTCACTAATTTTAAATAAAAAAACCTAAAAAATTTATTCTAATAATTATTTCTGCAATTATTTGTATTATCGCCTTTTTAATTTAGGGTGGCGATGCTTTTGACACGTTACCTAGGTGACGTTACCTAGGTAACGTTATAACGTCAAAACATCAGTTATTCTCATTACTAGTTCATTATTATTCAATAATTAGAACCGTCTTGTAAATGAATCAGCTAACTGAATCAGAAAGATTACAAATTCTTATGATGGTTGGTTACGGCGATAGAAACGCACGCATAAAGAAGTTTGCCAACTCTTCAATGCTGAAAACCCTGATAGGAATCCTATAGTGAGATCTACTGTGACCAAGACTTTACGACGGTATAATATCACTGGAAGTGTTAGAACCGTCGCAGAAGTGGCCGACCAACAACAGTGGCTACAGAGGATAATTCCCTGGCAGTATTAATGGATGTAGTTCATCAGCCCAAAACATCAGCATATCAGCTTGCACTAAACCATAATATGTCTCGATATTCAGTTACAAAGTAAATAAAATAAGCTTTCAAATGATATATCACATGTCCCATCTTGCTATTTAAAAAAATTCAAGATGGCGGCCGTGTCAAAAAATTATCGAGCAAAAAATTTTTTTTAATTGTGTCAAATTATGTGAAATAGCTTCAGATTTGATCCCTAAAATTTCCAGAATGATGCCTTCAACCGTTTTGGCTACAGAGGCTTGGTTCCATACATAAAAGCTACCCTGTATATATTTATTTCAAAATTCGTGTAAGTATTATAAATAACGTTATATCAAATATTAGAAATATTTAAAATATAATTCCAACAGACAAATATTATAATTATATCCATATAATGTTATTGAAATATTTGGTTCTGTTTGGGTCACGTGACAATCATTTTTTAAAGGTACTTTTAGTGCAAATTGAAGTTCTACTAGTATTTCTAATATAAATGTGCAAATGTTGACATATTTTTCAAAATTAGTAGCTCTTTTTTGAGGATTTATCTTGTAAATCTAATAAAAAAGTTTCGTAGTTATAGATTGTTACAATAATTTACCCATATTTCAACTTAAAAAAACCTTTCTTACTTTAATTTATTAATTAATCAACACCCGGTAACATGGTATTCAATAGACAATAGTAGTAGCTCAGTTTAAAAAATAATTATTGTCCCTTAATTATACAGGGTGGCCCATTAGTACGAGGAAAGTGGATGTATCGGAAAATATTGAGTTAGAAAAAGAAATCAATGTGCTGCACATTTTAAAATTATTTTCGTTTATCCAGGGTGTTCCATTCAAGTGCGACATACCAAAGTTATGTTTTTTAAATAGAACCACCCATTTTTTATTACAAATTTGAGTTTCTTGAAAAATTCTAATGTAACTTTATGCATTATACATAGTGTCTAAAATGGATGGGTTTTGAATTATATCACTTTGAAGTTTTAAAAAAATTAAATAACTCAGTTATTCTGGAATTTATCCAACCGCGATTTCGTAGCTTTAATATGCATTACATGTGCTAACTAAAGCTAGTTGTTAACTTTTCTAACTTGGCTAAGTTTTGAGTAATCAATTATTTAAATTGAACTCCTTAAATTCATGGATAACTTGATTTTTTCAAATTTTTTATGTGCCGTTGAACGTTAAATTTTATAAGCATTCTAATGTTAAGGTTGTAGGTATCTAACTCTTACGGATTTTATCGAATTTTTGAGTAAAAAGTTAGATAGCTACAATCTTATCATTAGTAACAATAATCAAAACTACAGTGTCTAGCTACAACAATGGCAAAGAGTACCAACAAAACGCATCTACTGTACTAATAAAATGTTAATCACGATTTTAATTAACAAATCACAAAAATACCTACAAAACGTTTTTAATTTAACGCAATGCCGGTGTCCTCCGATTTCTTCACAAAAACGCTGTCGAAGCTCTTCAATAATATCCTCTCTTAGGCTTCAAAAATCCACTGCGGTCTAGGTGGTCAAAATCTGAAACTCCACAGCTCTGAACTATTAAACAATACCTATACAATTGTTTATTTTTTAAACTATAACTTTTGATTGTAAAAGTATAAATTGCTATCCGGTCAAATGTATGTGTTGCACATGCCAATCATTTAAGGATAGTTTGTTATATTTTTTGGTATTTAGTTATAAGTAAAATAAACGTTAAGCCGATGTTTGTGCATTTTAAGTGTTTGTCGTTGTTCCTAACAAAGCAATTGCCCGACGGGCAAATTGTCCATTAGCTTTGTAACCAATGGTTTGGTCTTAATGTAAGCCATAATCCGTTTCCTTTGAGAAACTATTTTTCTCTTTTTGAATATTACGGCAGTAACCTTTAGAGCTCCACAATGTAAACTTCACAATAAATACTTTAAAATATTAAATTTCGTATTTTTCTATAAGAGACAACATTTGAGGAGTAAGTTACGCTTCTCATGGACTTGAAATTACAGCTGTAAGCAAGTTCACCCGCAACATTGGTCCTTCGAGCCGGATTGTGACAGTGCGCTCATATTAAAAACTTAAAATAAATAAATGAAAAAAGTTAATATTGTGTTTCGTTGAGCTTAGTCTTCATACATACGTTAGTCAAAAAATCGTCCGTCATAGTACTGGCAATTCACGCAAACGGATGATTTTCCAACGAAATCAAGATTCCAAGTGGTATCCTCAGCAACAAATCCAGCAGTTAATGGTAGGCAATTTCCTTTATTAATTTCTGCATCTTCAGGAAGATGACTCACAATAATTTTTGAGTTGAAACTATAGTCAATAAATAATAAATAAATAACTAATATTGGATTGGTTAAAGCGTAATTAATTTATATATCAATTCTTTGAATTGTGCGAGTTAGTTGATAATTTTATTACTGATAATAAAGCAGATGATAACTCAAGCTCTTCTGGATCAATAGATCACTTTAATCAAATTAATCCTGTTCAAGTAAAACTTTCGAAAATGTCTATTCCCGAATTTACCGGCAATTACAAAAAATGGACCTCATTCTATCAAAGTTTTAATTCACTAATCCATCATAATAACAGTTTATCTAACGTACAAAAATTCCATTATTTAAAAGCTTCTGTTAAAAATGAAGCAGCCTCCTTAATTGAATCTTTAGAAATTACAGACGACAATTATTTAATAGCTCTTCAAGCGTTAGAAGATAGGTTTGATAACAAATGTTTGATAATAAAAACTCATATAAAAAATTTGTTAAATCTAGCAAATGTGGTTAAAAACTCCGCTAATTCTTTAAGAAGTTTAATTAACACCGTAACTGTAAATCTTGAAGCCTTAAAACATCTTAAACAATCTTTCGAACATTGGCACTTATTGTTAATTGAAATTATCACATCGAAATTAGATTTTGCAACGGTTCGTGAATGGGAATCATTAAAAATAAAGGGTGAATATCCCACGTATTTGGAATTAAATACTTTTTTAACAAATAAGTGTAAAACATTGGAAGCCATTGAATACAATAATACTTCCCAAATTTGTAATATTATCAACAAAGCTTCTAAATATGTTTATCACAATAAGTCAAACAAACAAATTAACCATGCGGTATTAAACAAACCTGTGTGCAAATTCTGTAAACAAAATCATTATTTAAATTTGTGCGAAAATTTAATTAAGCTCACTCCTGAAGCTAGAATGACCGAAATTAAAATACTAAGACTAAGTTTTATTATCTACCGCGGTAGTTCGCGTATACGATAAAGACGGAAACCTTGTAAATTTAAAATGTTTACTTGATCAAGGAAGTCAATCCAATCTTATTACACAGAGCGCTTGCGATAAATTACGACTGAAACCAATTCTGCAAACATGCCTATATCTGGAATCGGCAAAAACGTAACCATTATATCAAAATCGGTTGAAATTAAGTTGAAATCGCTATATAACGCATTTACCTCTTCTTTAACATGTTTAGTACTACAAGAAATCACAGATAACCTTCCGTTAGTTAGTTTTAAGAAAATTGACGTAGACATTCCAAAAAACTTACAATTAGCTGACGTCGACTTTAATAAAAGCTCTCCTGTAGACATTTTAATCGGTTCAGAGCTATTTTGGCAACTTGTATGCGTTGGGCAAATAAATAACGGAATGAACAAGCCTATTTTTCAAAAAACACATTTAGGGTGGATCGTTGCCGAAAAAATACAAACTCAACCCTTTCCATCCAAAGCAAGTTGTAATTTAACGATTAACGGAATTGATAAGGAATTGCGAAAATTTTGGGAGATAAATGAATTTGAAGGTGATGATAACGTATCGGACCTCACTCCATCAGAATGCGAAATTTTTTTTTCTAAAACTCATTCACGTAATGAAACGGGTAGGTACGTAGTAAAACTTCCCTTTAAACAAAACGCACCATCATTAGGAGACTCAAAGGCTCAAGCTTTATAACGTTTTTTTGCATTAGAGAAAAAATTTAGCCATAATACTAATTTATGGGATTCCTACGTAAACTTTATAAACGAATACATAACCTTGGGTCACATGCAACTAATGGATGAAAAAGAAACTGATGTGAATGCAAACAATGCATTTTACTTGCCTCATCATGCTGTATTTAAAGAATCGGGTAGTACGACCAAAATAAGAGTTGTTTTCGATGGATCCGCAAAAACTTTATCTGGCGTTAGTCTTAATGACATCCTGCTTGTAGGTCCTACAATTCAACAAGATCTTTTCTCAATTTTGACTCGATTTAGAACACATAAATATGCGTTAACTGCTGACATTTGCAAAATGTATCGACAAGTGTTAGTTTCGAATGAAGATCGTAATTTTCAAAAAATACTGTGGAGTGAATCGCCTCATTTACCTTTGCAATCATATAAATTAAATACCGTCACCTACGGTACTGCACCCGCTGCTTTCTTAACCATTCGATCAATGTTTCAATTAGCACATGATGAAAAGGATTCGTTTCCCACCACACAACGCGTCATCTTATCAGATTTTTACGTAGACGATTTATTAACCGGAAGAAACGAATTAGGTCAAGCACAAGAACTAAAATCACAACTAATTAACGTATTATCTAAAGGTGGTTTTGAACTAACCAACTGGAGATCAAGTCATCCAATTTTAATGTCCAACAACTCTCAAATTCAAGCCGATGTAGTTAGTCTAGATAAACAAGGTGATACAAAAATTTTGGGACTACATTGGAATTATTAATCGGATAAAATTAATTATTCTTATAATCCGCAATATCAAGATTTAAAAATAACTAAAAGAACAATATTATCGATTATTGCTCGTTTCTTTGACCCGTTAGGATTAATTGGCCTGGTTCTAGTGACTGCCAAAATTATATTACAAAAATTATGGATATTTCAAGTAAAATGGGACGAATCAGTACCACTGGATATCTACACTAAATTTAAGAAACTGCTAATAGAGCTTCCATTATTAAATACTTTGCAAATTAATAGACAAATAATTCGAGACTACAATAATGCAATTTATGAAATTCATGGGTTTTGCGACGCATCACAGTCGGCGTATAGTGCTTGCATATATTTGCGCAGCATTATAGACAATCAAACCTTTAATAGTGACCTAATTTGTGCTAAGAGCAAGGTGGCACTTACAAAGGTCATTTCAGTTCCAAGACTAGAATTGTGCAGCGCATTATTACTCGCAAATTTAGTTAAAAGGGTTACAAAGGCATTAGATATTAAACATTATCTGTGGACAGACTCTATAATCGTATTAGCGTGGTTAGGAACAGAACCTAACAAATTAAAAACATTCGAAGCTAATCGTGTGTCAGAAATACAAACTCTGACAAACATATCAAGTTGGCACTATGTAGAGGGTAAGATAAACCCTGCCGATCTCATTTCAAGAGGTACAACCCCTAATGTTTTAATAAATTCGCAAATTTGGTGGCACGGTCCTGATTTTTTAAGAACCGACTCATTGCATACAATTCAAGATAAAATATCTAAGTTTGAAATACCCGAACGAAAGCCTATCGTTGTATTAGTTTTGAAAGAAACAACATTACCTATACTTACCAAATTATCAAGTTATGCAAAATTGCAACGCGTTATCGCCTATTGTTTACGTTTTGTACACACTTGTAAACACAAAACAAGAACACATTCAAGTCACTTACTTTGTCACGAATTAAATGCTGCCACTCACAAAATAGTGTGGGTGTTACAGCAGTTTGAATTTGAAAACGAAATAACATCATTACGGAAATATAAAAGGGTATCTACTAAAAGTAAATTAATATCTTTAAATTCATTTCTTGATGATTTCGGTTTATTACGCGTGGGTGGACGTTTAAGGAATGCTTTGATTCCATATGATGTAAAACATCCTTTATTATTGCCTACTAATCATCATGTAACAAAACTAATCATCAAACAAGAACATGAAAAATTATTGCACGCCAGTCAAAATCTCACTTTAGCTTCATTACGCCAAAGATTCTGGCCGATAAATGGGCGAAATTCAGTTAAACATATTATACACAAATGTATCAAATGTTTTAAATTAAACCCTAAGGGTATCGTACAGCCAATGGGGGATTTACCTTATTTCTGGGTTTAACAAGCAAGACCTTTTTATAACTGCGGAGTAGATTTTGCTGGTCCAATTAAACTGAGACAATCTCGAACTCGTACTAAAACTACAACCAAATCATACATTGCGTTGTTTATATGCTTATCTACTAAAGCTATACACCTTGAATTGGCCAGTGATCTCAGTTCTGAATGTTTTTTGAATTGATTATGGTGAATTATTGCTCGTAGCAAACATCTATTTAGATAATGCCACAAATTTTGTAGGGGCTAATAACGAACTAAAGAAAATACTTGCTACAATCAATGAACTTGTAAGTAAACCAGGACTGATTAATGAAGCTACCACCCAAAACATACGCTGGCATTATATACCTCTCAAATCTCCACACTTTGGCGGAATCTGGGAAGCAGGGGTGAAATCAGTACTGGTAATGCGTCATTAAATTATGAGGAAATGTATACGTTGTTAACAAGAGTAGAAGCCGTCCTTAATTCCTGACCATTACAATCTCTATCTGATGACCCCAATGACCTTCAAGTCCTTACACCCGCACATTTCCTAATCACAGAGCCATTAACTGCACCTGTCGAAAATGACTTGATACATATAAAGCCAACAAGATTGTCTCGTTGGCAATACATAGAGCAACTACGACAGCATTTCTAGAAGAGATGGGCACAAGAATATTTAACCAGCCTCCAGCAAAGAAGAAAATGGAATAACAATAATGCAACAGATCTCCAAGAAGCCACGATAATCATTATCCGAGAAGACAATCAGCCTCCGCTTAAATGGTGCCTAGGCAGAGTTTGTCAATTGCATCCCGGGAAAGATGGAATAGTTAGAGTAATAACTTTATAAACAAGTGCTGGTGTAGTGAAACGTGCTTTAACGAAACTATGTGTTCTGCCCAATCAATAAAGGTGACATTTGTATCAATAACAATTTTTTTTTGTTTACTATTAAGAATCACTGTAAATAAATTTTGCGTTAATCTTAGCCATGCAAGAAATTATATTGAGACGTAAAACGATTCTGGGAACCTTTTACAGGCGGCGGTATGTTGCACATGCCAATCATTTAAGGATAGTTTGTTATTATTATATTTTTGGTATTTAGTTATAAGTAAAATGAACGTTAAGCCGATGTTTGTGCATTTTAAGTGTTGGTCGTTGTTCCTAACAAAGCAGTTGCCCGACGGGCAAATTGTACATTAGCTTTGTAACCAATGGTTTGGTTTTAATGTAAGCCATGATCCGTTTCCTTTGAGAAACTATTTTTCTCTTTTTGAATATTACGGCAGTAACCTTTAGAGCTCCACAATGTAAACTTTACAATAAATACTTTAAAATATTGAATTTCGTGTTTTTCTATAAGAGACAACATTTGCGGAGTACGTTACGCTTCTCATAGACTTGAAATTACAGCTGTAAGCAAGTTCACCCACAACAGTATGTCGAACAAAATACAATTCGTATAAATGTTCAGTGTACTAACAAATATTTCGGACACGATAATTGTACCAAATATTTAATGAATGAGGTGAAAGAAAAGCTTAGCTTCTGAATAAGTAGTCGTTCGAATGTATTTTGTTTTTTCGCAAGCATATCTGTGACGTAGAATGTTATCAAAGGAATGATTGACCTCTTCACCTGCCGCAGTTAGATATAACGTCAAACGGTAATCCAATTGTTCGAATAAGTAATCGTACGTAAACTTCCAAATTCATAAACGTTAATTAATCGAAGAAGTAATAAAATATCTATCACGCATCGTTGAAAGCGCCAGTGAATTAAAATTAGAAACCAAACGGTAAACTAAAATTCAAAGGGGAATGAAAAACCAAGCGGTGAATCTAAAATTGTACAATAAATAAACATACCATCTGAAAGACACACAAAACTAACACCTTCAAACTAACACTTCCTAACAAGAACTCTTGGAGTGTAGAAGAACACGTTTCTTTCATACTATTTTTGAATATTTCATACCTTGGCTATGTCTTAGGCAAAATCGTACTGGTGTGTTGTTGCTTAGAGCGTGGCAATAACGATAGTTCTTGATTGTGATTGGTGTTAGAGTAGGTTTAGCTTGTGTCTACAAACTATTTGTCTCCGTTGGGAGGAATAGTTCTCTTTTTTTTAAGTTCCTCAGAAAAGCAAAATAGCGAGAATCCGGAACGACTTCTCACAGAAAAAGAAACATCAAAAGATGAGGTGATTGGTAGAAAGATCGCCAAAAGGGAAAACAAAAAGAGCCAGAAACCTATTGAACCTCAGACACCGTCTACTCAAAGAGCGAGTCGAAACTAAAGAAACCACCCACGTCAGTCCCCAAAAGAAGGAAATTCTGGCAAGAGCCAAGGATTAAGTAACCCTAAAAACCAAATAAAACCTCAACCTCGTAAGCACACTCACCGAGACTAAAACCCCAAAACAAAACAAAAAGATAGAAAAAAAGGAAGTTTAGAACAAAAGTCTAGATTTTGTAAGTTGGGATGGTTACGGATGATTTAGATACCTTAAATCGCCAAAAGCGGATTGATAATCACCAGAGAAAAGTAAATAGAATAAAATAAAGGAATTGTTAAAGTAGGGTGCTAGAAGAAAAGTCGCTGAAAAAGCGGAGCGCCAGAAAGGCAGAAAACCAACTAGCCCCTTAAGTATATTTAAACAATAACCAACCACCAACACAGAAATTTTATTTTTATTTTTTATTTTATTTATTTATTGTCTAACAGCAATACCAATTACAAGACAATTTTACAAGTGAACATAATACTACTAGATTAAAAAGAGATAGAAAAAAGTAATTAAATTGAAAAATTATATATAAATGAATACATGGTAATATCTATTATTACCTACTACAAATGTGAAAAAAAACAACACGTTAATTGATTTTATAAATGTTATAAATTCTGACAAGCTACAATTAAGAATGTCTGTTTGGTTGCAGATATTATTATAATTGTTGCACATGTCATATATGGGAGACTTTAATATTACATTAGTTCGAGCCTTTGCGAGATAAAATGTTAATTCTTGCCGAGAATGTAATCGAGGAACATGGAAATGTAATTTTTGCAACAAATACGAACAGTCAACCTTATTATGCATTAATTTAAAAGAAAAATCAAACTGATGTATACCCTCCTGATTGCACATGAATCAATGTTGAATGTGTTTAGTAAGATTGAGTGATCAAAACCCCTGGGTGGATAAACATTATGAATCTTAAACCACAGAAATTTTAGAAATTTTCTCTGTACACTTTCAATGGACAATACATGACAGTCATAAATTGGATACCAAATGATACTTCCGTACTCTAGTTTGGATCGTACAAAAGAAAAATACAATGTTATTAAAGCCGAAATATTTGAAAAGTCTTTACAGCTACGTATTAAAAATCCCAGCATTTTATAAGCGGAAGAGACTATGTTGTTGATGTGGTATATGAAAGTGAATCCAGCATCAAACGTCACCCCCAAATCTTTGGTTAAATTAGATCTAGTTAAAAGTTCTGAGTTTATCGTGTAATTAAATTTTATTGGACTAATCTTACGAGTGTATGTAACAAATTTACATTTACCACTATTCAAGGTTAGGATATTGTTGCTGCACCAGTTAGAAAGTAAATTAATATCAGACTGTAATTTTATGGTATCATCCTGGTTTACAATTGATGTGAATATTTTGACGTCGTCAGCAAACATCAACAACCGACACTGTAAATGATAACTCAGATCATTAATAAATATAAGAAAAGTAAGGGCCCTAAATTAGAACCTTGGGGGACTCCAGATGTAGGAATGTACTGTATAGATCTATATCCATTGTACATAACGTAATGTGGTCTATCCTGTAAGTAAGATTTCAATAGAGCTATGTTAGAGTCGCTAACGCCTATCTGATGAAGTTTTGTAAGCAGAATTGAATGATCTATTTTATCGAACGCTTTAGACAAATCTGTATAAACGACATCTACTTACCCTTGTTTATCAAGTTGTTCAGAAACAAACTGCGAAAAGCAACTTAGGTTAGTTATGGTAGAGCGACGTTCCATGAATCCATGTTGTGAAGGGGATATAATCTGTTTCATATTGTTGTATATATGCCTATATAGAATAATTTCAAAGATCTTTGCAAAGTTAGAGAGTATAGCAATAGGTCTGTAGTTAGTGACATCTGAGGGATCACCATTCTTGAAAATGGGACAGACTCGAGCTATTTTCCAAAATTGAGGAAAAATTGACGTTCTTAAGCTTAAATTAAATATAATTAAAAGTGGGACAAGAAGAACATTAGAGCAATCTTTGACAATATAACTTGGCACCTGGTCGAAACCAGCAGTTTGTTTATTTTTAATTTCTTTATTGCGGACGTAATGTCATCTTCTGAAATGGAAATAAGATTAATGCAGGAGAAGTTGTTGTACCATAAATTATTAATATTGTGAAGTTTTGAAGGGTGGGATGGTTGATAAACGCTACTAAAGTAATGGCCAAAACCATTAACAATAGTTTGTGGGGTAGAATACCTAATATTGCCATTGTATATAAAACCGGGTATTCGAGTGTTATTAGTCTTACTATGAATGTACTGCCAAAACTGTTTTGGATCACCACTTATAGACTGTTCTGCGCTACGAAGATATACTGTGTAAGCGTCTTTAATTTTTTGCTTAGTGATGCTTCGAATGCGTTTAAATTCATTATAACATTCCATTGATCTTGTGTAACGATACTGTCTGTTTAAATTAGCCTTTATTTTTAGATTTTGAATAATTTCACGTGTAAACCATTTTGGGTAGGAGTGCAATTTATTTTTGTGAAGTGGTACATAAACATCGAATAATGTATAGAGTATCTCGTAAAATTTATCACAAGCTACATTAACATCGTCGTAGTTTTGTAGGACTGACCAATCTATACCAATTAAGGAATTGTATAATGCCCGAAAGTCAGCTTTTCAAAAATCGTACAACTTATTGTTTGGATTGGACGAGCAATTAGTTTGTATTTGGGTGTGTATATCTACAGTGACTTTCAATGCAGGATGATAAACATCTTCAGTAACAAATGGCACGATTTCTTTAGTTACTACACAGGGATTGTTGGAGAAAACAAGATCAAGTAATTTTCCTTGATGATTTTTAACGTTATTGCATTGAGTTAATGGAGAAAAGCCCACACTAAAGTACGCGAAACGTTGGCGCAAAGGACCTTTTGTTTTTGTTTGCCACTTTTATTGAAGGCCCTTCCACGGTAGAAGACTTTTATAATTCATTAATAAAATAAAAGAGAAATTATTTACTAACTTATTATGTATTACTGACCGCAATATCACTCCACCTTTTAATCAGTAAAGCATCAGTTGCGGTTGCCTTGGCCCGTATTACCATAGATTTTTCAAGAGTCTTCAATCCATTGCTACCGGAAATTCTGGGACGTTAGTTTTCAATTTCGTCAACTTTCTTGTTGACTTGAAAGTTTCAATAAACTTTGTATTTGTTCACTCTTTTTCCAGAGTTTCATCAGCAAGCCAACATTCAAGGTTTTCTAAATATAAAATTTTCTAATAAATTCATATACACTTTTTTTTGCATTACTCATAGGTACCTACATGCAATTTTGGTAAAATTATTAAAAAATGTAAAAATACAGCTTGCAGCGTACCAATTCTTCAAAGAGCTCTGTGGTAGGATGTTTGACTGTCAAAAGACACTGAAGTACCCAGCTGCACCTACATTTGCAAATAGATAATAATCAGCTATGTTCAAACTCTTGCCGGACGTTCCCTAATTGCTGTTTTGTATTTTTTTATACCTGATTTATCATGCAAATACCAAATTAGTCGTTTTTTGAATTTGCTAGCGTATAAGTCAAAGAAGACATCTAATATAGAAATAAAATCAATTTTAAATTCTATAGACAACATATGGTTGAGTGGGGGAGGTTGTTACATGTTACACTACTAGTAGTGACCGCTGTATTTCATTCAGGCGTGCAATCTTTTATCGCATAAACATGAGATTCACTGCGCCATCTAGAAGTAAGAATATGCATTCATAAACAAAATTTATACCAAAATGTTGAGACAAATGTGTTTTAACACAGTGAAAGTAAATTTCTCAGTGTCTAAAATTTCTGAGACGATCAGCTATTTGAGAAAACGTCTAATAAAATTAGTTAACCGTATAATATTTTACAATAATTCTGGTTATTTAGTTTTGGCCCAAATTAATTCTTGTTCCGAGAAATAAATGTCAACTTAAAAAGTGCACATTGGGACACATTGTTGCAATTACAAAAAAAAGAAACTGGTTTCAGTTTCCCTGAAGATCAAGAGGCATTATGCCTTGTTACTTATTACCTTCCACAGATAGTAGGAATACTAATTGGATTAAGTGCACCTATTGTAAAAGGTGAGCACATACAACACAGCTCTACAAAAAAAAAAATTTTTTGTTGTCCTGGATATCTTAGCAAATTTTGATGTTTTCAAGTGCCCAGATTACGAATTTATTCATGAAATTATTGGATGTGCTCTTGTTTTCATGATTATATTGCATATCTTATATTTTGATCAATTATCGGCTTGATTGCAATAAAAAAAAATTTTCCAGCTATGATTAGGGTTCTGCGCACCTTTTTCGCGCATACAAATATCACGTGATCCCCGCGCTTAAGCCCATATCCAGCAGAACAGCTGATCTCAGTTATTCGACATATTGAAGTACTTTGACGTGCATCTGTATAAGTTGCCGTGTGTCAATACTTTGTTTCGTTTACTGAATTTTCATATATTATACAACTAGACAAGTGAAAATTCTCGATTATACACGAGACGTATTGTCTGAAACACCACGAGACCGAAGGTCGAGTGGTGTTTTTGAGACAATACGTCGAGTTTCGAGAATTTTCATTTGTCGAGTTGTATACAGAATAGACTATATCACGAAAATAAATTAAAAAATTTTAAAAGTACAACGTTTTTCAATACGTAATTTACTAACCTAATTTGTAATTTTAATAATACACACAGACGTACAAAATAACTTAAAGATTGATTACATACACAAAAAAGAAAATGAAACGTAAAATGTAGAGAAAATGTGATAAAATGTATTTCATTATTATTTATATTAAACGTACAATTATTAAAAACATTATCTGACATTGGAGCCACGGTACATGTAGAACAGAGCGTTGATGATGTTGTAGTTTCATTCCTCAAATTAGAAATTATATTGTAGTGATGGTCCTCGTTTAACTACAGGTAGGGTGTGTGGAGTGCTCGGAAGTGTGCCATCATGACAATTACACTATCCACAGTAATATTTTGCTTGGTACTGTCAACATTTGAACTTTAAATCATAGCTGCCTATTTAATCGTAATTTTGACAGAAGTGAATATACAAGGGTTCGTATATTCGATTTCGTATATTCGATTTGGTATATTCGATTTACGTCATAATAAGTAAAATAACCGCTGTAATACGTCAAAACAACTGAAAATCAAGCGTTTTCATTGGTTTAAATTTCGATGAGTGATATAGTCATTCTAATATATTTTTCTTGTCTTTTAAAACATGAGTTCATCACGAAGAAAGTGTAAATATAGTACTGATTTGTTTTGTTATATTTGTGGGGTTTATATAACGAAAAAACGAAAGAGAAATATCACAGACTTCGTCAAGGAGACTTATGCCGGATATTTCGGTTTTAAAATGGATAAATTAGATAAGGCATGGGTTCCTCATAAAGTCTGTCAGCCTTGTGTTGAGTCTTTACGGTTGTGGAGAAAAGGAGAACGTGCTGGATTAGATTTTGGTATTCCTATGATCTGGATGGAGCCTAATAATCATTTCGATGATTGTTACTTTTGCGTAGTAGATGCGAAAGGTTTTAATCGAAACCAAACGTGGAAATATCCAGATTTACAGTCTACAAAATGTCCTGTTTTACACAATGAAAATCTTCAGCGGCCTATATACGTTTCAAAAGTAATTCGGATACCCTCAGAAACAATGATGTTGCCAAATTCACAGAAATCTGTACAGTCTACCAGTGGAAGTGAATGGGAGGGTGAAACATCTACGCCATAGTTATTTTCTCAAAATGAACTCAGTGATTTAATACGTGATCTGAATTTATCAAAAAAGGATCGGAACTGTTAGCTTCAAGATTGAAAGAAAGAAATTTATTAGCACCGATGGTAACAATTACCACATATAGGAACTAGTGTACTGTAATGATGTCGCGAAGCTGCTTCTGGATATGGGCTCAAAGGAATACAAACCTACTGAGTGGCGCCTATTTATTGACAGTTGTAAAAGAAGTTTAAAATGCATCTTACTGCACAATGGAAATAAATATGCATCAATTCCGATTGCCCATTCTACAAAACTCAAAGAAGAGACGAAAATATAAAATTAGTTTTAGAAAAAATTAATTACTCGGAGCATCAATGGTCGATCTGCGTGGATTTCAAAATGGTTAATTTTTACTCGGTCAACAAAGTGGATACACGAAATACCCTTGCTTCATTTGCATGTGGGACAGTAGAGCAAAGCAACTTCATTGGAAACAAGATGTTTGGCCTGTAAGAAATTCTTTAACGGTCGGTAAAGCCAATGTAATCACGGAGCCGTTGGTAAGCAGAGACAAAATCATACTTCCACCATTACATATCAAGTTAGGAATGATGAAGCAATTTGTGAAAGCGTTGGACAAGGAAGGAGATTGTTTCAATTACATTTGTAGAAAATTTCCGAAGCTTAGTATGGAAAAGTTGAAAGGTGGAATATTTGATGGTCCTCAAATACGGCAATTGATGAAAGATACAGATTTTATCAACTCTATGACTATTCCGGAAAGTGAAGCTTGGAAAAGTTTCGTGTTGGTAGTTGAAAATTTCCTAGGTAACCATAAAGCACCAAATTATGAAGAAATTGTGCGAAGTATGCTGACAAACTTTCAGACTCTTGGAGCAAATATGAGTATCAAGTTACACTATCTCCGCAATCATCTGGACAAATTTCCGGATAATCTAGGAAATTATAGTGAGGAACAGGGAGAGCGGTTCCACCAGGATCTAAAAGTGATGGAAGAAAGGTATCAGGGTCGATGGGATAGCCACATGATGGCAGATTACTGCTGGTCCTTAAAAAGAGATTGTCCGCTGGAAAATTATAAAAGAAAAGCTCTTAAAAGGCGTTTTATAGAAATATAACCTGTTTTCGACATTTTTCTTTCCTTTTACTCGATGTAAAATCCCTTATTTATCAAAACATAACTGACGTTATTAATATATATGTTATTTTGTTTTAAGTTTTCTGATTCTTGTAACGCAAAATAAAAATAAATTTTTTAAATAAACCAGAGCAAATCTTACAAAATCATCGATATTTTCATGAATCGTGAGCATAAATATATCCAAAATCGATCTTATATCCTGGGCAACAAAACCACTGTAGACCAGTGTAATCTTACTGGAGTAATTTTATGATATTATAAGAAGTTGATTTGAATAGGTAAGTACTGAAACACATTGCCCCATTGTGGGGGCAAGTATAACAACTTATGCCTTAGTTGCCAATTTGAACTACTTTAGGTTGTTTGTTCTTTTAATAATTATCCTCTAGGGTGTTTGTTTTTTTTATTTGTTTTATTTTATTCATCTAGTAGAAAGTATTTTAAATTTTAGTTTTGAAAAGCAAAACCCCCCCAACATAAAAAAAATAGTGTGGTGTGTTGTGAATAAAAAAAATTTGTTTGGATGGGTTCGGGCGAGATTATTGTGTGGTTTGTAATTGATTAATTGGTTATAGTGGTTATTGTTGGAAGTTTTATTTGTGATATCTTTAAAAGACGCAAAATGTAAATAGATAGAGATATAGTTTCACACTAACTTCACACAACAGCTAAATTAAAAAAAATTACAATATTTAATTTATTAAAATTATTGAAAACTGCTGTTATAATTTATTTGGTACTAAAAATGAATAAAGATTTGTTACAAAAAATTAAATTTTAAATTACAGTTTATGAACAGATAATAGTAAAGTATGTGATACTCAATAAGTACCAACGTTGTTACTAGATTCATGTGTTTTGAAATGTGCATGACATGCTATAAAACGTAACTAAACGATACTGAACGTTTTGCCTCGTTTTAATGTTCATGGACAAGTCCCACATAATTTATAAGCTCTAGTAACACTTTTCGGGTAGATTTATACCATCGATGCATGCAAAGCGCTGCATGACGAAACTATTGTTTCTATTTTCGCATTTCAATAGATTACATTTCAAATAATCACGCAGTACTATTTTATCGTTCCACCAATACTTTCTTTAACTTCGTATAATATGTTTTCCTAACATGTCATTTTGTGATAGAGAATTTTACAAGACGAAAATTAATTACTAAATAACGAAAAAAAAATTATTAAGAATAATACTTCCTTCATTACTAAGTAAGTTCGTGAGTTATATTTTCGGTTGAGATAAACATGTAAGCTTCTACAAACGAAAAAATTACTGTTAAATACCTACTTTTATAATATTTATTAAAAAAATAATTATTGGCTTTGGGTGGATTTGAACCGTTGGAATACCGCCAGTTTTTACTTGTAATACAATCATTACATAAAATATCTACAAGTATTATGTTTTATTGTGATTAAGTAAATATAAGCATTGTAAACCATTTTACTTCTACAAACACAATTTATACCCGAAAAAACTACTGATTGATACCAATTTTAATGTGTCCACTAAACGAAAAATGCGTAATATACAGAAAAAATCTGATTGATAACGTACATCCTAATTATTTCTGTCAACATGCGCACGTGAATAAAATAATATTGTTATTACGATAGAAAAATATTTCTTTTTGTAACTTTTATTTAAATGATTGGTTCTTCTTGAGGAAGGCCACCAACAACTCATTCTGATGCGCCTCCTCGAAGTAGTATTAATCCGTATAAATATTGTTATTATTTATACATAATTTAATTAAGAATTTAAGATTGCAAAATTACAATTAAAAATATTTATTTTTGTTTTTAAAAAACAGTGCTGTAAGCAAACAGTAAAAAATTACCAATAAAAAGTAAAAACTGTTTTAAAAAAAATATTATAACTATAAACTAGAGGGTTTGAAAAATTACGTCTTCGTTTTCATAAAATAGAAGAGTGTTAAATGTTTTTAATTATAAAAAAATTTTTTACCCGACATCAAATCATCCATATAATAGTTTTATTGATATACTTTGGTTACATCTTTGAGAAATCCGTACTAATAGCATTTCATTTAGTAACGGTTGTAGTTTACAAAATAATAAAAAGATGCGACGGCTTTTGCGGTACAACCTAGAGAAAAATATAAAGGGAATTTGGCTCGATGTAGCGCACTAAATTGGTGGAGGATAAAAATATTTATAGTAGTTAGAGCAGCAGCGTCCGGCTTTGGCGAGTTGCGTGGATTTCTGAATAACTATAAGAATTAGACTGCTGGTCTTAACAAAGCGCGATCTGCTGGATAAAAAAATAAAACAGACCAACGGGAGTCAACTTAGGTTTTACTTAAAATCTAATATGCCAAATCGAAGACAAACCAGAAAGAGAGAGAGAAGAGAGAGAGAAGACAAACAATACAGTATAACAAACAAATCTTAAAATGTTATGAGAATGTGACAGAATTAGAGAGACTGTCGCATATAGTTACGTGCGTTAGCAGCAGCCTCGCTTACAATAAATCAAGCTTTTAGTTAAGATGTTGAATTTCAAGTAAGCTTTAGTTAAACGCTTGAGTTAAGAGTTATCATTCAAATTAAGAACTGGCTGCTATTAAGGCTCTGCGTACATATCATTTACACAAGGCAAGTTACATAAAATCTAAACAACAAAACAAAAGGTAAGTACCTCCCGCAAACCCAAAAGGCATTTTGCGTCCTCGACAACCGCTCTAAATTAAGCGCCCCAGCCCTTATTGAGCTGATTTAAACAAACTTCCGGTTGAAGGGAGTACACCGAATAAAAGTTACTTAAATATTAACTATCGAGCCGTTTTATGTCATCTGTACTCAAGCTTCATACGCATTATTATTTATGAGTAAGTGGTTTAAATACTAAAACTTAGCTGTGAACGTCGAGTGTAGTTCCGGGAATAAAGGTATTTTGCTAGCGACGGTATCGACAGTTCGTGGAAAGTAGATAGATCCAGAGATTCCACTTAGGGGTAGTGTGCGGAGAAGAACAGCACACAAGTGACTTCCTCGCTAGAAGTATGCAACATAGCCAACCTCTGCAGACGTGGTATTCACCGTTGGTCTGCGGCTTGATTAATGCTAAACCGTGGTGTTGTCTTTCATGTATAGGAAAGGTTCTTAATTAGCTACTCCAGCACCCTCGAGAGTTATCCCAGTATCGTACACAACGAGCATAACATACCAAACACAATGTGCTGAAAGCATATGCAATCAGAATTAAAACAAATAGGAAAGAAACCCAAATAATTATAGTGAATGTAGCCAGATTAAACGTAAATGCCAATTTGTATTCAAAATTGTAAAACCCACTATTTAGTTTTTGGTGAGAATTTCATTTTAGAAAAAATGCTAAAGCACCCACGTGTATCAAACGAGAAAGGAAAATGTCCGCTGTCCGTCTCAAAAATTCAATCGAATTTAATTTCCATCGATAGAAAATTAGCAACATGCGCGCCAAATACGACTTTTTGTCGCACCATACTACTTGCGATACACGTTCTAAGACGGCTCACGACATACGTCCTAAATACGGTAAATGAAACCGTAACACATTATAAAAATGAAAATAAAAACGAAAACTAAACATTTACTTGGCCTGAAAATAAAAATTGTTACTGAAACATTTATTTATTTGTATAGTACATTTAAATTAAAACATTTTACATTGAAACATGTAACTTTACATAAATAAAACTATTATATGGGAGATTTGATGCCGGGTATATTTTATTTTTATAATAAAAAATAATAATACTTAACTACAAAAGAAATCTAGAAATAATAGTAAGGGAAATAATATTGATATGTTACGTGTAAAGTATTCGTGGAAATTGTTAATATCGTGCTCTAACGCACACACAAGCAATATTAAAAAATTGTTTATTATATGTAAGCACACGATATCTTTGCTTTAAACGCTTGTTTTATTTGAAACAAATTAAGCAATTCATTTTATAAAAACCTTTACACAAACAACGTTGAACAATTTCTTTATTCTTCAAGTAGGAAACTAATATTAACTGTGAACTATTTCACGGGAAACATAACAAATATGTCACTTATTTCTATCCTTCACTAACACTTAAACATAAAAAAATTCATGTTTATTACATTTAATATTTTACCATTGTAGTATACCTATGGGCATATTATGTTTGTTAAAAGAAAATGAAGGTTCGTAGATCCGTCATTTTTAAGATAGGAGGAGTAATGATACGTATTTAGTGTGTGCAAAACCTTGTAATTGCGGGACAATTAGTTTCTGCACAATTGCGATTTAAATTTTTTAAAGCAATATATTCAATCGAGCTGAATGCTTGTGTGGTCATTTGATTGTCAGAAATAAAAAAAAATTGTAAAGCTGAAATCGAAAGGAACAAAACGCATATTTTCATTTTTTTATAAAATGATATTTAACACACAAAAATGGATGCAGAGATGACTGAAAATGAAAACTGAGTAGTAGTGGGGGTACCCACCCGCTAGCGCCATTTGAGGGATTGCAATTTATATGAACGTGCTGCGGACGGGTATTTCTATTACTTCTCCGTTTTCTTGATTTCGGTCATTTTCAGTCACCTTTGCATGCATTTTTGCGTGTTAAATATCATTTTATCAAAAAATGAAAATATACGTTTTGTTCCTTTCTATTCAACTTTACAATTTTTTCATTTCGGACAATCAAATGACCACACAAGCATTCAGCCCTCGATGAATATATTGCTTTAAACCTTTAAATCTGAATTGTCCATAAACTAGTTGTCCCTATTCACGATGTTTGCACACTAAATACTGTATCATCCCTCCTATTTCTGAAAGATTGATCTTACATCTTAAAAAATGGCGGATCTACGAATTTTAAAAGAAAAATCCAAATATTTTACTTTTTACGATTTTTCTCGGAAAGTTATTACTTGATCAAATTGAATTAGTGCTCATTTTATTTGTATTTTTCATCTTCTACAACTTTTTTTACACCATTAACATTAGTTCATTAGTTTTCACTCAGAAAAAAGAAGTTGAGAAAAAACACGTTTCTTTGCATTTAAATGTTAATTAACTGTATAGTAACAACTCATTTTTGGTATAAAACATGAATACAAGGTACTTTATACTATTTACAATTGCATGGCGTAGGTGGTATCTTACTATTATTTTTGTCAAAAATATATTACTATTTACTGCACTATTATTATAAGAGGCACGTTGATGAAATTTTCAGAGTAGGTGTAAAAGATCGTGGCCATTCCAAAAAATGTAATAAAAAATGTTTAGGCCTACTCTTTTGGCGCAGCCAGGTTTCGATATCCCCATAGAGTTCATTTTAAACTGGACACACTGTATATGCCATGCTTAGACTACTACTACAAAGTTATAGAAAAAACATACAAAGATATAGAAGACTGCATATATTATAAAATAAGTAAAGAAGAAGAAAGTCTAATTAGAATGAGAGACTGGAATGATACGGTAGAAGAGACAATCACCATAGGCTTGGCAATACAAACAAAAGAGGCAATTAATTAATAGTTTTGTGCTAAACATAAACTAACAGTAATGAACACACAGTTTCAACACCACCCGGGAAGAAAGTACACCTGGAAAATACTTAGACACATAATACAATACAAAATTGACTACTTGATGGTGAAACATAGATTTAGAAATCAAGTCAAAGACTGTTGCAGTTATCCAGCGGCAGACATAGACAGTGATCACAATTTAGTAGCAATGAAATGTAAATTAAAATTTAAGAAAATAATAGGCAAAGAATGGCAATATGGCAACTAGAACAGCTTAAGGATCCGTATAAACAGTTAAAACTAAAAGAAAAAACTAATAGAGAACTAAAAAAATTTAAATCTCAGATACATGATCAGTGGAATGGAAGAAAATTAATATACAACCCACAGAATATTAAAAACTTGATAAAATATAAATCAATGCTGATTCCAATTACATAGTTATTTTTGGACTAGGACCTACAGGGGCTAAGTCTATAAAGAATGTTACTATAGTACTATAGATTTATAAATTCAATATTAACTTTATCGTGTAAGAGAAAAATTGAAGAAAGTTCGTTTAATAAACAAGTCTTCCATTTCAATTCGTTTTGGGTATTTCAAAGATGCCTGAAAACGAAACGTCGGCGAAATAAAAGACGTGGTTTATTAAACGAATCTTTTCAATTTTTTCGTATAGAATATCCGCAACGACACAGAAAAGTTAACAATGAATTATAATTTAAAAATATTAATTTATAATTCAGTGTCAGAAAGGAAAGATGGCCGAAAATAATAAAGAACAATCTATTTTAAGAGTAATGAGTAATAATTAAAGCAATACAGGATTGATTACAGAAGAAAAAAAAATGCGCTGCGTACAATTGGAATTTATACAAATCAAAAAGAAATGAGTTTGTTTATTTACTCAGGCGGAATAAAAACTAATTTATCGAAAACAACTTAAAACAGAACCGCAATAATCCAAAACAAATATGGAAATTACTTAAAAATATTAAAAATAGGTAAAAAGGAAAACAAAATTAGAGAAGTGTACTTTAATGACATCAAAATTATAGGGAACATGGAATTAGCATCAAATTTTAATACATATTTTGTAAATAGCGTCAAAGAAATTAACAAATCTATTCCATTAGTAATTGACGAAAGTTTAAAATTAAATCAAGTACTAAACAAATTTAAATTTAAAAATGTCTCTGAAAGAGAACTACAAGAAATAATTAAAGTAATTAAAAAAATCAAACAGTATTGACAATATTTCAATTAAGATATTGCTTGATGCTTTTCCGGTGATAGGAGTTGTTTTAGTAGACATAATAGATAAATCTTTAGAAACAGGGGTAGTTTTCTAATATTTGGAAAATAAATACGTTTATTCCCATTCCAAAAATACAAAATACAAATAAATGCGAGAAATTTCGTCCAATTAACTTATTACCTAAATTAGAACAAATTTTAGAAATAGTAGTAAAACGTCAATTAAGTGAGTATTTGGAACAGCAAAATATAATTAGTGATTCACAATCGGGCTTCAGATTCTTGCAAATTGGAAAAACGAATTAGAAAAAGATCAAGTCATAATAGCGGTTTTTGTAGATTTAAAACGTGTTTTTGAAACTATTTGTCGAAAACGATTGCTCCAGAAATTAAAACTATATGGAATCTTAGATAACGAATACAAATGGTTTGAAAGTTATTTAAATGATCGTTTTCAGAGAACCCGTATAGACAACGTAATGTCTGAAAATATACTAAATAATTTGGGAGTTCCAGAAGGTTCCGTACTAGGTCCTACATTATTTAATCTTTATATTAATGACATAACTACAGTTCCAAAATCATCTTCCTATTCATTTATTTGCGGATGATACCCCTATCTCAGCTTCAGGAAAAAATATACAAGAAACTGTTAAAGTAATTAATAACGATTTGATATTATTAACAAATTGGTTTAAGGTAAATAAATTGAAATTAAACGTATCTAAAACCAAATGCATGGTAGTAGGAGCAAAAAAATCACAAATCTAGAGTACGTTGAAATTATAATTAAAAACAACAAAATCGAAATTGTAGAATTTAAATATTTAGGTGTTATTATAGACAATAAACTATAATTTAGTAAAAATGTAGATTATATAATAAAAAAAGTAAGCGGAAAATACATTTTTAGGAAGAATTTCGAATAATTTAGATATGATCTTAGATTATTAGTATATCGTTCAATTATAGAGCCGTATTTTAATTATTGTAGTACTATAATTTTTTAAGCAATGATGGTGAAATAAATAAATTACAAAAACAACAAAACAAAGCTCTCCGCATTATATTAAGATGTTCTAAATTAACAAGTGTAAAGTACATGCTAGAAAAACTGGATTATTCAGTATTTGGCAAAATACAATATTTAATGTACTAGTTTTGATTTATAAATGTTTACATAACAAATTACCGGGATACTTAAACACATATTTATTTCACAATTGAGAATTTCACGGCTATGAAACCAGAAAAAGAGACAACTTTAGATTACCAGTAGTAAAAATTGTAACTTAGTAGATGTCAAATGTAAATGCTAATAGTTATTAACTAAATAAATGTTATTATTATTATTATAGAACGAGAACGGGAAACTTTAAATTATAAAAAATATATCGTGATAAACAAAAAGTATTGTAGATGAACAACTTAATTCATCCATCGTGTAATGTGAGTAATGGTTGGCAATCAAATAAAAACCTGGCGGTGATTTATGTACTGTAACTTTATGGATGTTAAGTAAAATGTGTGTCTTGCAACATATCGTGTAAACATTGACACGTATGAATAGTATAAACTAAGAAAAATGCGGTTTTTTTTTAAATACATCCACATAATAGTTTACTATTAAAAATAAAAAAATTACTCACCCATAGATGTCGGTCTACAAACTTTTGGTTGTTAGCGCATCCTGTAAGTAAAAAAATATTGAAAAATAAATACAAAAAAATAAGGTGTCCTTTTTTAAAATAATTTGGATTAAATTTGTAGTTTAACTTAAATTTAAAAAGCAAAGAAAAATTGTCAAGTCTTATAAAACGTATACAGAACGCATCAAAAAATGGCTGTTCGTAAACTTTATACTATTTCTTAAAATAAAAATGTTACAAAATTGCACAATTTTGATGAAATGTGTTGACGATTAGAAAACTTAAAAAAATAAAAATGTTTTAAAAACATGTATTAGTTAGAAATAATTTGCACATTAATCAAAATGTCAGCAAATTTTATTTGTGCAAATAAGACATACACCAGTATTTTGTTTGTCTTAAATTAAACACTTTTAATTATGGTGTTTTTAGATGACCTAAGCTTGTTTAAAATATCCTAAATATCTTAATTCAACCAAAAAAACTAAAACAAAGAACTTCGTTGGTGCCCTACAACTAAAATAAAATTTAAAATTTTCTAGGTCAACAAATAAATAAATAAAAGATGTTTACTTTTAAGTTACTGCTTTTGTAAAGCTTTTAGTACCTACCAACTATTTTAAAGCTATCGTTTTAGGCAGTGATGGATTGATGCGAAAACAGTTAATCAATTGTTGTGAGCTTTCTACGCATAGCTTACCCCGTTGTCTGCTGACAAGCTTTGTTCAGTAGCTATCATTACTCTGCCAATCACTGTTACCACTGTGATTATTTCACATAAACACAAAATACAACATTGCATTAAAACTAAATTTGTGTGTAACATTAATATTTATTTTGATAATTATAAATAAATAAAAATATTACAATGAACAATCATTCAACAGTGACCCAATTTTAATTAAAATGTAAAATAAATTCCATCATTTAAATTTAACATCACACAATAAGTAATGAAATTTCTTAAAATTTGAGGAAGATTTATCATTATGTTGTAATGTTAAACGTAAGAAAAAGTGTTTTTTTTGCAATGACTTTTTAGGTTTAAAATTCAAGTTTTAATAATAAATTTGTAACCATTTTTTTCTAAAATAAGTAATTGAATATTGTAGTTTCTGGTTTGACAATCGTACTAAGTTGTTTTGAATTTAAAGCAACAAACTTTTATTGTATACGAGAAAATGTGCAGTGCAAGTCAATAAAAAACAACTTAAAAAGCAATTCCTAATATAGTTTCAGTTTTTAAGTTTAATATCTCTTCAAAAAAACATTGAGAAAGTAAACGTACAATTTGCAAATACATAATATTAACATTATTCATTAATTAAGTGCATAAAAACAACAAATTATTTGTAGTGGTATACAAACAACATTCGTTACTTGTTTTTTTTTTTCAGAATACAGTTATGTAAATTACGTAATTACAAAACTTCTTTATCTCGAAGTAAATTTTAGAAAAAACTTGTAATATGAATTAAATAACGCACAACGTAAGCATTATTTATACTGTCAGTTAATTTCCTTTATTTTATTACTATTTAACACGTATAGCGGCAATAAAAATTGCAAATAATTAAACGATTTTATGGAGGTTATTCTTTTTATTTGATTTTTGTGCGATGTAATAAAAAAAATTGCAACTGAATGTATACATAGTATAATTTGGACTTTGATCTATTTTAACTTGTAAATGATTAGTTTATAATAATACTCGGTATATTTATTTGATAAATTTTAGTAAAGTATTTGTGTATTTCACCTGTTTACATTTTTAGTAGGGTTATACAATGAAATTTTTCGAAAAATTTAAAAGAACACGTTTGACATAGTGGGCCATTTAGTCAAAATTTCTGTTCACAATCAAAATGTTACCATGCATTTTCAAAAAAATTGTCGGTGACGTCACAACAAATAAATGAAGATATAAAAACAGTTTGTAACAAAAGGCTGTCTATTTAAAAATATACAGTGTCATTCAGAAAAGAAAACACTTTTAAAATGTTTAAATAGTTAGATTTTTAAATGGCACCCTATATAATTTTGGCATTTTTAGATTTTCTGTTATTTTCTCCTCCCACGTATAAAATTTTATAGATGGTTTTATAGATTATCTAGTTTGAATTTTTTTTCTCTCATACGTATAACCAATGTCAACTTGTAAATCATGGACAGTTAAGGTCGTTATCTCCCCAAGTATGAATAAATTTGACATTTCAAATAATAACCTAAAAAATCTTATATATCCGAAGGCCGATATTGACCCAAGACAGTGTTTAACCAATATCTCGAAATGTATCATTTTTTGAACTTAACAAGCCAGATTGTCAACTAAAATCAAACTACTAATTCTAAAGTATTTTGAATATGTCAGCAGGAGGAAAGATGATAACCTCGAAAAACTTATGATCCAAAGAAAAGTAGAGGGAACGCGGCCTAGAGAACGTTCGCCAAATCGATGGCTAGACCCGATGAATCAGTTTACAAGAAAATCCTTCCAAGACAACATTAGAAGTACGGCAGATAGAGAGGAATTGAGAGAAACTGCTAAAAAATACAACATGAGACAAACATAAGATTACGACGCTTCAAACACGATGCTAACGACTAGAGAGAGAAGAATGTTGTATTTGGGAAGGCGCATTTTCGCGCCTTAAGTACACCACTCAAATCGTTGCCCGGTTGACATAGCGCATTTTCGTATGTGGACTCGGTCACTCCCACTACCTACCGCATCCCTTAACAGATCGCCGTTCTGCTTATATACCGTCACCCTCATCTCTAAATTAACCGCCGTTCTGCTTACATTACCGAAACCCTCACTTCTATAACCGTCAAATCCGCTAACTGTCTTTTTGGGTTGCATGGTTGGTGCTTTACTTTAATATATGATGTTTCTCTGTAAAACTAATACCAATTTGTTTCGTGTTAAATAAAGAAGTTTTGAGTTTTATTGTATTTTCTTATACCTCGAATGCTCCCTTTAGACGATCAGAACAGAAATTTGTAACTTCCACTGTAGCTGCCCGAAGAAAGAGTAAACTTCGTCATCAAATCTGGCGCCCAAGATCCGTCCGCTTTTGTTATTTACAGAAACCTTAACCGAATTGGGAAGCTAGTGTCATAGTACATTGAATTTTTTATTAATATGCCAATATTCCGAAAGCTGTTAAGTTTCCATGCCATACATGTTTAATAAAACTTATGCACAATTAATTATAAAAACTAAACATCCCGCCATATACAAGGGGTTTCATTTGAAAAGAAAGACTTTTAATCCACCACACAACTTTTGTGACCACCCTATACCAAATATGTTGCAATAGCAAAAAAGCTTGATTTATTTTTGTCTAGAAATTTTTAGTAGTTGCTGGAACACCCTACATTTAAAAGCATAGACAAAATTCTTTAACAAGTTTCTTATTAAACTAGTTAAATTCCGTCTATATGAAACAACCAATTTACAAAATAACAAAAATCATAATCGTGCGTTAAACAGTAAAGTTTGCATGTATTATAAAAAAAATTGAAAAATTAGAAGTATTAATACTGTATTCTATTTATAAGTTTATTAAACCATTAAATTCTCAAAAAAATTTTTCTATACTGGGGATTTTAAGCCAGAATCACACGATAACAAGATAAAGCCAGGTAACAATAGATGTATGCGCTATTTTAACTGTAGAATCATAAACAGCACATACATGCACGTGTTTTACCTGATTGAGACTCATCAGCGTAGAGTAAACGGTTTCTTGAAGCTGCAGCAACAAAAACTCCTGTCCTTTCATAAATTGACCCTCAAGCAAATCCTCTTGTTGTTGTTCTTATAATTAAGAGCAAATGTTCACTTAGAATAAAGTTGGATATGTACGCCCGGGGTCAATAAAGGGATGCATTCGCAAAGCATTATAAAGTTGAAGTTAATTTTTGGACATCGTTTAAATGTGAACATTGCATCAAATTTTACAATAAGAAAAAATAGTTCTGTGCTGACAAGCCACGATCGCACGATAACAAGACAAGCCCTTTAACAATTTAGCTACAAAACTAAAAATTAATTAAGAAAACTCATTCTACAAACATTTTTTAATGCTTCATTTATAGTGAAACTGTAATGTACTCTACATAATTTATATGTTGTATTCTATTGATTGAACGTCCAAAGACGGAATTAGTATTAATGAAACATATACAGAAACCTTTAACATTGTTATGAATTGCTTCACAATACTCTGCTTATTAAAAAATGCATATAATTTATAAAAAATGTTATAAGAAAGTTTTAATTAAACAAGTTATTAAAGATGCATAGATAATCAACCATGAAAGATAAAGAAAATCGTTCAAAAGTAGAAAACACCCATATTCAGAAATGTGGGAAAATAGCCTAGCGCTATAAGCGCCAGTTTAGTAAACAGGCCACTGCTGGTGCGTTGGTTCAATTCCAGTAGTCGACGAGAAATTTTCTCGACACAATTTTAAAAGTCTACTCCGAAAGTGGTCCAAAAGAACACGTTAAGCCGCCGGTCCCGTGGTAATTCTTACAGTACGTCACAATTACTTCCAACCCGTCTGCCCAACGTGGAGAGTGTAATGTCAAACTCCTCTAATCTAAGAAGGTGATGCTCTTACAAAGGAACGATTGGCTGCAGAGAACAAAAACTAACGGATATAATAATGTATGTAATTTGATGGCTTAACGTTGTCAAACATTTTTTTAAATCTAGAACTTAGTTTGATTGCTATTACAACGATACAATTAGAACGTTATTATTTTGTTGTTATGCATTAGCAATCATTTCTAACCATTTATAGTTTCTTGTTGATTTCAATACTGTTTGTATTTGTTACGGTTCAAATTTCTCGCGCATGCTACGCTTTTTCCATTGGTGAATCCTTTAATTCACAAAAGTTATCGAGACGATGAGCGGACATTTTCTACTTCCTTCTTGTACATGGGTATTTGGCGTGCATTTCGAAGTTCTAAAATTTTACACAAATTATTGATGTGTGTTTCAATAATAAATTGAATTGGTGTTTAAATTTAAATCCGACCGCATTCACCGTAAGTACACGCTGTTTCTTATTTCTAATTACGGCGTATATTTTAGCACGTGCGTTGACCTCATACTCTTACAGTATCTTACACCTGGAGAACTCCTGGGAATGCTGCAATGACTATTTAAAACCTTTCGTTACATAACTGATCGAGTACCACGGTTTCGCATTTCAAATAAGCTGCCAACACTAGTGAACTCCACAACCCTACCGACTTGTTTATACTGCATAATTGTTACTTTGAGGAAACCTATTTGTCATCCGTTGTTCACTATAAACCTCCCCTAAAATCCTGGGACCACCTACCTTCTGAAGCAGTCAAATACTGTCGCTTGCAAGAACGTTTATTCTTGGAGACTGCATATTACTAGAACACAGCTAAGTTATAATGTTTTAAGTATCCTACTCAATATCAATGCGTATGAAGCTCACGTACACGTGACATTAAACGGTTTGAATCTCTAGCAGTTAAGTAAATTTTTATTTGGGGTAGACTCCACCACCGACGTTTGGTTTTGTTTTTTTAACCAGCTCCCTAAGAGCTTGGGCGCTTTACATAAACTGGGTAAAGCTAAAACAAAAGGCCTTTTGGGTTGGCGGAAGATACTTACCTTCTTTATTCCGAGTTTAAGTTAGTATTAAGTCACCGTGTGAAAGTGACGTGTGTACGTTGAGTTTTCTTAGTAACCAATCCTCAATTGGAACCCTAATTTTAAATTTAGAGTGTAACTACAAAGCTTATCTGCATTCCACACATTTAATTGTAAGCTTTAATTATTGTTGTTGCTAACGCACGTACTTATATACTACAGCCTCTCTATTTCTGTCACATTATTTTAGTACTTTTAAGATTTGTTTGCTATATTGAATTGTCTATTTGTCTCTCTGATTTGGGTTCGGTTTAGACCTTTTAGTAAAACTTATTAAATTTCTGTTGGTCGGTTTTATTTCTCTCTATCACTCCAGCAGGTAGCGCCTCGTTAGGCAGCAGTCTATTTCTTTTACAGTTCCTCAAGGACCACCCCAACTCACCGACTAAGCCGGACACTGCTGTGCTAGCTACCACAAAATTTAGTGCGCTACTTCGAGCCAAATAGTATTGTTCTTTTTTCTAGGTTGTATCTTAGAGCCGCCGCTTTCTTTTATTATTATTTGTGAACTACAACCGTTACATATTATATATTAAAATTAATTTAATTTCCCATATTATTTCTTCATAAACATAATTGAATTTAAGTCAAATAACCTAGATAAACAAGTGACCAGTGGCAACTGAAGAATCACGAACATTGATGACATGTTTCGCATTATTGAGACTCGTCAGAGTAAAGTAATTCGATTGCAAGTTTACAAAAAATCACTAGGAATATATTCAAATTTTAACTCATCGTGTGTGTGCATAAGTCTTCAAAATTCCTAATTAATGAGAGAACACACTTGGGCAAAAATTGATGCAATTTTTTGAGTAAGATGGTAAAATGACGGAGTTTTCACACCTCAGTAACGGTACGATCTTAAATTAGAAAAAACTATGACACGGTACTAACACCACGAATGAGCGAAAATCTTACCAAAACTAAATCTACTATACACACTTTTCCTCAGTTATGAGACGTTTATGGCAATTTTATCTGTACAATTTGATATCTTTAAGCTTTTTTACTTTTAATTGTTCAGGTATATTTTGATTATTTATCAAAATACAGTGCAATCTCGATAATGTGAACACACGGTAACATGAACATCTCACTAACGTGAACATAGAATATCATAGTATTGGACGCCGAATAATGTGAACGGCACGTTATAACGTGAATATGTATTATGCACTGCGCATTTTTCTTTAGTTGTTGTGGTTCCGTTGTCAGTAAAGTTATTGCAGTTATACACGGTGACCTATTATTATTTGTAATGCCGAAAGTACAAAGAAAGTGCTTATCTTTGAGTGAAAAGGCAAGAGTGCTAGAAGAACATGACAAAGGTATGTCTGTTACCGCATTATCTAAAAAGTATGGGATTGCAAAATCTACTGTTTGTTCTCTTAAAAGAAACAAAAAAAATTATTAATGTGGTTAATAATACACTAAAGCCATCTAAGAAATGTACTCTAAAAAATCCGGAGAATCCAAAATTAGAACAACAATTGTACAACTGGTTTCTCAGGCAAAGAGAGAATCATTTACCAGTATCAGGAGAAATGCTTAAACAAAAGCATTAATGCTGGGCAAAAGTTTAAACATTCTTACCTTCACTGCTAGCGACGGTTGGCTGCAACGCTTTAAATGTAGACATGGCGTAAGATTTTTGAAAATTACCGGTGAAAAGTTATCTTCCAATTCTGAATTAGTTGATCCCTTCAAAGAAAAGTTTATGCAAGTGTTTGAAGAACATGATCTGAATTCAAACCAAGTTTATAATGCAGACGAAACCGGTTTGTACTGGCAGTTATTGCCAGATAAAACCTACGTTTCCATTAATGAAAAAACAGCGCCGGGGATGAAAATATCAAAAAAAAGAATAACTTTTTTAGGCTGTGCAAATGCTTCCGGATTGCATAAACTAAAACCACTAATAATTGGAAAATCAAAAACTCCAAGATGTTTTAGAAATTTCAATATCCCTCTAACATATAAAAATTCAAAAACGCCTGGATGACAAGTGAAATTTTTAAAAACTGGTTCTTTAACAACTTTGTCCCGGAGGTAAAACGTTCACAGCAAGGTTGATTAATAACTTCTCTGTGCGATTTTAGGTAAAAGCATTTTACGAAGCTTAAATATGCAACAGAAAGCGGTTCTACTTTTTAGACAATGCGCCCTCACATCCATCTGCTGAAGAGCTTAAAACTTCAGACGGTAGGATTTTCGTAATGTTTCTTCCAGCAAATGTTACACCATTATTACAACCGATGGATCAAAACATCCTAAGACTTACAAAATTATACTACAGGAATAGCTTGCTAAGTAGTATCGCTGCAAATGAAGAATCAATAGCAAAAGTACTAAAAAGATTACACTGAGAGATGCAGTTCTTCATTTGTCATCCGCTTGGGATAAAGTAACACCACAAACTATTAAAAATGCTGGGATATTATAATGCCTAGAAGTAGCACAGCAAACAATGAAGAGCCTGACAAAGCAAATGAAGACCCGGATGACGATGTACCGCTGAATATTTTGCAAAAAAGATGGAGAACTGAAAAATCTATTGAACATGTCGATATCGATGGTGTCATAAAGGATACAATTTCACTTTTAGAAGAAGTAGCACCTGTAAGTTAAGTTTCTATGAAAACCTCAACTTATAACACGAACTTCACAAAAATACATACGTACAAACATACAAACATAATTATGAAATTTATTACAGGCTGAGTATAAATCTGCAGATGTGGAAGAGTGGAATGAAGATGAAAATAAAACACAAACGATAGAATTAGAGGAATCAGATGGCAGTGAAAATGAGGAAAACGAACCACCTGCAGTCATCCAAATAGCACATTCTGTAGCAATACAAGCATTGGATACGGCAATGGATTGGTGCAAACAAAATACAATCCATATTAGCGACTTAATGGCATTGAAGAGGATCCAGGAAAAAGCTGTGATAGCAAATATAACCCAAAAAAACGGCAAACAAAAATAACTTCATTTTTATAAACATAAATAACTAATTCTTTATACCTGATTTTTTACGAGTGCACATAAGTGTGTTTTTATTTTCTGAATTATAATACAATATATACATATTCAAAACTACAGTTTTATAACTTATTATAAACACCCCCTTTACTGTGAACAATCTCGCTAGTATGAACGGCTGCCGGAATTTTTGTGTTCACTTTATCGAGATTGCACTGTAGTCAACATTTTGTTTATTATTTATAAGGTAAATTTTACACGGTACCCATTCATGCTCTTCAACCATAATTTAAGTAAAGTTTGACGTGGATTTGTTTTGACCGTGGTTTTACGTGGTCGTTATCCATGAGTCTCAAACGTCCAAGTGAGTCATTAGTATAGTTGCAACTTTCAAACAGGAAAGATTAGACAAAACCGTTTTGAACAGGGTTTAACCTTAGTAGGTTTGATGGCGAAAAGTTTAATGGTATTTAATTACACATACAGTATGTCCCCTAAGTTGGAATCATATGAAAAACTTTTTTATTATTAATTTTAGAAAAAAAAAGTTATTCTTTATAAAAAGTTCTGCATGTTCTAAAATCTAAAATACAGTCATCAAATATCAATTTTTTCAGTCGTATACTAGGTTTGTCAAAAATATGAATGTTACTCAAGAGTAAAAAGTACCTTTAATTTTTTGCAATATCGGAAAATGTTATCAAAAAGTTGATCAGAAATAAAAACTACGTTCAAATATGCAATTACATCCATTTACATTAAAAATTAAGTTTATTTTGTTTTTTTAATATATTTTTATTTTGAATGAACATTTATCTCTTGTGATTATTTATTATTATTTATGATAATTTAACTAAAATATTATAATATACTTTTACGATGCTGTGAGTCATTTTATTTCTACAGGGTGTTGAACTTTTATTTTCAAAAATGTTCAATAAATATAATAATGTTATCAATGTAAATGGTTGCAATTGCATATTTAAACGTAGTTTTTAATTCTGCTCAACTTTTTTTAATAACATTTTCCAATATTGTTAAATTTAAAGGTACTTTACTCTTGAGTAAAATTCATATTTTTGACTCGTATACGACTAAAAAATTTTATATTTGATGACTGTATTTTAGATTTTAGAACATGCAGAACTTTTTATAAAGGAATAACTTTTTTCCTAAAATTAATAATAAAAAAGTTTTTCATATGATTCCAACTTAGGGGACATATTGTATAACAATTGCAAATAGACAAAAATGTTGTAATGATATCATACAAACAAAATTATGTCTACAAAATTAATGCAAATAAGAAAAAAAATTACCTTACGCAGATAAATTTATGTTCCTCAAATTCTAAGTAAAAACGACCTTCTGCTCAAAGATCTAGCAACCAAATGTATCCGCGTTCAAACGTGTCTGCGTTCAAAAGTTTTCAATGACTAACGCTTGCACTTCACTAAATTAACAAGAGTTTAAATACTTATTTTATAGATATTTATAGATATTCTGTACCACCAGTTTTAGCAAATATTGCGATACATGACTTGATTATTTTTTTAACTGAAAATAGTTGTTTTCTCGACAAGTGCTGAAAGTAACAAGGTGCTTTGGACACACAAGGGCAACGCCCAAGTTGAGCACACAAGCAAAGATACGAAACTATTTTTAGACGTCTATGTAGATTAAACTTTATGTCTGGGACAGGATACAAAAACAAAAAAAAATGAAAGTTCGAGATTTTACCAGACAATATTACTCTTTTTTTGTGTACAAAATATCAGCGACAACACTTTTATATAACTTTACCTACTTTATGATACCGCACCGGTGCCGTGCCTTTGCTAGCTGTATCTAAAGATGTGCAATTTATACATTATACCATTGATTATATATGCACCTCAAAACGGTAATGTGCATCTCAAAAGTCGTTTGAAGAAAGCATAGTATAAATTGATTTTGGTCTTCCAGCTGTTGATTGTTAATTTTCCAGTCACACAGATTCTTTGAAACAGAAACAGCTAAGATTTTTTAAATTGCTTTAATTAACACGTTTCCTATAAAGCTTCATCAGTTATTGTCTAAAGATTACAAAATATTTAATTACAGTGTATCAACTATACAGTGTGAATAGAAAATGCAACCAGAAATTATTAGTGTAGAAACCTTTTTTTTTCTGTTCTAATCGACCGATGTTGAAGATGATTACATTGTTGCATAAAGGATGAAATGTCTTTTTGAAAATGTAATTTTTGACCGCCACTGCCATTAAAAATTTTCAGTTGCCCCTGTTGCGCCGCCACTGGTGGAGATAAAAAGTTGGTTTATACCAAAAGATGAAAATTAGAAAATAAAATTTAACCTGTCGAGGAAAATTGCATAAAAATTAAAATAAAAATTTAATGAATTTTATTCCATACTTTATACTCACACTGAATATTAGATTTCAAATAAAAGCAATAAATAAGTATATAGAATTCAAAGGAAACATAAAAAAATTGATAGTTTTAAAGATTAATACAACATTTATTTAAAATGAGTATATAGACAAACTTCTATAACAAACATAAATTTACAAATAACAACTTTCGTATAACACATTCGCTTAGACATTATTATAAATTTAATTATGTACTGGTAATTAAATTATAATACAGTTTGTTGATATTTAAGGTGTCAGTTTTGAAATTCATTGCGTTGGAGTGTTGTTTTTATTTTATGCTTTCTGATAGTAATCTTTTTTAAAATTATTTTTGTTTTTTAATATTTTGGCGAACTAAAATTAAATTGATCTTTGTTAAGGACGCGTCTTCTGCTAAAGCTGTATTTGGAGTTTGTGGGCTTTTATTTTTGTAATTATTGAGTTTTTATGTTGTTTTATGCGTCGTTTTAAGTATTGATTAGTTTGGCCAATATAAACAGCTTCACAATCTGAACAGTTAATTTAATGAATTATACTAGAAGAGTAATTAATATTTATTTTGTTTTTAATTTTTGTAAAAAACTTTTGTGCAAATAGTGTTAGTATTTTTATATGTGGTTATTATATTTTGTTTTATTAAAAGATTTCTACATAATTTGGTTTGATATTTTTTGGTATATACGGAATGATGATAAATTTGAAATTCGATGTGAAAATGGTGATATTGTTAGAGTTTAGATTATTATAGAAATGATTATTTTTTTGAGAATGAATTTGGGTGATTCTTTAGTAATATTAGAAAAATGTTGTGAATATTAGGCGCTGCGGTTATCTCGTATGTTTGTAATGTTTACCTAGGTGTTTAGTGTTGCTTGTAGTTTATTAACAACTTTATCATTGTTATGCAACTTATCTTTTGCATTCTTCTCAAACCCCACATTTCAAAAACTTGTATCTTTTCTTTTCTATTTTTTGTGCCTGATTCACGTCCGTAAAGGGTAATGCTCCAAATGTATGTTCTCAGAATAATTTCTTTGTTTGTTTCTAAAGAGTCGTTAGTTGGAGGTGAGTAAGTTTCCCTTTTACAGGATACCATTTTTCTTACTATTTTTTATGTTGAATTCTACGTCGTGTGTAATTTTACTTCTATATGTAGGCAAATCGTTTTATTTGTTATAAACGTCGGTAGTGTAATTGTATGCCAAATACCATGGTTTTCATCTTTTTTATGTAAAATTTGTTGACATTGTCCAAGGTTTTCTCACGTCTATATACTTTTTTTTTTTATGTTCTTTTCTATTATTAGACGTAGTGCTAGTATTGCCTTCTTCCATTCATTTTCTCTTTTGAATTTAAATTATTTCTCCGTGAGTTGTGTATTTATTTTGTTTTCTTTTCTCTTTTGGAATACTTTGCAAAGTTTTTAAAGCGTGAGAAATTAAACTGGTCATGCGGTAATTGTTGCATTGTTTGCTTTTACAAAATCTCCTGTTTCGTATAGTATGTTTACAAGACAGTATGGTCTTTGTTCTATTTCTTTTCTAGATTTGTTTATTAATTTTATTGAGACACAATCTGGGCCCAAAAGCTTTACCGTGTTAATCTTCTGTAGAGTGTCGTCAGATTCTGATCTCAGTAGATTCTGCTTTTTAGTTAGGTTTTCATTTGGTTCTTCATTTTTTTTTTATATACCTTTCCCACATCTTTGCAATTTCTGCAGGCTCTAATAGAAGTTTACCTTTTTTTTTTTAGTACACTGTTAGTACATTGCCATTCTTAAATTTTAAGTCACTCTTCATTCTTACTAAATTGTGATAACTGTCTATGTCTGCCCTGGATTGCTGCAACAGTGTTTAACTTGACTTCTAAATACATGTTTCACCATCATAAGTTAATCTGGTATTGTTATACGTCTTATAGGTGTATTTTCTTTACATATGGTGTTGAGACTGTGTGTTAATTACCGTTAGTTTACTGTCCTATGAAGTTTTTCTCTTTTCCTTCTCCTACAGTAGCATTCCCATCTCCCATTACAATTAGATTTTCTTATTGTTTTTTATATCTTTTATATATTTGTATGTTTGTTCTTCAGCTTCATCGTCGTAGTCTGAGATTGGCATATATACTTACACTATTATTCAATCAGTTGGTTTAGTTTCTAATTTAATTATTATTATTCTTGTGTTTTATTAACTTGTAAGTTTTTACTCGTTTTTTATTCAAAATAATTCCTACCTCAGCATTCCCGTCTTTAGGACATGTGTTTATTTTTCTGCATTCTTGTGACCAGAAACCTTACTCATGTGGCCATCTGATCTAACAGTCCCATTATGTCTAGTTCCAGTTTCCTCGTTTCAAGGTTAGCGTTTTCTAGTTTTTGCCACCTGAGCATAGTTCTTGTATTTGTACTTGGGAAAATTCAGTCATCTTTTTTTCTTGAGTTGCATTCTTGGGAAGATATCGTTTCTATGAGGTGGTTTCCAATTGCGTTTGTTGTTCAGTTTTTTTTTTGTTATGTTTTCGGAATTTCCTTCAAAGACTTATTTGGTTAAAGTTATACCGCCTACGTTTGGTCGATAGAGATTTGTTAAAATGTACACCGCGTAAAAGTGAGTTTGCCATTTGAGCTAGAATTTTCTTTACACCCCCATTTTTAATCATAACCTATTGATAGGAAATAAGTGCGATAATAGATCACATATTGACGCGCTTGTATTTTCTAACACTGTATTTATCATTTGTTTTTCAGTCGGTTTGCAAACTTTGTATTCATGCTGCAAAATGCGTAATACTTGTTTTACACTACACTATCAAGACTTTGTAGCGACAAAGAGAATTTTTTTTTGCAAATAAAACCTGACAAATTTATAGATGCTTTAAATTTATTCAAAATATTGCTGCAATTACAAACTTATTATTTATTATATGACGTTAATTTTATTATTTAGAACTTTGTTAACTTATATTTTAATTTCTTATTTACTATCTAAAGTACGTCAGGTGCTTAGAAACTCTCGGACTCTTTGTGGCAGTGGAAGGTTTTGTAAATGAACTCAATCCTTGAACCTTTGTCCAAGAGTTTCTAAACCACCTGGCGTACTTTAGATAATAAAAGAAAAGAAGGAAGATATAATCCATCGTTTTCTTATTTACCTTCTATGATGTTTACACACTTAATATTGTTACATATGAATACTAAGTTGGGTAAGGATTGGCATGTCATTTTCCTTAACCTTGAAGCAAATGCTTAGCCAAGACAAATCAATCTACGATTGCACACAGTTTCGTCACCACACTATAAAGTTGTATACTGATCTTCTAGGACACCATCATAACACTTACATCACAATACAATAATAAAAATGTACTATACTAATATATAAATAAACCAAAAATGACACTTTTAGTATGTCAAAATTCAAAAAAAGTCTTTTTAAGAAAACTACTTTTAAAAAATACGTTTAGAAGTAATTTAAAACAAATGCAATAAATAATACTTTAATAATACGCAAATCAATAGTCAAGAACGTAGCTCTTTACTTGATTTTCAATCATGTAGCAAATTGAACAATTTATAAAGTTCTTTTTTTAATATAAGGACAAATCATATAAGATATCATTTTTTATCAGAACGTCATGCGGTATGTTACAAGAGCTTAATTGACTGAAATAATGAGCGATTTTGATTGCACATTGATAAAGAATCATAATCGTATTAGCCCGAAACGTTTCTTGAGGAACGTATGTACAATAATATTTTAGAAATGCTTTTTTATTTTAATATATTGTTGCTAATTTTTATACAAGTTGCAAAACAAACATTAATAAACAGTTGATATTAGTTTTCGGTTTCCAACAATAGAATAAAGAAATTGTTCAATGTGGTTTGTATAAAAGTTTTATAAAAATGAATTGCTTAATTTGTTTTCAAATAAAACAAGCGTTTAAAGCAAAGATATCGTGTGCACATACAATAAACAATTTTTAATATTGCTTGTGTGTGCGTTAGAACACGATATTAACAATTTCCACGAATTCTTTTACACGTAACTATATCAATATTATTAACTTTCTAGTATTTTTAGATTAATTTTTGTAGTTAAGTATTATTATTTTTTTAATTATAAAAAAAAATTACCCAATATCAAATCTCCCATATAATAGTTTCATTGATATACTTTGGTTACATATTTCAGAAACAATGTTTTATCTTCAGGCCAATTGAATGTTTATTTTTTCTTTTTTATTTTCATTTTTATAATAAAATGCAATTGCAAGTATGGATGAACATTGTTCCTCAAACATGTAATTTGATTTCCGGTAAAATGTTTTTATCAATTAAAAACATTCAACACGCTTCTATTTTATGAAAAACGAAGACGTAATCAAACCTCTAGTTCATAGTTATTTAGATATAATATTTTTTGAACACAGTTTACTTTTTATTGTTCATTTTTTTATGTTTGTTTTCAAATTTCTTTTTACAAAAAAATAAATATTTTTAACTTTAATTTATCAATTAAATTATGAATAAATAATAACAATATTTATACGGTTAGTACTACTCCGAGAAGGCGTATCAAAATGAGTTTTTGGTGCCCAATGATTTAAATAAAATATTTTTTTATAGTAATAACAGTATTATTTTGTGCACGTGCTCTGTTGACAGAAATAATAAGGATGTAGGTTATCAATCAGATCTTTCTGTATTTACTCACTTTTCGTTTAGTGGACACATTTGATAATTCTCGTAGATTGGATTTAATTGGACTTAATTACAATAAAACAAAATACTTGGTAGATATTTTGGGTTACGATTGTATTACAAGTAAAACTGGCGGTATACCAACGGTTCAAATCCAACCAAGCCAATAATTTTTTAATTAATATTTTTAAGAGATTTCAAAATCAATTTATAATCATTTTATAAAGTAATTTCATACATGTTTTTGTATATTGATTTTCGGCATTAATGATTCACATCTGAAAGTTATGTAGATTAGATTTAAAATTAGTACTTAGCAATAGTTTTTTGTTTGTTAAAGTATGTCAATTTAAAAAAATCATAAACAATTCAAAAACGGCTAACATTTTTTTCAGATAAAGCTTATGTCCAAACCTAGGCACGAGAATTTTCAAAACTGAATTTGAACCACTTTCCCATAAACTTCTAATGGAATCTCGTCATGATACACCCTGTACAGTAACTAATTTTTCAAGTAGTTACTGAGATTCCCTATTGGAATAGCAATTCGCGTACCCTGATTTTATTTTATGTTTAAGAGAAACTGACTGCTGCAGACTACCAGAAACTTCGGGTATATTTCAATAATATACCCGAACATTTCAACAAAAATTTTGTTTGTATCTTCAACCTAATCTAGTAATTAATGAAATTAATAGAGAAAGGAATATTTCAAACAGAAAGAAATAAATAGTTGTAAGAAATCATGCTATTTCGAAAGACAACTAAAAGCATGTTGTGCTTTCTTCGATGACTAACACAAAATTGCGTACCATATGCAAATGATGTGTTTTTCAAAGTAATTTTGTTTGTTATTTTTATTTATAGCAGTCATATTGTTAATAACGTTGTCCGTCTTGTGAGTTCTGATTCAGTAGATTGAGGAATGGGTCCGGTCAAATGTAAATCCCAATTAAGCTTGTCTTGGCCTTTGGAATCTTGTGTGTGGGGGTTCCAGACCAATTGACAACTGATTGATTCAACTAAGCATATGTCTACCTGGGATGTCATCGTAAATTTCAAGTACCTAAACAATTCAAACATGTACAACAGGTAGAATACTCAATTAACAACATTGAATTTTATTGTTGTGCGTTTTTTTATATTAGTGCGATTCCTTGTATGTAATTTTATTGATGCAATTTAAGTGGTTACCGTTCCTTTCCGTAATGAATGATTTCATGTAATCGTACAATACACGATATTATTGGTGCAATTTCCAACAAAGGAAATGTTAACTGCAATTAAATGGTTTGTCGATTTATACGTACGTTAATAATTATATAAAACTTTCAAAACGCCGTAATTTTTGTTCAATACTATATGTCACATTCCAGGTAAACGTGCTTGTTTAACGATAATTACGCTATATTGAAGAGACATTAACTTTAATTATTAACAAGCTACAACATTTATTGTTTATGAAACAAATCATTAAATTTAATTTCTTTTTTTTTTTAATAATAATACAACTAAACTATGTAATAGTATTTTAAAATTTAGCATTACATTAAATTATAGATTTTTAAAAAGAAAAAAATATGAAATTGATCAAAAAGTATATAGTATATTATACATCAAGAGAGGGGAAAATAGCATTATATCGCTACTCAATAAAAACAGATTATATTGTGGAAATGTATTTTGTAAGCATCTGCATTAAATAGAAACAAATATTCTTGTAGAGATGAATACTACTAATTGTTCATTGTGGATTGTGCAATTTGACATTTCAAGGTTGAGGCGTAGGGCGCCTAGGGGATGACTAGCTTCCTGACTGATGAGGTATGATGGTTAAAATTCCCCTAATCTGTATAACGTATTCTCTGCTCTCTAATTTTAGGAGATATTTACGTTCAAAGTTTACAAATTGACACCCTGTATATGTTATAAACCTAAAATATACAGGATGATCAGGAGCCGTATAATTCTTCTTTTGCGGCTTTATTTAAAGAGTTAAGCACAATTTATGAGTAACTTGTTTAAGGGTATACATTAAGCAAATTTTAGAAGCAATTTCTCTCAGCAAATGCTCTATAGATTTTCTTGCTAGATATTTCCAGCAAGTAATTGCATACTCGTATACACGATATAGTAATTAATAAATAAATGTATCAAAACCACTAACAACAACGGTACCATTGAAGTAATTGCGCCACTAACGATTGGACGTGTATATACATGGTTTTATACTTCCTATGACAGATTTTTATTTTATTGTTAAAAGAAGAGTAAAATATCACGTTTTCGAAAGAGGTTGTTGCAGCCGCTGTAATAATGGCATTATCGCAAAAAAGAAAGAAAAGGCTAGAAAAAATGTGTGGGTAAAGAATGGATGGCCAGGAGGCCTAGGAGAGACCGGGGTTGGTTGTTACAGGGGTTGGTTGTTACGATCTATTACCGTTAACCAAAATTGGCGTGAAAATTATATGGCTTCCGCTGACTGGTTATCTTCATTTCTTAAACGTCATCCAACATTATCGTTAAGAACCCCTGAAGCTACAAGTCTTAGTAGAGCCACAAGTTTTAATCGGGAGAACCTAGCAAACTTTTTTTTAATTTATTAGAACAGGTATAAATTTGAGTGTCAAGACATATACAATATGGATAAGACCGGTGTTACGACCGTGCAGAAACCTGACAAAATTATTGCGCAAAAGGGTTGGTTCCGTTACTTCCGCAGAGAGAGGTGCGTTGGTCACTCTGGCATTGGCAGTAAGTGCTAGTGAAAATACTGTCCCGCCAATGTTTGTCTTCCCCCGAGTAAATTATAGAGACCACTTTGTTAACAACGGTCCACCTGGCTGCATTGGAACTGCAAACAAATCGGGATGTATGATTAAAAAAGACTTTATTATTTTTTTGTTCCATTTTATTGAACACGTTAGGTGCACAAAAGAAAAACCGGTTCTGTTATTTACTAGACAACCACGATTCTCATCTATCAATTTGTGAAATTGACCTTTGCAGAGACAACGGTGTGGTAATTTTATCTTTACCACCCCATTGATCGCATAAATTGCAGCCCTTGGACAGGTCTGTGTTGTCCACTCAAAAAGTTCATAAACAGTTTTAGCGATTCTTGGTTAAGAAGCAACTTTGGGAAGGCCATGTCGATATACGGCATTCCGAGTATTGTAAGAAGCACTACCACTAGCTGCCACGCCTAAAATTATTCAGGCGGGGTTAGGGTCTCTGGAATATACCCATTCAATCGGCATATTTTTAGCTACGATCAGTTTTTAACTAGTTTTGTGACAGATCGACCTGCTCCGGAAAATGTTACTCCTGTCGCTATTGCAGATCAGCCAATTAACGAAATAGCTCAAGTAGAAATAATATCTACGGAGGGATCAAGAGAAATCCAAGAAAGTTCTCGATGCGGCTTTAATATTAGGGTCTGCCAAATTGCAAGAAGCTAATCAAAAGACACCCGAAAAATTGCTTGATGCGGGTTCAGTACACGGTTCGTCCAAATTACAAGAACCCAATAGTTCCTGTACAACAAAAGCGCTCTATTATAATCCACTTACTTTACAAAATACGGCCAAGCCTGTAAATTTGTTCACATCCCCAAAGCCTGGGTGTTCTAAGAATAGTATATATTATAGCCCTTCAGACATACGCCCTCTTCCAAAATCTGGAGAGAGAAAAGTGAACCTAAAAGGCCGAAAGCGCCGCAAAGCTGCTATTTTAACAGATACACCAAACAAAGACGAATTACAAGCAGAACAAGAAAAACGTGATGCCAAAAAGATAAAGAAAGCAATAAAACAGATGGATGTATAGAGAAATATTACTGCTAAAAAAAGAAAAGTAGGACTGAGTAAATAAGTTGTAGACCTGGAATTCAGCGACAATGAGGAAGCGCCATGTCTAGTTTGCGCTGAAAATTGTTCAGAATCTAAGCCAAGCGAAGGATGGATAAAATGCACAAAATGTCACGGGTGGGCTGATGAGAAATGCGTAAGCCAAGAATTGCATTTTGTTTGCCAAAACTGTGATTCGGATGATGACTGTCATGATTCTGATGGTGACTTTTAGCTTATAACAACTTACCCTCTACCATCATTATCATCGATTTCTGATATATCTAATATAGCCTTTTGCATTATGCGTTTGAGCTTCTTTCTATTTTGATCATGTTGTAAAGAGTTCATTTCAGAAGCAACATAATTTTCAAATACCGAAAACTCATCATAAGGTTTATTCAACTCAGTCAAATTTTTTTGCATAGCATCAGCATCATCAACGCCACTACGTTTTTTTTATTATGCTTATTAGCAGGGATAAGCCTTTCCTCAACTGGTTCTTGCAAACACGTATCTGCACCATTTTCAATACTTTCGCCTACATCGTATAATAAATAGTAACAAAAATTTTATTTTTTTGGTACCAGCTACAGAAGAAGAATGGAAGTCGTAAGCAAAATATTTTGAGGAAAAATGGAACCTCGCTCATTGTGTAGGAGCATTGGATGGAAAACATATAGTTATTCAAGCACCTCCTGGCAGTGGAAATTATTACTATAATTATAAAGGAACGCATAGTATTGTCCTCATGGCAAGCTATAAAATTACTTATGCGAATATTGGTGCCAATAGATGGAGCAATTTTTAATGAGTGTAGTTTGTCAACAGCTCTATAAAAAAATTTATTAAATCTGCCTCCTCCAAATCCATTACCCGGACGTACTAATAGAAATAAGCCAGTACCATATGTAGTCGTTGCCGACGACACGTTTGCGTTAAAACCATATTTGATGAAACCGTTTTCATTTAGAAATCAACCCGGTATTAATTGTGTTTTTAACTATTGTCTATCAAGGGCAAGACGAATAGTCGAAAATGTATTTGGGATCATTACTACTAGATTTTGAATTTTAAGAAAACCTATTCCACTTAGACCGGAAAAAGTAAAAACAATTGTAACAACAATATGTGTACTTCATAATTTTCTTATGTTTCGAAAAACATCGTCTAATATCTATGCTCCAATTGGCACTTTTGATGCTGGAAATGAACAAGGAAATTGGCGTCAGGAAGGGCTACAAGAGCAAATCTGTTGTCACAACAAAACCCAAATGCTCACAATTACTCAATAACAGCTAAAGAAATTGGAGAAGAATTTCGTGATTACTTTGTTTTCCCGAAAGAGAAGTAACTTGGCAGTATAAACATTTATAAGCATATTGAGATGATGACAATTATTGTTTTTTAGCTAAAAAACGTTTTACTATCTTCATTAAGTTGTCCTCCGCTTCATGTGCCGAATTTTGATCGCAAAGAATTTCAATGATTCAAAATATTCTCAAGAACTTGTTCTTTTTTATTTTTCCCATTCCTGGTTGGTTTGTGTTCACATATTGTAAAACTTTCTTTGAATTTCAGTCTCATTAAAATTAAATTTATCAGCTAAGACTTTCAATATTTTTACTCTATCCCTCTATATCTTTGATTTACCTTACCATAGTTCTGGTAATTCCTTAAAGGCGCAATTAAGGCACAAGTGTTTATTATTTATTTTTATTCCATATTGATTTATTAATAATATTTAAAATAAACGTTGAAATTTGCAGACTTGTTTTATTTTATTATCTATTATTTAAAGTCCAAGCGGCGCTCTCGTGAATACTTGCCGCAAAAACTTTCAATGAATTGGAAATAAAATATCTACTTCCTAAAGTGCTCTAGAACTTGTTTAGACTTGCAAGAAATTTTTGCTGCAACCGTTGCGGCCAGTTATAAAGCTTTCTAGAAAGCATTTACATCGGCAAGCTATTTGAAAGTACTCCCAGATATACGACTTGCGATAGTTTTACTTGCCCGTCTAAACTACGTTTTACAAAGAAAATGCATTCGATATAATTCACATGATTTCTGACGAGCAATCTTTAAAAATATTTTCTATTTTGCAATTTCTGTAGCTTTGTTTCCGTATTGTACACGATACGTAAATAGAAGCTCTTTCCGTACTGTTTTAGGATTTTATAAATTTTAGTGTATAACCGAATAATTTACAGTTTTAATTTTGACGTAAGAAAATTAGTGAGGTTTTGTTTAGTTAGTTCTTCATAAGTAGATTTTAATATTCAAAGAAAATTAAAGTTAATTTATGAAACAAAACTTAACAAACAATATTCTTCCATCAACCGTGCATTTATGACTGTAAACAAAATTGATTTTAGTATAGGCAACTATACATACATATTGCCGTTTTATCTTCAATCAACTACAACATGAAAGTATAAATAAAAAGTCGTAATTTGTAGCAAAGCAAATTTAATAATAACAAATCAACATTAATCTACAACTGTAATAAATCTTGAATTTGTTCACAGTGATTTTTAAGATTTTTGTACTGTATGCAACATTCCAATGATAACGTTTAATAACATGTTAAGGGTGTTCAGGTCATCTATTTTACAAACTATTCTCTCACATAGTTCTTCAATATTATTTACTCATTGTTCAAAAGTTAGATTCTTTAAGTAAAGCTGTAGAAAAAAATCAAACTATAAAAAGTAAACATTCCGACTTCTGAAAAGATCTTTTGGAGGTGAGCGGAACCACTTTAACAAAATTTTTTTTGTAAACTCTACATGCACGTGTTTGTGAAATTATAGAACGGTAAATGTAAAACCAAACTTCATCGATAAGGAGTCTTAAGCAAATATGTTTCTGATAAAAGTGTTTGAAAGCCATTGACAGTGTTGAATATGTGCAGAATAATTGTCTCAATAAGTTGGTAAACTGCTTGCACACAGTAAGGATATAAATATCTTTCTTCGGTATGATGCGACAAGTCATTATATAAAGTTCAACTTGTTCGAGATGTGCTTAAGTTACGTCCATGATATATCAAACATTGTCAAACGCTTTTGGTGTTGTCTTTGTAGGTGGACCATTATATTGATTAAGCACCAATCCGTTCCCAAAAAAATAGTCTTCTTGTTTTACTGTGATGAAAACTATTTTATTTTGACAAAACAATCGAAATTAAGTATTTTAATTCTCCATCAACTTGGCGAGCTTATATTAAAATACTGTTGGCAATAAAAGACGAAGCTCTCACTAAAAAGTAAAAAGATGAAGTTAGGTTATAAATTTGTGGTTGTGGTGCGTTCACAATAGCATTTCTTCTCTAGAATTATTATAGTATATAATTTTATTAAAATTACAAAGTACGGTCGACGGAAAAGTTTTGTAACTAATTCGTGAATTAAACGGTGATTAAAAATCTCAACACATTATTTTGAAGATAGCAAACTTTCAACAGCATTTGTTGCTAACTGTATTAGGATATCAACTACTCTACCAACATAGCTTTAAACCAAAAAAAACACTAGATCATATATTAACATTTATTTCTTTAAGTAAATTTTTGCGAAATAAAAAAATAGTATGAAAAACACGTGTCACAACTACTTTTTGTCGCACTCCGACTATTTTAGTTGTACAGTATAGCCAAAATATACCCTACATAAGCACACTTTGTTATTCAAATGTAATAGTATATTTTTTTAATGAAGAATATGAATAATTGTATGAAATAAATAAACTTTTGTATAACAAGTTTTACTTTTTATTAATACTTTTAAGTTATTGTCAAAAAAGTGACCAATTCAAAGCAAGTATAGATTTTTTTTTGAAGTTTAAAAATAAATTTTTTTAAAATTGTTGCTAGATATAAATAGCCTTAATTTGAAAGTAAATAATAAAATTTAGGTCTTCTATCAATTGAAATATAATAGTAAATGTGTAAATATAATAATAATAATAATAACAGTGATAATAATAATGATAAGTAAGTAATTTTAGTGGAAGAGCAAATTTACGTTTTCAGTCAGCTCTATGGTTTGAATTTTTAATAATGCAAATTATTTTTCTTTGAAGCCCAAATATACGGGAAGAATTTGGTGCGTAATTTTGAATCAAGACGAATTCCAAAATATTTAGTAATCACCAGTTACAGGTTTATGACTAACAATCACATTCACAGTTTTTGCATTATTTAATTTAAGTTTATTAACTCGCAAACCATTTCAAAGCCTCTTCCTGATCATGAACGTTATCTGTCAGTATAGTTAAATATTTACTGATAGGTGACTAGCAATATCATTGATGTACAATAAAAATAGAACCGGACCAAGAAGTGACCTTTGGGGAAAAACCCAGACTTGCCATTTATCACTGTATATTGCGACATACTACTTAAATAACTAGCCATTAAGTTACAGCTGATAGTGTCAAAATTGTAAAAATGTAACTAACTTTTGGATAATCGTTGAATGGAGGATGCAATTAAATGCTTTTTGAAGGTCACAAAACATTAAACCAACATGTTTTTTCTTATTTGTTTTCAGTATTATAAAACTACTTAGAGAGTTGCATCATTTGTTGATTTTTTTCCAAGAACTTTCTTTTCATTACTTTTTCTCTATAATTGATATTTTTGGAGAAACTATTAGAACACTTAGTATTGAATTATCTCACTAATTAACTATGGGATCAATACCAAAATACTTTGAACAAAAGTTGTGATAAGCAAATTACAAAAATTTGAAGAAAAACGAATAAAATGAATATTTTTGAAAATATTTAAAAAATCTCTGTAAGTTAAAATGTAATCCGATCTGCAGTATTATAAATAACAATTATATATCGATACAGACAGACAAAATTTTGTTTTGTTTTATTGTAACTTCCAAACTGTCCATCTTATTTATAAGATGCTAAATAATAATCTAAAACATTTATTTTTATTCATTTTTGGACGTAACCTTAATACTATTGAAAAAACACCCCACAAAATGGTTCAGCTCTGATTAAATTTAGGAACATGTACATATTTATCTTTAAAATAGGTTATTTAATTTTATTCGAGTTTAATTTGAAAAAAGGTCTAATTTTCAACTAAAAATTGTCAACAAAAGTTTGACACTTTTTGTTGAAAACGATGTAAAAAATCGCATTTCTTTTGTAAATTTTTTTGTCAAAGTAAAGTTTATTTCTAGATTGATTTTTTTTTGTAAATGCTTCGAATTTTCAAGATTAATTTAAATGAAGAATTTAGATTAGTGAAAAATGGCAATTCAGCGTAATATGCAATAATAATTATTAATCATTCTAAGTAAAGGTTGTTGAGAATATTTAAACAATAATATTAAAAAATTGTTAAAAATGATAGTATCTTTATGTAAGAAAAATTGATATGCTTCTTGGACAAAAATAAATATATTAAAATTTGTTTTATCAAATTATTTCTGTTGACAAAAAATTATATATATACAGGGTGTTTAAAAAAGTTTGCTAAAAAAAACAGTAAAAATTAGAATTTTTTTAAAACGGCTAGAGATTTTATAATAAAATTTTAGCTATGGGAGACTCATACTTTGCAATACAACACGACGTTTCAGTCGACTAGTGGCGCGCGTATTGGCACGTTACAGGCTATTTTTCAAGATAAAAAAAAGACGCCGCTGATTTTTTAGTTCTTTGTTCAATTGTGAAGGAAAAAGCTTTCTTGACTTTTCATCGTACGACGTACCGTTTTGATTAAAAAATCAAATAATGAGCATGTCCATTTATTGCAGAAAAAAGTTTAAAGATCAAGGCTTTCATTCAAGAGCAAAAACAAATATTTTATTAATCTAAAAGTTTTACCAACTAAAAATTAAAAATTACCTCAACCCGTTTTGAAAAAATCTAATTTTTATTGTTTTTGCGAGCCTATGTATATGGATAATTTGTTGTATAAAATGAACTGGGCAATCGCCACCGTTAATATTGCCACATTTTTTTAAACACCCTGTATATACAGGGTGGCCCACCACATTCGCCTCGGTTTTTCTACGAGAAATGAAAAGGGGTGGCAAATAATTTTTAGCGCAATCATATGTGGGTTTTTAAGTAGCATATTCTAAAATAATTTTTTAATATACAGGGTGGCACAAAAATAAAGTACATATCAAAGTTATATTTTTTCTTGTGGAACATCCTATATTTTTTTATATTTTTAGATACTATAGACCAAATAAACGTAAGTTTCTGTTACACTTCCTATACCTAAAACTGATCGTTTATGAAAATTTTGAGAAATATAAAAATACAGAATGTAATTTAAAAATTGTTTACACCTTGTAACATGGAACGAGCTGCTCATTTTATTATTATTTAACAGTGACACTACTTGTTACTCAAACCATTATCGTTGTTTAAAGTAGTTTAAAATTGTTTTTCAAGATTGTTACATTTCATTACTTAAAATGAAAACTTACCCCCAGGAAGAACGAATTGATATGATCTTGGTAATTGGTCAGTGTGAAGAAAACTGTTTATTAGCGTTAAGAGTATATGCCCAAAGGTATCCTAACAGGTATCATCCTAATAAGCGTTCATTGGAAAAGTTGTTGCAACTTTTCCGAAGATCAGGCAGTGTGTCTTATACTAAGCCCGAACGACAAAAATCGGTTACCGGAAATGAGGAAAATGAATATTTAGTAATGGAATCTCTAGTAGAAAACCCTCAAACAAATCACCGAAAATAAATGAAGCAACTGGAATAAGCAGACAGAGCATCCAAAGAATAATTAAAAAACACAAATTTTACACGTATCACATACAACTACATCAACAACTTTCTGAAGAAGAATATGATCGAAGACTGCGTTTTTGTTTATGGGTTCTAGAAAAGTTTGGTGGCAATGAAAATTTTTTTGAATACGTGCTTTTTTCCGATGAGTCAAGTTTTCATAACAACGGATTAGTTAATAGATATAACTTTCACTACTACAATGACAAAAATCCTAATATTTTTAGAACCCTTGATCACCAGCACAGATGGTGTGTTAACGTGTAGGGTGGAGTAATTGGAACGCAAATATACTAAGTGACATAAAAAGAAGAACACCCAGTAATAATGAATATTTTGTACATTTTTTTTGGAAATATATTTGTTTATATTAAGATAAAAAACGATCAGTTTTTTAACCATATTGCCCTAGCGGTTGTTTTGTTAACCTCATTCAAAAACACTTACGATTAAGTAGCCCTAAAACAATGAATTAAGCACTTGTAAGAACAGTTGTCATTTAAGCAATTTAAATTGCATTTCAAAGAGCTTCTTTAATTCATTCACAATGCCTCCAGTGCCAAGACGCCATAATTTTCGGCAATTAAGCGAGTTTGATAGGGGTAGAATTGTGGGATTGCGTGAGGCTGGTTTGTCTATGAGAGATATAGCCGCTAGAACGCAACGGAGTTTAAACACTGTGGCAGTCTGTGTTCGGGCATGGAACCAAGAGGGCCGTACACAAAGAGCGAGAGGTACAGGACGTCGTCGAAGAACCACAGAACGCAAAGATTGCCGTCTTAGACTATTGGCTTTACGGAACCGCTTCTCTTCTACACAGGCGATTGCGGACCAGTGGTTTGAAGAACATGGAAAACCGATTGTCTTTAGTGATGAATCCAGATTCTGTTTGGGTATGCATGACGGTCGTGCAAGGGTGAAAAGACGGCGCTGTGAAAGACAACATCCCCAATTTTTTGTGAATAAGCATGTGCACCATACAGTTGAAGTTATGGTTTGGGGAGCTATTGCTATTGGAAGTAGGTCACCTTTGGTCTTTATTAGAGGTAACATGACTGCTGCGCTACATCCAGGAGGTCGTAGACTCCCATATTGTACCTTATGTTCAGACCATCCCCAACAGCACATTCCAACAAGACAACGCACGACCCCATGTTGCTAGGGTTTTTTGGCTCATTTTGAGGCCAATCAAATTGCTTTGTTGCCTTGGCCACCAAGATCTCCTGATCTTTCGCCCATCGAGCACGTCTGGGATATTAGGGGAAGAAGATTACTTAATTTAACTCACCCTGCACAAACTCTAGGGGCTTTGCAGCATCAGTTACAGATAGCATGGGATGAGATACCTCAAATAGAAGTCGATCACCTCATTAGAAGTATGCCCAGACGTGTTAATGAGTGCACAAGACATCGTGGTGGAGCAACACATTATTAAGTTTTTTGAAGAAGTTAACAGTTTCATTTTTATCAAATTGTGATCGTTTACTAATCTAATTCGTATACACTAGTATACCAAAAATTGTTCAAATAAATTCATTATTACTGGGTGTTCTTCTTTCTATGTCACTTAGTATAGTAGGTCCATACTTTTTTGATAGCCACTTAAACGGCGCCATGTTTCTTAGATTTATTAGGAACAATTTGCCTTTACTATTGGAAACTATTCCGCTTAATATTTGTCAACGAATGTGGATGCAGCTAGATGGGGCTCCTACACACTTTCATAGACGTGTTAGGAATTAATTAGGTGTGCAATATCACAAATAGATGGATAGGACGAGGAAGTCCACAGGAGTGGCCAGCCAGGTGTCCGGACCTAACAAGTCTCGGCTATTTTGTATGGGGATTTATTAAAAATATTGTTTACAATACACCGCCAACGACACCTAACGATATGAAAGTACGAATAAGAGAAGCATATCGTTCCATAACGCCAAATGTTATCCAGGGTTCAGCAACCATTTCAAAAAAGAGTTCGCTTATGTATTGAGAGTAATGGACAAAACTTTGAACATTTATTAAAATAATAATTCTTTTACTATTTAAGTTTGTTAACAGTTCAATAAAATGCTTTTAAAAAAAGGCTTTTTAGATTTTTATTACAGTACATTTACGATAAAGAAATTATTCATAAGTTAAATATAAAAACGCCGTTTGCGTAAAAAGCAAAAGAGATAGGTATAGAGAACCTTAATATAGTTTTAAGGGAATCTAGTCCTGCGTCGAAATAAGTCACTAAATATGGAGTGTTCTATTTAACTTTAAGAAATTATTTAATAAAATGTGTGCCTAAACTTTGGAGCAATTTTTTTCACCACCCTGTATAATTTTGAAATAAAACTTTTATATGATAGTATACTAACCTTTTAGCTAACAATAGATATAATTATGAGCAGCAGAATTCCATGTTACAGGGCGAAAGCAATTTTAAATTACATTATGTATTTTTATATTTCTCAAAATTTCTCAGAAAGAATCAGTTTTAGGTACAGAAAGTGTAACAAAACTTACGTTAATTTGGTTTATAGTATCTAAAAATATAAAAAAAATATAGGATGTTCCATAAGAAATAATATAACTTTGACATGTACTTTATTTGGTGCCACCCTGTATATTCAAAAATAATTTTGAAATATGCTCTTTAAAAACCCACATATGACTGCGCTAAAAATTATTTCCCAACCCTTTTCATTTCTCGTAGAAAAACCGAGGCGAATGTGGTGGGCCACCCTGTATAGGACTGTATTCACCGCCACTTTTAAACTTTAAAAGTACTTTAGAGGTAGTAATTAATTTTAAATGTATATTTAAAAACAAAATTAATTTCGTATTTAATCATGGTCAAGTGTATGACTAATTCGAAAAGTAATTTTTACTAAAACTTGTTTTAGAGGCAGATTTAAAAACATCGACGAATATGGCTCAATATGTCTTATATAATATTGAGATAGCAATAAAACCTTGAAAAAGTAGATGACCTCCTCTTGATTTTTTTCGATTGGTTTTTCTAGGTAATCTTCTTATAGGAGAAAGTGGTGGTACTTTTCAAGGAAACACCGTGGTCAGCCGACGCAACGTTTCGATTCTTTATCGAAGAATCTAATTATTTTTGTATGGACTAAATAGCAACCAAACCAATTGAGTACCCTTCCATAGATGGTTTAACGTTAAGAAAGCAACATGAAGGAAGGAAAGTATCTAAACACAGAGGTGTTGGTATAATAAAGTTATAACAATAGTGTAGAAGTGCTCATGTCTCCCTTCTTGAGGCTATAGTTCGATGTTCCAAGCGTGATTAAGAAGTCACCGGTTTACTTGTAAAAGTACCTGAAATGATCTGATGATGATTAAGCTAAGCAAGATAACAGAATCTTAGGTTCTATGTAGAAAAAGTCTATGAGGTACCGAAAATAATAGTTAACCTTAAGTGAGTGAACTGTTTACTTTTAACGTTGACACAAATTATGAATTTATTTTAATTATTCGTATAGTACATTATTTTCATTATTGAATTGTGATGTAAGTGTTATGTATGGTGCTCTAGGAGATAAGTATACACCTATATGCTGCGGTAAGAAAACCGTGTGCAATTGTGGATTTGTTTGTTTTGGTAAAGCATTTGCTTTAATATTTAGGAAAATCACTGAAACCTAAACATCCACCTTAGTATTCATATGTAATAATATTAATTAAGTTTCCAAATATTCTAGGAGGTAAATCAGAACATAATTGCATGACGATATATAATGGACCTGTCCAAACGCCGGTTACAAAGAAAGAAGTAGGATAACGAAATAGCAAACAAAATAATGGAAAAACAGATAATCAGGGCAGATAATACACAATATTGTCCTTCAAATTAATAAGACTATTACAAAGACAACTAGTACTTCTTGGAATCCTTATGAAACATATAGAATCAATACTAGAAGCCTTGAGCCAAAACCTATCGATAAATGTTACAAGTTGGCTAGGATTTCTCCTTTTGCAATCTTGAAAATAAGGTGGGTAGAGACAGCTGTAGGTGGATGTAGTAAAGAAATAAAAACAGAAATTTAAAAGACATAATAAAACCAAAAAACTTTTTTTTGCTTTTTTAAAATAATGCATTTTGTTTTTTATTGGTCGGTATTTCTTGCCATTTGGTTGTATTGTTTAATACTTAAAAGTTTATACTTATACTTTAGTTTCTTGTCGTTTGTTGATGAACTTCAACGTGGTTTACTACTGATTGCTTTTTTAGAGTATACTTTTTTGTAATGGCCGTATCTAACTGGTAGATAATACTAGTTTGGTTACTTAAATTTTTAATTGTCTAAAAATAACGTTGTGTTGCGACATATAGTGTCGACTGATGTTAAAGTTATGTACATGTATTAATATATATAAAAATATTACTGTACGTCTGCAATTTGTTTACGGTTATGTGTATGTTACATGTATGTGCTTCGAACGTTATCTTAGATGTAAGTATTTTATAAAAAAAATAGTTGCGTTTAATTTTTATTGGCAAATTTTGTGAAAATGTGAATTCATATTGAAATCATTTTTTTCGCCAAATTATACATTTGTTTTAGAAGTCACTTACGTTATGAACCTGGATTTAGTTTATAAATAGCGTTTTATGGAGAAAACTTCCACATTTATACAGTGTGTCCAAGATAAGGATAAACTGCATGAGGATCTCGGAAACCGTGAGAGATACAGAGTCGGTAAAATTTGGAAAAAGTTGCTCACTCGAGGGGTCAACATTTTGCTGTTGAGAGACTCGCTGTGTTCGGCTTGCTTTCGGAGATATTAAAAAAAACCGAAATTGTGCAATTTTGTTTTCATTATAGTCTGAAGTTATCAAAAAAGTTACCAAAAAACTGAATGCACTTTGTCATTGCCACTCTTTCCGCTCTACAAGACGGAGTTTACGAATTTTTACTACAACGTTTTGTTTCGAAGAAACCATCATCAACTTTATTTTTTCTTATAGCACTCAAAAAAAGTACACTGCGTATAAGAAAGAATTTTTATTACAAATTCAACGATGTAGTACTACACAATACGGTTATTCGTGATTTTATTGAGAAAAAATAAAGTTTTAGTAAATTTCTAATCTGTTTGGTCTAGTGTGCGCTGAATGAAACCATGGCAATGAAAAAATGAAGTCGAATTAACAATTGACTTCATTTCTTTCATTGTTAATTCTGACAGAGTCTATTTGAATGACAAAGTAGTATCAGTTTAGCAACATTTTTCAGTGTAGGTCATATTACAATGGAGCAAGTAATGTTTTCAAATGAAAAGAAATTTGATATGCTGTCCTAGTACATTACATGCCGGAAAAATTCTGTAGAAACTCAGCGAGTTTCTCAACAGCAAAATCTTGACCCGTCGAGTCAGCAACTTTTTTCAAATTTAACTAACTCTGTATCTCTCACGGTTTTCGAAATTCCCATGCAATTCATCCTTATCTTGGACACACTGTATATTACTCCTCCTGATCCAACGAATTTGACAGGCGAGGATTCAGGTGGATTTGTGAATAACTTGTCTACAAGGATCCTTCAGACTGAAGCTATAATTGCGCTTCAAAGCTCCAGAGTTGAAGAAGAACCTTTGAAAAATATTCAAACCTTACAACTACATTTGATTTTTTTATTTGTTTATAGACGAGGAAATTATTGAGTACTTCGGAAATATAGAAACAGGTTTCTGGACATTTGTAGGTTTTTTTATCTGGCAGACAACAGTAAGTGAGATAAGAATGACAAATTCTATAAAGTGCGTCTACTATCAGATATTTTGAAAAAAAGGTTTTTCGAAAACTTTGCTGCTCAGCAACATCTTGCGTTTGACGAGGCCATGTGGTACATTTGGTTTCAAACAGTTTATTCAGGGGAAACTAATTAGATTTGGTTTTAAATTTTTGTATCTGAACGCTATAAATGGTTGTTTAGTAAACTTTGACTTTTATCAAGGTAAAAACAAAAATATTAATACCCCATGTGAACCACTTTTCGGCAAATGCTAGACTTGTGAAAATTTTAGACAAACTTCCATAAAGAATTATCCATACAATATATTTTTGATAATCTGTTTACGGATTTTAATTTTTTGCATCAGTTAAAACAAAGGGGCTGTAGTAGAACTGGTACTATTAGAGATAATTTAATCCCTAAAGACTGTAAGCTACCAACAAATAAAGCAATGTCATCAACACAAAGCCTTCTTAAAAAAAACAGTGGTGTACGAGTTGTAAGATTGGTTTTTCAGTATACACGCATTTAGTCTCAACAGTACATTTTCAAATAGCATATTTTTATTATGAATTAACTAGCTGTCCCGCAGCGCTTTGCTACGGTAAATTAAAGAATTGTTAGCAGTACATTTCGACCTCCTCAAAAACATGCACACCACTGTGCGACAAAAAACGGTTAAAAAGTGGTGAATGTCGCGTTTTTGTTGAATTTCAACAATTTTATAACATTTTCATATTTATTCACCTTTTAAACCGGTAAAATCACATAATGTTATAATATTTACAGAATACTATAATGTATGTACGTTAAGTAAACAATAGTATTATTTATTTTTATTTACACCGGTTGGTAAGATATCCATAGAATGCTTTCAGGAGACTCGTCAGTTTCTCCCGTCAGTAATGTTAACGTGGCTTGGGTAGGAAGCGCTGCCATTGGCCAGGGCTGGCGGGCCGGCTGTTACTATGCGCACCGTGGGCCAAACACTGGTAGAATATTTTTTCTATCTCATATGTTATTTACATTTGAATGATTATGATATCAGCTGGTGGGGATAACTAATCAATTATCACTTACACAGTTATCGACCGAGGTTGAAAATGAATAAATTATTAATATTTATTAAACAATTGCACTTGTGAGCATAAAAAATAGATAAAAACTTATTCTCAGACCTACCAAATATTCATTAAAATCGGTTGAGCCGTTTTGGAGAAGTTCGAGGACAAACACTGTGACAAGAAAATTTTATACATATTAATTATACATCAGCTGGCGAAACAGTGATTTTATAAATACGCACCGGGTTAACCATAACCTAATTGCTATGAAATACTATTAAATTAAACTATAAACAAAGTATTATAAAAGAACAAACTAATGAAGTAAACGTATAAATAAGCTAATAATGAAACCAGAGTAACGCCAGGAACAACAAAGGAAAACAACAATTACAAAGTGTAAGGTTAACCAGGTGAGTATTTCTAAAATTACTGCAATGTATTTGTAGTATAAAAATTAATATTAATTTAAAATTAAAATATGCTATTTGAAAATGTAACATTGACACTAGATGAAAGATATAGGTTTAGAATTAGTGAATAAGGGAACGATTTCTCTTAGTTATGCGTGTATACTAAAAAACGAACCACCTTTTATTGACTTTTTCATCCACAATTTGGAATTTTGAATTAAGCGGTAGGTTTGTGATGTCACTACTGAACCGGTCTATTCCTTTATTACTGACGCTTCAAATGCTTATGGTGTAAATACAACCCGTAACGTTCAAAGATTTTCCCATAACGGAAAAGTACAAGACTGTCCCAGTAAACCTCGGAGCTCAGGTCACAATCCATCAATTGGCGATCACCTTCGCCATGACAGAACTGATCACTTTGTTAGTACTATACCTAATAATAAGAGATGGCGATGTGCAAGACCTGATTGCAAATCTTCTGTACGGTACATGTGCGGAAAGTGCATAAAAAGTCTGTGTATTGATGCTGTGCACAGTATCATGTAAAATAATTACCCAATTAAACGACTTGAAGGTTATACATGTAAATACTTGATTAACACTAATGTAAATAGTAACACAATGAAATAAAAAATTACATTTGAGTACGTTTTTTCGTAATTGTAGAGTTACTAGGAAATAATGTCCAAACCTACACGCAATTTTTTTACAGACCAATCAATAATTTAATGTTTTTAAATTTTTTGGGCATTATTGGATAACTGCATATAGAAATAAAACACTAAAATTTTAGTTTAAAAAAAAATTCTTGGGTGTTGGGGGTTATACTGACGTAAGAATTTTTTCCCTTTTAAGTCGCTGTAAACAAACTCAAATACAACGTTTTAAAATAATTTAGTTGCTAACCTTAATTCCAAAAATTCCTGGTTGCTCGGAAAGTATACGGGAACCATAATATCTACAAAATTTTACAAATGTCTACAAAAGTCTAAATTTTCCATAAACCAAAATTGTTAGAACGGGGAACCACCGTAATTTACAAAAAACACAATAATACTAGAGCATCGGGTAAACGTTTACAATTCGAACGCCGAAATTGAACTGTTTTACTAAATACCTGTGAACCAAAAATTCATAAAAATATGTAGTATATTATTAAAAAAGTGATAAACTTTGTGATAAAAGGTCAACGATAAGGATATATCAGGTGTTCGAACTTTGATTTAAAAAACAGATGTGCATTGCTAGGTAGGTATTTATAATAATTCATTTCAAAATAATAATTTCACGATTTATCTCTACTTGTCAATTTTATTACAAATAATTAAATATCTTTAAACGTCTAATATTCCAAAATTATAACGTGATTAATTTCCGATGTACAGATGTCTATTGAAAAGATCGAAAAACCAATGACAACAAAACTGTTGAGTTTTGTTCCTTCGTCAAAGTCATGGTTTAATAATGTCATCGTCTACTGTGGTTCTGATTTAAAATAATGAAGTCAAAATTGAAATCAAAAATTGGTAAGAATAATAAAAAATAAGTATTATCATCAAAATCAGCAAGAAATACTACTAATATAACTTTAATAAAATATTTATGTAATTAATTTCCGAAAGCCTTGAATTGAAACAAAAATGAGAAGAACAGAAGACAAACAGAATCCAAAACATATCTGCAATTACTATTTTGCTGTATCGTCACTGTAAAAGCATAGTACCCTATGAATCACAATTAAACATGCATAACAGCTACACCTAGAAATATTTTTTTTCTTTAATTAAATTTTTCTTGGGGTTCTTTTCATTTTTTTTTAGATTTTAAGTTAGTGTGACCTATAGTTTTAAATCAAACATTGCGTTGATAAAAGAAACTAAACTTGATAGAACTTTGATCATCAATATTATAATGTCAAAAAAGTTTGATTATGCTAGAAGTTGAAGTTATTTGAATTGAATTGAGGGTCAAGATGCGGGGTTGGTAAACAAAGTTATACAAAGTTCAAGGACAAATTTAAATATAGTAACGACAGATATAAAAACTAATAGGCAAGATTTTTAGTAACAACAGATTTTGACTTAGACATATGCTCGTAAATCTTTACTAAGAAAAAATGCACATAAATAGTATCCTTAGGGCCAGCTCCACCAAGCATGGTTAAATTTAATCATTGGTTGATTCAATCTTTACTATATTTATTCCTTAGATACCATTGTATTCAATTAATGATTCAATTTAAAAAATGTGGTATCGTTAGAAAAATGAAGATTACTATAAATTACGTTACATTGACAGCAAAGAAAAAGTGTTTTTTAAAACTGTGACCTTTGCATACGTCAAAAATGTAATTTAAAGCAACATTGCCAACGTATGTGTAAGCAGTTACATAAGTTGATCGTTTGATTATTATAGCCAACTAAGTGTTGACAAAATAACAATCTCGAATTGCCTGCTGTAAAATCACAAGAGATTATACAATAGCAAACAAACACCAAGAATCACTCGACAGCTGTTTCGTCCTTTGGGGACTCTACAGAAGTAAGAGAACTTGAGTAGAAGTTTACTATTGTACAAATGCGTGCTGTCGACTATATTATCTATTGGAGAAGAGCACATCATATACGATCAATACGTGTTAACCTAAACGTACGAAAATGCATTCACATTAAAGCAACTTTGTCGACAGATATGTAATCAGTTACATAAGTCAATCCTTTGATTACTATAGCGAACTACGTCTTGGCAAAAATAACAATCTTGAATCGCCTACTGTAAGATCTAAGAATCGATAGTATGTTACATTATTTTCTCTGTTTTTGACTTTATAATTTCAAATAAACGTCAAATAATAACAATGTTTAAGTCTTAACTATCGAAAATCTCCAAGAATAAACAGACATAATAAAAACACGACTATGTTGATTAAACATGAAAGTAGTATCGAAAAAAGAAACGACTAAGAAAAAAAATACTATAAGCATATATTTTGTAAATGGCGTGTTAAATCACGCATTGAATAAGCTACATAAATCAGAATTATATTGACGTATCCATGATAAGATAGTCAACTTTTTTTCAAATAATACTCTGTATATTTTGTGATGGGTACTTGTAACGCATTTGTTTCTTAATAAAACAACGTAAAAAAATTATCCAGTTGTATAAAATATTTTTGAGAAAAATGCATGGACTCGGTAATTAAATGTTCTTTTATGTTATTTTACTGTTAGAATCAGTTAACCATAAAAACATTTAAAATTGGGAATTTAGAATTCTGTAAAATAACTATTAAAGCAATTTTCCAATTAAATTTTGACAAGTTACGCCTGAATGAGTATTACAGTTTTGTTGTGTTCATCTTTTAACGTACACAAAACCCAATTCAATTTCTCCTAAAAAGATTTCTAAAATTTAGTTAATTTAAAATCAAAATTCAAAATGCAAAGCTTCAGATACTTCAATTGTTGATCGTAATAGTAAAATATGGAAGCGAAGTATCTAATTACTCTATGCTATTTTTCTTAAAAATTACAAAAAAACTGTATACAACTGTACAATTTTTTTAGGTTGTTAAATGGGAAAAAATTTTAAAATCCATCAAAAATACACAGGGTGTCAAATGAACAAAAACTTGACTATTGCAACTTTGGCATATGTCAATATAAATTTTACTCCAAAGGGTCTAACATGTGATTTACAAATGTACAGGTTTATAATATTGTTTTATTAAAACTGAATTACCAGGTATGAGCTCTTTACTAGAATAATCTATCAAAAACGTAAATGAGTGGATTTTAAGCAGGGTTTAGTACGGATGTTAATCTAACAGTATTTAAACTACTTCTGAGAAATGTGTGTAGAATATAACAAGTCTTTTATTCTGAAATTTGTAGACTAGGAAGATAAAAAAAACCTTCTATGCTCCCTCTCAATCTTGTATTCCATATACAATGTGTCCACTAAAGTTCTCATCAAATGAGAAACTTTTTTATCATTAATATTACAACAAAATGTTATTTTCAAAAAAAGTTTTGCATGGTGTAAATATTAGATATTAGATATTAAAATTTTTCAGTCGTATACGGGGTATGTTCAAAAATACTTTGCTCAAGAGTAAAGTACCTTCATTTTTGTAGTATCAAAATTGCTATCACAAAAATGTATTTAAAATTGTAAACTATGTTCAAACATACAGTCATGTATACAAAATGTTTAAAACGATGATTCTCTACATTTTCCTACAACACTAATAAATGCATAAGTACATTTTAATCAAGTTGCCATAATATTTACATATCTGACATTAAACGTCAAATACATATATTTAAAAATTACAATAAAGTCTAAGTAAAGAAGCGGTTGTTGAATTTAACTAAAACAGAATAAAAAATATTCACATTTTTTAACATACACCATATACAACTGAAAAATTTTAATATCTGATGTTTGCATTTTAGTTTTCACACCATGCACAACTTTTTATGTAGAATAAGTTTTTTTTTGTAATATTAATCACAAAAAAGTTTCCCATATGATATGAATTTAAGTGGACACAATGTATATAGGTTTACAAATATCAGATTATGTAACCACACAACCACATCCGTAAGATTAAGTACATGAAAGTACCAATATAGGGTAAAACAGAAATTCCGCATTCACTAAGAATGGGAACATGAAATCAGCATCAACGGTGAACTCATTTACCACCTCCGATTTTTGAACGATCTCGTCTTGATTTCAGATAAAATAGGTAAAGTAAAATAATGTAACGAGAACTCAAAGCTATCTCAGTAGAAGTCGGATGCAAAAACGAAGTATATGACAAACCGTGGTCTCAACAGTATAGTCTCCACAAATTGGAAAGAAGAATCAATTAAAATCATATATCCTAATATACCTGAATCAAAAAGTGTTCGATCGTACTCCCTATTTTCAACTATGGAGTTGGAACATTAACATTAACCAAGAAAATTATAAAGAAAAGCAAAGTCACATAAGCAGTAATAAAAAATCAATGTTATGAAACTATCTAATGCCAAGCAGCGAATAATGCGTGGTTAGAGCGGAACACCCGGTAGGCTTGAGAGATGAAAATTTTTTGAAATTTTTTTTTGAGTTTGTCTGGAAAAATGCGATTATGTAAACAATGTAATGTACTATAATGTGCAAATTTTAAGAAAAATCGTTAAAGCTGTTTTTGAAAAAATCGATTTTTTCAATTTTACACCCTTATTTTTAAGGATAAAAATAAAGAAAAAAATTACCTCTAGAAAACATCTAGAGAAACCTACATCTAAATAAATCAAATTGTTTCATTTGTTTGGCCCTAGATCAGAGTACATACATACATACATACATTTTTTTACAAAGAACGATTACAATCTCTAGGTATGCAAAAAAGCAGGGATAATAAAATAATTAAGAAAATTAATTTACTTTTAAATACGTCAATAAAGTCGGTAATACAGATTTTCATTACTTTTGCAAGTAAAAATAATCAAATGGTAATTTTACACTATAATAACTACTACAAAAAACCTACTTTTATATGTGTAATTTAAAAAAAAAAATTTTTCTAAAATTTATAGTACCAATTTTTTTTTAAATTCGCCCACAAATATTATAAGTTTGTCCATAGGGGGTAAGTAGGAAAAAATTGCAAAAAACGGATAACACCACATATGATGCAGGGGGTCCTTGCTGAATATAATTTTAAGTTTTAGGGACTAGCGTCCATATTTTGGTCATCATCACCAACCTCCAAAAATTGTAGATTAGGCTTCTCGCAGGCACCACCAAATAAAATGCACTTGTAACTTTACCTCAATGATGGTGCGGAAAAAAGTTTTCTTATTTAACGTATTTAAAACAATTTCAACAGCATTTTTTACCTAAAAAGTTTGAACTTCTCCACGGTATTGTTCCCAAAAACTATGACTTTGAACAAATGGAGCAGTTATTGGTCCATATCTCAAAAGACTATCGATTTCGCGAATTTGTGAGAGAACCTAAATTGCTGCCTGTAAAAATCGCGCAAATTGAGTACAGTGGTGTTGCATTCGGATGCTTCTACATGCGGGAAATAACAGTAAAAAACAAATTTCAAAAATTTGCCTACAGCCGTCAAAATCTGAATAGAATTTAGGTGTCTTTAAAAAACTCTTAAACTCGTGGATTTCCGCCAAGCCAAGCAAATCCATCTGTTTGTGAATAACCTAAAGTTATAGTTTTGCGGAAAATTTTGGGCGCTACAATTTTATTCCTCACAACTAAACTCGACAATGAGCATTGCATGTTATGGCACGTCAAAGGAATTTAATTTTTCGCGATTTTGGTGCGAGGGGTTCCGGGGCCGAGATCCCGAAAATTATATTAATATGCAGCAAAGATTCCTACAAGATGTGGTTATTTTCCTTGGTGTGATTATCTCCCACTCAAATGACGTTTTCTCTGGACTATAATACAATCTCTCATTTATATTAAATTCAATTTATTTTAAGTATAGCATTCGCAAAATGATCAAACTAAAAAAGGTACAAGGTGTACTCACTTTCGATTGTCACCTGGTACAGTTACTATTTAAAATAATTTACTATTTTTTAGAAAAAAAAATATTGATTAAAAACGCGCGAATAAACAAAATACTCCAAAAACTAATGTTCTGGTAGTAAATCTAAAACTAACAAATTGAATGCAGGAGTTTCAAAGCTTCATGGATAAAATAGCAAAAACGCTTAACAGAAAAAATGGCTATGTAAGAGTAGATAACCATTTCTAAAGCTCAAGTTTTACTTAGAAATTAGTGGTGGCAAAATAGAAGAAATATTTTTAGAAAAATCAATTAATCAAAAAAAAACGATTTTGAAATTAATTATTTTAAAACGGTTTTAAAATCAATTTTTAAAAAACTGACTTAAAAAAACAGCGGCTTTTACCAGCATTTTATTTTTCAATTTTTAAGATTTTTATTTGGTTTTATGTCTAACAAACGAATGACAAATGCAAACATTGATATTATATTGTTCATTTGTGTAACTATCGTTTAAATTTTACATAAAACGGTTTTTAAGGAGTAAACTTTTTCAAAAATTTTATTAATTAATGGTAACACTAGAATTTGTCGTTACAATTGATTTAAAAAGAAACGTTTACCGCAGAATTCCACATCGCCACGACACTAATAAACGTCAAAGAACGTATGGACAGTATGGATATGTTGTAAAAAAAACTTTAAAAATGGGGTAAAATAAATATTTTTGTAAATAGTCGAAAATTTCAAAAATTTATCTACGTTAACGACCCTTTTAGTCCGATAGATTATGCCTAATATCTAATCAAATGTGTACTATTATACAGGGGTGACTTTTTTTAAAACTTACAATCGGTATAATTTCTAAACAAAAGAAATTTGATTAAAAACAAAAAAATATCAATTTTAATAATGAGAGATGCGATTTTTGACCTGTTAATGACAGTCGTGGAATCAACCGTCTAGCTCCCAGAGACTACCCTTAAGAATTTTTAAATGCATTGAATAAGGATTTCAGTGGCGTACTGAATTTATTATTTTCAATAATTTTTGAGTGGATGAAAATAAATTTTTAAATAAAGATTTTTGACCAAGAATTAGAATTAAAAACCAACAGGGATTGTTTTATTTTATTGTTAACTATTTGTTAATTAACAAATTAACAATTGTCTTACAATAAGTGTTGTAAGTCATTCCGTTATTTTGAAGACAATGATAGAACCTGCTCTCTAATTTTTATCAAACATGTTCAAACGTTTTCAAAAGTCTTCAATGTACACTCTGATTGAATTTTAAAAACAACTGATTTCAAAAAACCCCACGGAAAAAATCTAAGAGTGTTAAATCAGGTGATCTTGGGAGCCCTCTTCGGCAAATCCAGTAATTTGGAAATAGATCATCTAACCATCCTGTAACAAGTCAAATATAATGAAGAGTTGTTTCAGCCTAATGGAAATAAAGTAAATCTTTGTTTAAAAATTAGTTTCCGTTCACAAAATTATTGAAATTCCTATTAAATTTGCTAAAAGTCACGTATTACAAATGCTATTTAAAACTCTTAAGCGTAGTCTCTGAGGGCTATGGGGTTGATTATAACTATCATTAACACGTCAAAAATTACCCACCGCGATATTAAAATTTTTTTTTCAATTTCGTATTTGTTTAGAAATTATAACGATTGTAAGTCACTCTATATATAAAACCCATATGCAAAGTTTTATAAAAATCTCAACGACAGTTTTCCTGGCATTTTATTTATAAGATGTGGAGTAAAAATCAGATACGTTGTAGGAAAAAAATCCACATTTATAAAGAAAATGTGCAGCACCCCGAAACAATTTGTAAAATTGAATTAAACATTTTAGTATCGTCTAACAATAGTTAAAAGTATTTAACGCCGCTATACGAAAGCTACCTACTACACTACGTCAGTACGTCAGACAAAACTAAAATTCCCACTTTTACAAAGCGAAAATGAAATTGCGTTTTAGGAAGAAATGGTTCAAACAAAAGCTATAAACAATAGAACTTTTCTGCCTAAACTTTTTTTATATAATGGATACTGGTGAAGATATTTTTACAGCAATTAGTGTCGCGTGATTGATATAACTCGGTAATTACTCATCGGATCAAAAAATAGTTTAAACAAAAGCTGTGAATAATTAAACTTTTTAAAACAAAAATGTGTAAAATGTATATTTTTCTAAATATTTTAAAACTTCGAAAATCTGTGTAAGTTAACGGCCCTTTTGACTACATAGATTATGCCCCAAATCTAACCAGATCTCCGGAATTATAAATAAGGTCATAAAAATCGAAAGGATGGTTTTCTTGATATCTTGTTTACATCCGGACGTCTTCGTTATAACTCTAATTCGTCGGAAAAAATGAAAAAAAGGGTGTTAAAATTTTCGGTTTGGAAACCGTTGCATAACTTCCCATCTTATTTATCAGAAGTAGAGAAAAACGATTTAAGTAACCGATTTAAAATATCGACTTTGCATTTTGTAAATTCGACTTGAAAATCGATTTCAAAAGTCGACAATAGAATCGATTAACAAAAATTAATGTCAATTTTTTTGAAAACTTAATTAACTACTATGCCTTGAATCGTCGAATGTAGGGAACTGCATATTTCTATTTATAGAAAAAGAAAACGCCAAATTGAACACAAAACAAAAAGAATACGTGTTTCATTGGCAGAATATTGTGTTGCTCATGATGATAGCTAAGCTATTAAAACACGTGTGGGTATGAAAATAAAAGTATAGACAAATATTCAAAATTTATAATAATAAAATACACTAAAGCGTTTCTATTACTTCTAGAAAGTTGATGCAGTAGCTCCATTCTAGTATTGTATCATATGGGTGGGTTATAAAAATAATAAAAATTGACAAACAGTAAAAAAATTTCAAAATTCGAATTATGATTTTGAAATAGAATAATCTTTTACAACAATTGGTGGCGTATAAAAAAAAAAGATATGGCTAGCCATTAGACAAGTGATTTTAGTTTATAATTTTATAAAACTTTGAAGTATTAAATTAGACCTACATTTTGAAGAACTTATTTTAAAACAAGTACGTTAACGATGAAAATGTTGTATTGAATTCAAATTTGAAATGTCCAAAAGCTGCGTCGTTCAGAAAGAAAGAATTCCTGCATCTATCACATACACACACACAGTCATACATATATTAACAATAGCAATGTACGTTCCCATGCATTGTTTATTCTACTCACATGGTTTTTTAAGTTCGGGGCGTTCGTATTGGAAGGTCCAATTGTAGTTATAAAGGTACTTAAAAAAGTAGTTCGTGATCAGCGTTGAAGTCCATAAACATCATTCGTTTATGCGGTGCCTATCTCTGGTCAGACATCAGTGTCGATGCCGTTATACGGCGACAAAAACTATGCACAATGTAGGTAAACTATTGTATTTTAACAGCACTTTAGAAAGGGTCGTCTGAAAAAAATATCCTTTAACATAATTGTTTTATAACGTGTGTCACATAAGTTTTTAGTCGTTTGTATTCCCATATAAGGCTATTTTAAAACGTATTTCCATTTCAGCCAAACTCGAAATAAAAAAAACTACCTGCCATAAATTTCATTCAAATTTTTTTCTTTGCAACTACATCAAACATTGTTAAATTTACAAAACATTAACTTCTTTAAAGAATGAATTCTTAACAGAGGGAATACATATTACTAAACATAAAGTTTCTTAATGTAGTGCAAATTAAAAGGTTGCACTTAAAATAGTTAACACCAGATTTACCTACTTACTTTTCATTTTAGTGTCATCTTTCCACCACTAAAAAAGGAAAACGTCCATAGTTTTCATGTAGAATTTGCTTCACATATTTGTGGTTAAAGTACACTTTTATTCTGATAAAAGTTAGTCTGTTTTAGTTAAGTATACTGATGTCAATTAATTTATAAACTTTTGAGACGCCATCATAGAAAATCATATATGGTCCTTCGCCCAGATTATTTTTATTTAGAATTTTGATTTGAAAATTGTAAAAGATATATTTACGTGTATGTATGTACGACACTTGATTTCCTAATTAGCAATTACTACTATAGTAAAAACTATTCCCAAATTACTTTAAAAGATCTTCTTTGCTGGACCAAGACTGCAGTCTAGGGTCCTTTTTCAAGATATTATATAAAGGTGTATGGAAACTGATATAGAAAAAGATAAGTGCAAATTTAAACTAATATTATACAGACACTTTTCCAGTAAAATTATCCTTTTCCTTAACATTTCGTATACTTAGACAGTCGACGACTGTAAATCAGAACCATACCCATTAGCTTAAAAATAATTTATCCTACGACCATTAAGTAAAATACGTTTTTCGGCAACCGTGCATTTATGACTTACATTAATGTAAACAAAATCGTTCATTAATGACCCCTATTAATGAACGATTTTCTATTAACAAATGATTTTAGTATAGGCAACCAAACATACATGTGTATACATTAAAGTGAAATCAAGCTTCATCGTTAAAGAATAGACAATAGCGATATAAATGAATGTCTTTGTTTGGTATGATGTGACAAGTCATTCTCAAAAGTTCAACTTGTTTACAGGCAACGTAGAGATGTACTTGGGCTTCTTGTATTATTTATCAAACATTGTCAACCATTTCTGGTTTGGTATTTGTAGGTGCATCACTATTTTGAATAAGCACAAAATATTTATACACTTTGTTTCGCTGTGATGAAAACTATTGTATTTTGACGCAACAATTGGAATTTAGTACCTTAATTCTCTATCAACTTAGTGACTTTAATTAAAATACTGTCGTCAAATAGCCATAGAAAAGACGAAAAGGCAAAGAATAATCAAATACAAAACTCACAAAAAAAACTAGAAACAATGAAGTTAGGTTATGTTATATAATTAAAACATTGTTCACAAAACGGTACTTTCTAAAGGTGCGTTCAGAATAGCATATCATTTGTAAAATTATTAAATTATAATTTTATTAAAATTACAAAGTACGGTCGACGGAAAAGTTGTGTAACTAACTCTTGAATTAAACGGCGATTAACAATCTCAAACATTAACGCGCTCGCTTCGCTCACGCGTTAAAATATCTCAATTGTTAATCGCCCTTATTAATACACTCGTTTGTTAAATAGCTATTAACACACGGCGTAATCTACTTTAATAATTAATTATACATTGATTTTGGTATGTATCAGCTGTTTCAAGTGTACGAACCTTTCTTCTTTATTGAACAAACAATAAATGGAATGATTTTCTTGGACATGATGACGGAATAGCTTATACCACAATTAGAGCAAGGTTCCACAGATTTCATTCTGCAATTGGGTAACGTACCTCCACATTACCACTTGGGTGTTAAGGGCTGAACTTTATAATTTGCTACCTGAGAGATGGTCCAAATGATGAAGACTCTTGAACTGGCCTCCAAGATCTCCGGACATCACCCCCTGTGATTTTTTTGTGGGGATACATCAAGGATAAAGTGTATATACCACCATTACCACAAAACATACTTGAGATCCAGCGGCGGATTGCCAATGCCATCAAAACAATCAATCAAGAAACTCTCGACAACGTATGGCGAGAGCTTGATTATAGGCTTGACATCTGTCGTGTCACAAGAGGCTACCATACTAAACACTTGTAATTCAAAATACCTGTTATAAAACTTTTTGAGTTTTCCTCCAAATGTAACTATTTTTTATATTTATAAAACGAATAAAACTTAATTTATCTATGCTTGAAATCATGAACATCATTTGTAATAAGCCTGTACTTAATGAAAGGCAAATAATTCAAAATATGTCAGCACTGTTTCAGAACCCAAAAAACGTTTTAAATCAACGATTAATTGTTGCCGAACTAATAAACACAGGTCACAAGGAGTGAATGTAAAACACCCATCCACAAACGAAGCCAAGGAAGTTTATTCCCGACAAAACAAAAGACGTTCACCAGAGAATCAATTGCTTTAGAGCAAAAGGTACTGAAACTCACCAAACTAGACCTAATTATCAAATTACAGGTTAAAGCCATGAAGAATAAAGAAACTGTCAAAAACTGCGGCGACAACGGCGTAAAAAAACGTAATAACAAAAATTCTGACCACCAAACAAGTCTCACTCCAAATCAGAATCCCATTTCTATATCTATTATACATCAACTTGTTCTTGTTCCATCTCACCAACCAATATCACAATATTGTACACCACTCGACTTTCTATGCTAAAATATGCAAATCAAACAGTGTTTCTAATGTATGCAAATCTCGTTCTAGACTACAGCGATCTTATATGAGTTACAAGTATAACATTTACCAATTCAAAGACGCGACAACCGCCTCATTGTTTTACAAGAATAACAGAAGAATCAAGTTTGCGAATAAGTTTTCACAACAGAGAGAAAAGTTCCAGCGACAAACGGGATTTAGTTATCCCTATAGAAGAAGAATAGACAGCTTCCTAAGCCGCAGAAGCAATCGAAAAATATTTCTCAGGGTGCGGAAAGAGATCCACAGCTACCTTCCCTAACAGTTTGTTTGTCATCACATTTGACGCATCTTAAACCTAAAATGATTTGGAAGATGTTAACGTAAATTCACACTAAAGGTAACCATTGTGATACTCAAGTCCAAGCATTCATTATAAAAAAAATTCTTGACTGCAAATATGTAATACATAATTTATTAAGATTTCTTTGTTTCGTTGCTCTTGTTAAAGCGTTAAACTTTAGCTTGATATTTTTTATTTCCCTTCTGGTTTTGACCCTAATTAATAATATTTTACTCGAAGGGCCACAAATGTTGTTTAAAATACGTAATCAAACTAACTATGCGTTTTCTTGTAATTTAATTATTTTCAATTTTACATAAATGTTACAATACGTGTACTTCTCTCCGACCTCACTTGAGAATATAATCTCAACTATCCTCTGTCCAAGGTTGTTTCCGTTTCCCAAAATTTAACTTACAAACGGTTGCGTTACGCAATTATCACTTTCTAAGAAAGAAATCTTAACATAATTCAAAAACGAAAGAAAACCGTATTCACTGAATTGGTAAAAGGTAATATTACAATAAAACATAAGCAAATCGCAATAAATTTAGACCACGCAGTGGAAATAACGCCATCTATTACCTGTTAGAGAAATGACATGTTTGTGAATGCTTATGTCTCTGATATATGTTTTTTGTAAAATAATGTGCACCTCTGTAGAATTTAGAAATCGAATAAAATTGTGACAACGATAAGCCATCCTTACATAAATATTTTTCTGAATAGTCAGCAAGAAATCGGTACAACACGAATTGAAATTGAATGAAAATTGTAGACTTGTTTTGGGTATAGAGATGGAGATATGTTATTTCACGTCACTTTAATACGTGTCTTAAATGGCATGGTGCTCAAGTAGTAGTTATTTGTATCAGAAGTAAAAAAAAAGCTTATGCTTGTAAATAAGATCACCGTCAAAGACGAAAAGCCTTTTTAGATATGTAACGCAAGTTTTTTTTAAATTAAAGTTTGACTACTGTATTACTACCACTTACTCTATTGTCGACTAACTATTCTTAGAAGCCATTCAGGATGACTTGATGACTTGATTTGAGCTCACCTTTAGAAAAGTAGACCCAGTTTATGATATCTTAAGAATGCATATCATACATTAAACATGTTACAGTTTACTCAGAGACCAAAAATTTTGTTGTATAGTAGAGTGTAAAATTGTCAAAAAAACATACAATTTTCAAAATTCTATGTTTTTAATTCAAACAGCGGGTATAAATACGCTTGCACTGTTGTGTTCGAGTCAGTCGGGTCAGATGGCAAAAGCAGTGAATAACGCACCCCGTGTCAGTTGTGAAAAACATAAGAATGGATTTAAACTTGGGTAGTTGAATACATGTGTGAGGTTTATTCCTGTACCTTTTCAGGTAATTTTCCTCATTTTCCTGTTCCATCTGGGAAGTTATGAGAACAAGCTTACGACGATTCAAACCGAGGTCAGCCATTCACCTTTCTCTTTGAAGAGTTTATGCGAATCCTAGTAAATTTTTTATTTTTTTTAATTATTAACGATCGGACTGAAGAAGCTTCACATCACAGTGTGAGGATAAGGTTTAGAACAATATTCAAAACTTTTATGCTGAATTATTTTGCTTTTCCAAATGTCACCTTTCGTTCTATGAATAATTACTGTAAAGTCATCAGTTTTGACCCAGTGACGTCATTATCAAATTTTATAAATCACAACTACAATGTATTTTTTTAAAGATCATCTTGTTACTTAAATAGTAGTATTAAAAATGAACTGTACATAAAGATATTTTTGAAAAAATTACCTTTATTTCAAAAATTTGTTACGTAAATTTAAATGAATACAAGATTTAATGTAAATGATCATATTATCTCGACCACTTGGCACGGCCCGATGATAGTATAAAAACATTTTGCCCCTACCTTCAATAATTTCTGAGCTGATTCTTCCATTTCAGCACAAATCCGTAATTGTAAGTCTGTTAAATTGTTTGGTGGATTAAAGTATATTCTCTTCATAGAAAAAAATTCAAGTCCATCTTTCAGGAAATGAAACGTAAAATATTAACAAACCTTTAAGCCGAACTGAGGTAGAGCTCCAAATATTCTCATGGGGTACATGGCAATCTGCAGCATTGAGGAAAAAAATTGCAAAATCCGGAACCACGTCTAAATGCAGATGAAAATTTTAGGTTGACAAATACCTATAATTATGGCAATGTACTGAACCATTCAAACACAATGTCGTTTTGTCAGAGAAAAGTATGTTGGTTATAAAGTTTGAATATTTTACAGATCAGTATTATTTGGTATACTCTATTTATCCTATTACTGTCAAATTTTTTTAAGGTTATGCGAATTTCTGTTTGTAACAATGTATGAGAAACAGTAAATACTTATACGAGAGTCTGTAACTTACAGCAACACACAAAATTGCATTTTTTACGCTACGATCTTACGGCACTTACATTTGCTACGATTTGTTCATAGAATTGCAGGTTTAGCAACCAGTTTACTTACTGTAAGCCTTAGAATTAGTAGCCTGTCAGCATGTGTTTGGTTAAAGAGATCACATGTTTTTGCATTGGTTTGTAGCCTACTATATTCAACCATTCTTTCACGTTCAGATAAATGTAACATTTCTTCACAATTTAAAAAGAAATGGATAAATTTTTATAGTTTATGAAAGTGACAATTACTATATGTGAAAAACAGGCTACGACAGTGGTATTTTGATTTACAGCTACAACAAAAAAATAGATGTTTTCCTTTTACAACTCACCTGAGGTAAGCTAAAGTGAGTAGAATATCTCTGCCTGCTCATTTTAAATGAGCTTTATCACTAAGTTAAATGATACCTACAAGTGATCAGTTGAGGTCACTACGTAATTTACAAGTCATCTTATTTTGACAGTTAACAGCAGTTAACAGAGTATCGTGTAACCTATAGATTAGTTGTTTTGTTGCATACGCTCACATTAGTTATTTTATTGGGATTAAACAGCTAACTTAGAGTATATTATACTATATAGGATCGACTATGTAACCGCTAACACATCTGTCAACAAGGTTGCCTTTTTTAAAATCCTGAAGAACTTCTTTCACAGATTCATATGATCAACTGATACTCATGTCTCAGTAAGTGACGATGAAGATTGGAAAGGGGAAAGGTGAAAATCTTATGTCTCAGTCAGATGATTCTAAAAAAAAACGCGTTCAAATATTAACTCAGTTAAAATGAGGTAAGATTATCCAAGATTGATGACAAAATGGCAGCTATTACTACTTTTTTTATTAGTGGCCTGAGTGTAAAAATAATCATAGTTTCTATTGATCAACTTGCAAGGTTTTTTCTCGCGTACCTAGAGAGTAATAGCGCTTTGTAAAAATTTAGTTTTTTTAAAAACGACTGAAACAAATTTCTTCAAAATTAGTTCTTTGGGCAATTAATTGCGGTATAAATACCAGAAACTTTTTCGATTTAACCAATTTGGATAACTCGAAATCAGCTTGAAGAATTTTCTAGAAAATTGTAGTTAAGTAATAAATTATGTCGTCAACAATATAGCTTATCGTTTTTGTTGGGATAAATGGAAGAAAAATTTTTGGTACAATAACTGTAGGGTAAATATTCCTTTCCGGTTACCGCAGCATTTACTTTCGTTTGCAATTACAATTTTCTTTATAAAATTTACGTCACAAATTCGTGTAATACATTTTTAAACATATATCCGTATACAGGACTCCAATCTTCATACTAGTATTTCAGAAAATAGACGTTCTCTCAAAAATTAGATAAAATAGTGATTAGTCCTTTAAAAAATTTGATGATGACGTCGTTCGAAAAATCTCAATGAGGTTACAGTAATAATCCATAGGGCGAAGGGGTGACATTTAAACAGCAAAATCATGTATTTTAAGTTTTTTAAAAAACAACTCACTATAAAAGTTACCAGTTTTGTTCCAAATTTTATCTTTATACATTAGATCTCTAAACATAAACAGGATAAAAAGCAACATAAAATGTATTTTCACCAAAATTTTGACGAACATAACTGATAACACAATTGTAATGACTTGTAGTTCAGTAAAAAAATTTAAAAAAAAGTTATGACATATGTCCAACTGGGGATCTGAAAAAAATACCGTCGGAAAAAATACCACTAGGAAAAAAATCCAGAAAAAATGTCCTCGGAAAAAATAGTACCTATCCCAAAAATAAATTATTTCTAAACATAGTTATCAATTTTATATTTCTCATTTTTAAAAGATAAGAAGCAATAATGAAAATTACATGTTGTCATGTGATTTGTGGTAAAAGGTGTTGGTTTGTAGATGTTATCGGGGTAAACGGTATTGGTTGGTAAGTAACAGTTATAACAATTTTCTTTTTTAAAAATACTAATTAATTAATTAATTAATACTTCAATCCACCAAACAATTTAACAGACTTACAATTACGGATTTGTGCTGAAATGGAAGAATCAGGTCAGAAATTATTGAAGGTAGAGGCAAATATTTTTTTTTAATACTACTATTTAAGTAACAAGATGATCTTTAAAAAAATACATTGTAGTTGTGATTTATAAATTTTGATAATGACGTCATTGGGTCAAAACCGATGACTTCACAGTAATTATTCATAGAACGAAAGGTGACGTTTGGAAAAGCAAAATAACTCGGCATAAAAGTTATGAATATTGTTCTAAACTTTACCCTCACAATGTAGTGTGATGCTTCTTCAGTCCGATCGTTAATAATTAAAAAATAAACAATTGACTAGAATTCGCATAAACTTTTCAAAGAGAAAGATGAATGGCCGACCTCGGTTTTAATCGTCGCAAGCTTGTTCTCATAACTTCCCAGATGGAACAGAAAAATGAGGAAAATTACCTGAAAAGGTACAGGAATAAACCTTACACATGTATTCAACTACCCAAGTTTAAATCAATTCTTATGTTTTTCACAACTGACACGGGGTGCGTTATTCACTCCCTTTGCCGTCTGACCCGACTGACTCGAACACATCAGTGCAAGCGTATTTATACCTGCTGTTTGAATTAAAAAGAATTTTGAAAATTGTATGTTTTTTGACAATTTTACACTCTACTATACAACCAAATTTTTGGTTTCTGAGTAAACTGTAATATGTTTAATGTATGATATGCATTCTTAAGATATCATAAACTGGGTCTACATTCCTAAAGGTAAGCTCCAATCAAGTCATCAAGTCATCCTGAACGGCTTCTAAGAATATTTAGTCGACAATAGAGTAAGTGGTAGTAATACAGTAGTCAAACTTTAATTTAAAAAAACTTGCGTTACATATCTAAAAAGGCTTTTCGTCTTTGACGGTGATCTTATTTACAAGCATAAGCTTTTTTTACTTCTGATACAAATAACTACTACTTGAGCACCATGCCATTTAAGACACGTATTAAAGTGACGTGAAATAACATATCTCCATCTCTATACCCAAAACAAGTCTACAATTTTCATTCAATTTCAATTCGTGTTGTACCAATTTCTTGCTGACTATTCAGAAAAATATTTATGTAAGGATGGCTTATCGTTGTCACAGTTATAACAATTTTCTTTTTTAAAAATACTACATGTAATTTGGGGTAAACGATGTTGGTTGGTAGGTGTGATCGGGAGTGAACAGTGTTGGTTGGTAGGTTACAGTTATTACAATTGTCTTCTTTAAAAAAATTAATTAATTAATTACATTAATTAATTACATTAATTAATTATTTAATGCAATTATTATTGTGTTATACTTAGAATTATTATTTTTCGTTATTAATATTAAAAACGTGTTTGCATTATCAATATATCAATTATTTTGATACATTATCTAACATTTATTTGTAAAAAATTGTTTCAGGGACATTTCTTCCAGGGATATTTTTTACTGGGACATTTTTTCCGAAAGACATTTTTTCCGAACGACATTTTTTCCGGCGGTATTTTAACTGGGATATTTTTTACGGGGGTGTTTTTCCTAGATTCGAACTGTTACCAGGTGTTATGACGGCTGAGAATACTAATAGCAGTAGTAAACTGTAATTGTGATTTAATCGTCAACATACCTATACAGGGTTTTTAAACTTAAGCTGGCACTATTGCTAAGTTCGTTATTATTAAAGTTACAAGGTTGGTTAAATAGGCAAATTAGTTGCATTTGTTTCTCTCATTACTATGGTAAAAACAGAATAAAAATCTAACAGTTATGTCAAATTGTTCCATTTGTTCAAATGGGACACCCTGTATACAATATTTTAATCTATAAGAAATTGAATACTGTACAGTATAAAAAGTGTCCCATTATTGTTTAACCTAAAGTTAAAAATGACAGAGCTAAAGTAAAAAATGAGAGAGCTATTGATGATTTTTCAAATTGGTTAAAGTGGCTGTGTTAGCTACAACTTTGCCTTACTGTAAAGTTGAAAGTAGGAGGAATATCAAACCAGCGGTTAGTCAAATGCCAAGGACGTAGTCAAATTTACTAGGCGGAAAACCGTTGGTCAAAGCGGTTCGAATGTTTGTCACGGCAGACACTTAAAAAAATTATTTGATAATGGGAATAGATCAACATACAAAATTCAAGGTGTCTATATCCAGCAGAAGTGGTAGATGAAATGAAGAAAAAGGAATATTTATGAAGCAAAAGGATATGGTTTATTTTAATTTATTCTGTGAACATTAAAAGAAAAATTCAAATTAGATGCTCAAAAACGCCACCCTCTTGGTCCAAGCATTTTTGAACCCGCCTGTAAACGCTTTTAGTAGCTGTAAACTGTTTACCAGTGAAACTTCAATTTGACAATTAATCCCGATGACATTTATACAACAAACGATTGTAGTAATAGTGTAATAGTTTAATCACAGCCACTTTAAACTTATTTGAAAAATTATCAATAGCTCTGTCATTTTTGACTTTAGGATGAAAAATAATGGGCGACTTTTTGTTCAGTGTTCAATTTCTTATCGATTGAGAATATTGTATACAGGGTGTCCCATTTGAAAAAATGGAACAATTTGACTCGCGAACGTAATGTTCGATTTTTATTCTGTTTCCACCATAGTGATGAGAGAAACAAATGCTACTAGTTTGCCTATTCAACCGACCCTGTAGCTCGAATAATAACGAAGTTAGCAATAGTGCTGACTTAAGTTTGAAAACCCTGTATGCTCTACAAGAATTCATCAAAGAAATTATTAATTTAAAAAAATTGTCGATGACTTTCCAACAAATACATGAAGAAGTTAAAAATATTTTTTCCACCAAGTTGTTACTAAAACTGCCTTATTTAAAAATACATACATATGTATAAGGATTTAATCACAATTAAAGTCACTATAGTCTTGGGCCCTTTTTGTAGAACAGACTGTGTAAAACATACGATAACACCATCTTTTCATGATAAAAGTATTATGTGTATGTATCAAAGAGGATTTTTAAAAATTAAAGATTATTAAAGTTAAAATATAGAATAAACGGTAGTTGTTCATAAAGTGGTAGATTTTAATAACTTTTTTAGCATGATTCGAAATTTTGAAAAGTGGTTACGCCCCCATCATTTTAGATAGAAATCAATGATTTGATTTTTTATCTAATAATATGCTTGACGGTCAATTTTTTTACGATAAGTAATTACAAAAATTTTGTCTTTTTGATTAAATTAAAAACAGAAAATAATTGTGAAACGATTCGTAGGTAAAGTTTTTCGTTCCTGAAATTTGTTGCAATATGGAGTGTTGTGACGAATAATTTGTTACTTATAATCAATATGCTTACAAATATAAGATACTACAAAGATTTCAAATAAAATAATTATGGGGAATTTATAAAAAACCACATGTTACCATAACAGTTACATAACTTTACTAATCTGGTCCTCTCCCGTAATTAATATAAAGCGTGCCTACATTCAAAATTCAGTTGTAATAAATAACGTTTATGTAACAATTAAAATACAATTAAGTAATAGTTAACATAAAGTAATGTTTAAATCTGCAAGTAAAATTAAACGTTCCTTTAATAATGCATGCACTTGATTAAAATGTGTTCGTATTATATTTGCATGAAAAATCGTAGGTATTTTTTCCAGTATTCGTAAGCGTAAAAATTTTATTACATTGTATAGGTATAGAAATTAAAGAAAGCCACTTTTTCTCAATGACCAAACATCATTTAAAAAAGATAAATTCCTTAAAACTGAAATATACTGTTTTCTTCTTGGAAAGGAGTGATTTGTAGCTATCTGAACAACTTTTATTCTATTTTTTTCTTTTTCCTTTACGGGTATGTTCTAGGTCGTACTTTTAGAACTACGTATATAAATCACTCGCAGACAGCATACGTTAAGGTTAAGCGATTCTGTTTATGCTATATTCACTGGTATATGGCAGATAAACTAAAAATAATTTATTACCTGAAATATAACATACAGTTATAAAATACTAGCGTCACAATTAGAAAAATTTATAAGGATTTTTATAACTTAAAATTTGGTGTAAGAAAATGTAAATAGAATTTTGGGTTGATATTTTCACAGTAAATAGCTTTACAACGTTAATTTGAATTTTACTGATAATTATCTTTAGATGGGAGGTGTACTTACTTGGCATTGGCATGTTAAGGACTTCATTAGTGGAAGCTGTAGTGTTTCTGGAGAGATAACAACACACCCACCTACTTTAGCACATCATTCTGCTACCGCACCAAAACTGGTCTCAAAGCTTATAATAGTTAGGTTTCCCAACGTAGTTGCTTTAAGTTTTAGAGTTCACGCAATTTAAGGTTTTGATGTTTCTATTTAAGTACTCGCGTAAAATCTCTATTTATAAGGTAAGAAGTGGAAAATGAAGAAACGCTTTAAAACCTACCAGTACACGACAATAATTGTACACGTCATTTCTTTGCATTATCATATTTGTAAGTTAATATACGTACGTACATTGATTGATTTATAAATTATTACACTAAACAACAATTAATGTAAATTTTTGTTCATATGAATGTGTCAATATTATTGTTTATTAACTGACATTATTAAATCCAGAAGATTTTGCGTTAAGAATGATGAGAGGGTCTTTCGATATAAACAAAATTTTTTATTCTAATCCCTAAGATATATTATTCCCAAAGGGAACAAATAAGATTGAGTATTTAATTTTATCCTCTCAAAGAGTTGGAGATTAAATAGATTCGTAAAAAAGAAAACGTCTCATAAATTAGCGACACAAAGTGGGCGGAATTGATAACAATTAACATTATTATTAGTTGCTCAATAGTTGCTAAAAAGTTGGCATAAAAAAAAATTAGTTGCTCTGTCGGTTTTCATTATTTTTAAGGTTACTCTAAATGAATATTAAGTTAGCGGAACAATTGTTTATAACAAAAAAATGTAACAAAAAGTTAATAATTAGTTGCTCACTAAATAAATATGTCTCGTACTTTTTGTTTATTAAATAACCTAAAAGAATGGCAAAACACTTGTCAGCGTCTAAACCTACAAGAGTGAAATACTATTAAAGTACTAGTTGATGCTTTGAATTTAATTTTATTGAATGGTCTGAATTAGTTGCTAACCAATATCCAAGTTCTGAGTGAGTTACTCGCAGAAATATCTAATATAATAGCAAAAAGTAAACAGCGTGCAAATCTACAAGAGTGAACAGATACCCAATTATATTACAATTTGTACATTTAACAACTAGTATACATAACAAACCGTATAAATAATGATTCAGCATTACATTTTGAGTGTACAGGCATAACAAAATAAAGTATAACAATAGGATTACATGGTTATTTGTTAAGATTTGTTTTCATGGTCTACTTGATGTAATACAATACATTTCCAAATACGTAGCAATTTCATACTTTAAATTAAGATTGTGACACATCATTGAAAGCAGAAAAAAATTAGAATTTTTTTCATGATAAAATCCAAGATGAAGAAGATGAAGATCAATTTAGAAAAATAAAGTTAGTAGCAGTATCTTGAAAACCGTAAAAGTGGTTACTTTAATGAAAATCACAACAAATTCCCCTAGACGCAATAAGCAACTTTTGTCTGAGAAATTTTTTTGTAACTTGCACGGTTACGGAAATACTGGACTTTTTCGAAAACGTAGTTTTTCGTGTTTTCCCGGATATTTTTGGAAGTTCTCGGAATTTTTAAGTTTTTCTTGCAGAATCTGATTCAGCATAAAAACTGTACACTCATGAAATTTAAAACTTGGACACCACAATTTCAGTAAACAAAAGTTTGCACATTGTGAAGCGGGCTTAAGGGTATCATTTACAATTGTAACAGCAAGTAGTCTCAGCAGGAGTTATCTTATAGAAGGACTGTAGAATGAACCATTACACTAAGCACGTTTCAGAAAATAGGTAATTTACGTTGCTTACTTAATTTTTTTCTTTAAAGAATATATTTGAAGGTATCGCTAATTAAACACCATAGCTCGATTAATTATCGAATCAAAATTTTGTTTAGGAAATGTTTACAAAATAAAATTAGAAATAATTTTGATTTAAAAACGTCTACAAGCAATAACTTTTAAATTAAATCAAAAACTAAACATGGTTATTTGGGTTGACTGATTATTACTTATTTTTAAATAAATCTAACCTACTAATTATTGTAAGTTATTAAAAAAACATTAAACTCTCTATTCATAATATTTAGTCCTTACAAAATGTATATTTTATGACGTTTCTTTTTCTGTAGTTAATATAAAAAGTGAAAATAAAAACTAAGGCAATTCTTATTGTCAACGTATATATTTAGTTTTTGACAAGAATTTATTACATAATTATAATTAAGATACCAAGTTATAGTTTAAAATTAAATGAAAACTTTTTTTTAAATAAAGGTATTACTATATAAATAAATATAAGAAATCAATAATGGGTGTGACCTCCATTATTATTGATACATTCTTGGAGGCGTCTGCTCATTGACGCTATCAAGGTATCAATATAATTAATATTAATCGTTTCCCATGCGGTATCAATGGCTGCAATTAGTGCATTACGGTTTACTGGTATAAAATTTGGCCCTTGTTGTCTTCGGATAACAGCAAGTATTCGAGCCCAAACATTTTCGATAATGTTAAAATCTGGGCTTTTGCTGGCCAGGGTAACAGCTCCAAGTTATTTGCTTGTATCCAGTTGCGCACAACCTGCGAAGTATAGGGTCATCATATCCCGATAGTTAATTATCGAATGTTCCAAGAAAATATGTGTAAATAGTAAATGGAATCTACTAACGTAACGTTAAGTCGTTAATTATAGTTACATAACTCTCCTTTCATAAGATATAGTTCATATTAATATGCTTATTGTAAAGCTTCGTACACACCTGAACAACAAACCGAGGAACAAACAGAACAACGAACCGAACGGCAATCGGAACATTAATTTGGACGGTGCTACGTACGAATTTTAGAACAGATTCGCAAGTCCTGATTGTTCCACGAACGGTTTGCGGCGTTCCCGCAACTTGTCGGTTTTTTCTCCGACATCAAAAAAATGCGCGCGAATGCGTTTGCAGGTTTGGACGAATCTAAACAAAACGGCGAACAAACTTATGCGGGAGAATTAAATTATTTATTTTTGTCCTCCCTTTTGTGGGTTTGTTGTGTTTTAGGTAATATTATGGAGTTGACAGAAGAAAAATGTTTTAAATTAATCAGTGTTTAAGAATGCAAAAAAAATATCCCTATTAGCATCATTTGGGCGGGAAATTTCCAAAATAAAAAAAGCGAAGTAAATTATAATTTTTTACTCTTCTTTGTGCGTAAAAATTTGGTTGGCACTATCTTCTTGTTTTCCGCAATTTTCTCTTCTCAATAATAAATATATATGAACTGAAAACTACTGAAAATAATTATGGGAACAGCACAAACGTTCCGTTTGTTGTTCGGATTGTGGAAATCATAAAAGATCGTTTGTCGTTCTGTTTGACTTTCGGTTCGTTGTTATGTTTGTTGCTTGGTTTGTTGTTCAGGTGTGTACGAAGCTTTACAACTTAAGCAACAATTTTTTTGGCGAATAAAGGTTAGTTTGTGATGTAATATTAGAAACACAATTTTATATCATATCAAATTTATGACAACTTAAAAACCAAGAATGTATATGTCATTGCTAAGAAATTATTAAGGAAAAAGCGCAATTGCAGTGTAAATATTTATATCACATATGTCCTAACAACGAAGTGGTTATTTTTCTGTGAATGTGTGGGGTTGGGTTAGCGCGCGGGGTTCAGGAGTTTGTTGGGCTATCGATGGACGTCTTAATGCTGCTGGGTATTTAGATATTTTGGAAACTATTATGAAACGTTCAGTCGAAGTGTTTTATCCAGACGAAGATTATATTTTCCAACCAGTAAGTATTCTTATTTCATTATATTTTCTCCAAAAAATAGTCCGGGATCTGTTGAATTAACATTTTCATAATATATTTTTGTTGTTAAAGGACAACGCCCCTATTCATACTTCGCGGGTTGTGCGCAATTGGATACGAGAAAATAACTTGGAGCTGTTACCCTGGCCAGCAAAAAGCCCAGATTTTAACATTATCGAAAATGTTTGGGCTCGAATACTTGCTGTTATCCGAAGACAACAAGGGCCAAATTTTATACCAGTAAACCGTAATGCACTAATTGCAGCCATTGATACCGCATGGGAAACGATTAATATTAATTATATTGATACCTTGATAGCGTCAATGAGCAGACGCCTCCAAGAATGTATCAATAATAATGGAGGTCACACCCATTATTGATTTCTTATATTTATTTATATAGTAATACCTTTATTTAAAAAAAAGTTTTCATTTAATTTTAAACTATAACTTGGTATCTTAATTATAATTATGTAATAAATTCTTGTCAAAAACTAAATATATACGTTGACAATAAGAATTGCCTTAGTTTTTATTTTCACTTTTTATATTAACTACAGAAGAAACGTCATAAAATATACTTTTTGTAAGGACTAAATATTATGAATAGAGAGTTTAATGTTTTTTTTAATAACTTACAATAATTAGTAGGTTAGATTTATTTAAAAATAAGTAATAATCAGTCAACCCAAATAACCATGTTTAGTTTTTTGATTTAATTTAAAAGTTATTGCTTGTAGACGTTTTTAAATCAAAATTATTTCTAATTTTATTTTGTAAACATTTCCTAAACAAAATTTTGATTCGATAATTAATCGAGCTATGGTGTTTAATTAGCGATACCTTCAAATATATTCTTTAAAGAAAAAATTAAGTAAGCAACGTAAATTACCTATTTTCTAAAACGTGCTTAGTGTAATGATTCATTCTACAGTCCTTCTATAAGATAACCCCTGCTGAGACTACCTGCTGTTAGAATTGTAAATGATACCCTTAAGCCCGCTTCACAATGTGCAAACTTTTGTTTACAGAAATTGTGGTGTCCAAGTTTTAAATTTCATGAGTGTACATTATTGCCCATTTAACCAAAATTGTATCTCCATTAATAACAAAGATAGCAATGTGATCCTACTCAGTTTGGGACACCCTGTAAAAATTGATGAATGACATAATTAAATACGTTAGGTAGAAAAAAAAGATATAAAATAAGATTCAAAGTATTCCATAGTGTGTAATCACCGAATTTATTAACTGATTCAGAGAACAACAGAAGATGGACAAGCATATCCTACGAGTTTCCAAACTTTGCAATTCAGATTCTCTCGGCAAACAATTATAATCTGTACCAATAGGTGAAAAGTTACCATTAGATTAAATAGTTGCTAACAAATAACCAAGTTCTGAGTGATTTGCTCGCAGAAATATGTAATATAATAGCAAAAAACTTGACAGCGTGCAAACCCTACAAGAGTGAAGTACTCTTAAAAGCTAGTTGCTGCTTTCAATTTAATTTTAGTGTACGATCTAAATTAGTTGCTAACAAATATCTAAGTTCTAAATGAGTTGCTCCCAGAAATAGTAAATAATAGCAAAAAACTTGTAAGCCTTGTACAAACCTACAAGAGTGAACTACTATTAAAATTGTAGTTGCAGCTTTGAATATGATTTTAGTTAATGGTCTGAATTAGTTGCTAACAAATATCTAAGTTCTATATAAGTTGCTCGCAGGAATAGCTAGTAATAGCGAAAAACTTATCAGCGTGCAAACCTACAAGAGGGAACTACTATAAAATTGTTAATTAGTGCTTTCAATTTAATTTTATATTATGGTCTAAATTAGATCAATAAGTGTTGCGACATTTAGTGTAGCTCGTGTAACAAAACACGTCCGAAAATGCATTTGCATTAAGGCAACTTTATCGACCGATGTGTTAGCAGTTACATAAGTCGATCCTTCAATTGTTATAGCCAACTATGTATTAGCAAAAATAATATCCTGAATTGCGTGCTGTAAGTTTGCAAGAGGTTGTACAATAGCAAACAAACACCGAGAATCACTCAACAGCTGTTTCGTCCTTTTGGAACTCTTCAAGAGTGAGAAAACTTGAGTATAAGTTCACTAGTGTACAAAACAGATGTCGAGTGATTCTCGGTGTTTGTTTGCTATTGTGCAACCTCATTCGAACTTACAGCAGGCAAAATCAAGATTGTTATTTTTAATGGTAGTTTTTTTCTCCATTAGGGAAAACTTTCTAATCGGAGAAAGACGTAATAGGAGATGATACTCCATGGTTCTCATTACCCAACGTTTCACCCGACTTTCAGTGTACGGTATTTTATTTGTGAAAGATTCTAATTACTTTATTAATGAATTTATGGTTGAGAATAAATGTTTAATTAAAATTTCATATGCACTTGACTAGGTCGTACAATTATTAATCAAATAAAATATGAATGTTTATACCTGTAACTTCATATTGTGTACTGGATTTAAAAAGAGACTCAACTGAGAAAAAATGATACTTTACTCCACCTGTTTTAGAGGCCGTGATGAAGAGCGTACACTGAGAGTCGGTTCAACGTTGGGTTAATAAAAACCATAGATTTTTAATTTCTTATCCCTTATGACAACTTTCTCCGATGAGAAGGTTTTCCATAACGAAGAAGAAAACTACCATTCAACTACAAAATCAGCAGAATATTTATCATTATTATTGTTGTTCGTTCTAACACTTGAAGGATCAACTTATGTAATTGCTAACACATCTATCGACAAAATTGCTTTAATGCAAATGCATTTTCGGACGAGTTCTGTTACACGAGCAACACAATATGTCGCAACATTTATTGGTCCAATCTTAAAAAGACAGGTTTCTTTTTTTTATTTAAGTAGTAGAGAAAAAGTAGAAAACCTAATGTTATCTCTAATAATACAAAGGTTAATCATAATTTTAACATAGTTTATCTGGGAGTAACTTTAGATACGTTTTTAATTTACAAAGATGATTTAGAAAAAGTCAAAAAAAAAATGAAAACAAGATATAATGTCATTCATAAATTTGCTGGAACAACTTAGGAAGCAGATGCAAAGACACTTCGTACAGCTGCATTTGCATTAGATTATTGTACAGCAAAATATTGTGCTCCTTTCTGGTTGAATGCTAGTTGGCATGTTTAGGTTTTAGTGGTTTTCCTAAACTTTGAAGTAAATGCTTTGCCAAGACAAACCAATCCACAATTGCACACGGTTTCGTCACCACACTATATAGGTTTATACTGTTCTTCTGGGGAATCATACATAACTCTTACATCACAATCTGTACACATAAAATTGTGGCCCGGTTTGTCTGTCTGTATGTATGTTCGTCTTCTCCTCCGAAACGGCTGAACCGATTTTGGAGATCAATACGTCAAATTGTTCAGGAGGTCCAGGCGGGGTCACAAATTGACCTGAACTTTGACCTCTGACCTGGAGCGGTGACATAGGCATGTTATATATCAAAGTGTTCAAGACGTCAAGTGGAATGTTTTAAGATAGGTCCCAAGTTAACCCGACCTTTTACCTCTGATTTGGAGCAGTGACCTCACGTCTTTAATTTCAGGTTTGTCTAGATTGGGTTTGGTTACTATTACAATATTAAAAACGTGTCATACGTATAAATAAATAAAATCCTCTGTGTTAACGAAAATATAAGAACTCTTACTTGATCGATATAATTCACTCCCACCTATGACCTTGTTACAGGGTTCTAGAAACGGCACAACTTAATGGTGGTTTCTGCTTAGTACATACGTAAACTCTAGATCTCTACTTGTTCTGGATTTCGGATCTTCTTTGGGAGACTCGCCCAAGTCGATAAATTTTACTTGAAAAACATAAATTAGTTCTTTTGGTACTTCACTACTCTTCACCAAATACGGCAAATGTACGCATTTTTAAATCTTTGGAAGTGACGCGATTGTACGTCTTAGCAAAAAGCTCTGGAATGTCAGTCGCCTCAATCTGGTTATAAGGTTGGGACTTAATATAAACATAGCGTCCTTTGGTATATGCTGGCCGGTAGCGTGACAAAGAATAATGACTTTTTCACGCAGAACTTATAAGGAATTTAAAAAAAAAGTGCTTGGCACGTTTGTCCGGAAAAACTGACACAAGAGTTTTCATAGAAACATTTATACGTTGACCTAAATACTTTAATAATTCCCGAAATTAGAATTTGGTGATCCATCCAAATTTTGTGCAGTCTTCTGCGGGACTTATACAACATACAACAGTGGTTCTTTGATCGCTTCCACATCTTTTCTGCCTATTTTTGTCAAAATTTGATGGGATTCATGGATATTTACATTTTCTTGTACACTAAAGTTATGTCGTAAGTTGTTTTTTTAATTATTTTTATCGGCTATAATTTGCGATGCCGTGCCCGTAATATGTAATCGTTTTGCGGGGGATTTTGCGCCCTACAATTTCAGCCCTCTCGACCATACTCGAAAAATCACTTTGGATTGCTTGTAAGCACGGCATCGCGAGTTTTATATTCAGCAAAAACCCTCCCTAAAAACAAACGTAGTTTTTTTCGTTTGCGTCATTATTTCTCACTCAAATGACATTTTTTCGTTATTATGCTACCCTTCTAATGAAGACAACCCATTTCATGTTTTCCTTCGCCAATGCAGAACAAATACTCTTGAGATAGCGGCAAAGATAAAATCTATCACAGACGCCTAATATCAATCATGGGGACCAATATTTTTCACGAAAGGACGCCATTGTTTCGACTCAAACAACACTCTAATTCTAATACCGCATAAAGACTTTTCACAAGGCTACACGAGGGAACGCAAGCGCGAGTTATTTTGGGTACGAGTCAAAAAAACGCGAGACGAGACGAGAGAATCAACCAGGGCAGTTGAATAAATTGAGAATGTAGATGGCTAGCACTCCTGCAGCTTCCACTCGCTCAGGCTTGTGCCAAAAGCCTCTTGGGAGGAACCTTGCGAGAGTCTGAATAGGGCATAAAAATTTAAATTTTCGTAAATTCTTTTTGGAATACTCTGGGACACTATACAACAGTTAATACTGAGTAACCAAAAATTTGCATACACACTCGGCTTTGCGTAAATTTGAGACGATCGATACTAGTGCTGATCGATATTCGACCTCTTACCCCTAATTAATTTTCTAAAATATTTTTTTAAGTTTAAGAGTTTTCGATACTCTGAGATTTGTCTTTGCTGGGGGGCAACGGTGTGGTACAAAGTAACTAGAGGGATGGACTTTCACAATGTCAATCGTTTGTAATCGTAAAATCTTCGAGATAATTGTAACCGCCCTTATCGCTAGTTTGAATATGAACCTTATTTGAAGATTTTCATCTTTCAATAGGTGTATGTAAACAAGTACCGGATTGCATTATTCAAACGAATGAAAAAAAGAGTGATGAACATTCAATTGTACATAAAAAAATTTTAATATGTATTTTGAAATTAAAAAAATATATTCCAATTTTAATTAAAATGTTTAATTTGGTTTGATACAAGAAATAAGAATTCAATGTGAAATTGCATGTTATAATCATAATTAAAAAAAACGATAAATTTTCTATATAAAATATTGTTTAATATTCGAAAATTACTTCCAGAAAAGTCTATATTTTAATTAATTTTTAATAAATGTTATGTGAAAACATCGATGAATTGTTGACAAAAGTCAGTACAACGTATTTTGGCATTGCACATAAAAATTTTGCATTTTACCACTTCTTCAAGAGCATTCTGTAGAATCGCACTCGACGGCGATACTTTCTATATCCACATAAAGGTTCAATTTTTGCGTTTATAGAGCTGTCGTGGCTGTTTTTGATTACACGGTATAAAATTTTATGAAACGAAAGGAATATTAGAGCACCCGTCTATAGAGTTACATTTTACATTTTTTTGTTTAATTGAAGTTATAAAGTAAAATAAAGTGGTCTCGGAATCAACAATTTGAAGACCTATAAACTGACATTTAATTTTTGCTATTATACATCAGTAAACAAACCATTAATTATTACAAATTGTTTAATTTCAAAACTATACCAATTCAAATTAAGGTAAAAATAGCCACGAACAAGACGTTTTTTTACACTATGCCGTCGAGGGTATCGTACACTCTTAAAGCAATAAGCAATAAAAGTAGAGTCACATTATAAATTTCTGAAACAGTATATCTATTCTGTGCGTTAAATAACATCACAAATTAACTTCTGGTTTATACGCAAAAAACGGTTAAGTTGTTAAAATTAATCATCATCTACACTACTTTCACGTTCCATAACCACTTTAAAAGGTTAAAATTTTTATACTATACCAGTAACTTTACGGACAAATTTTGCAAAGTGATTCTAGACCCAAAAATAAGAAAAAAGTTCATATAAACCTAGGTCTGGAAAAGCTTCGTTTTGACCTATAGGGTGTTAAAAATTTTTATGGTAAAGTTAATTGGCCATAACTTTTTTACCACCTGGTATATTGACGTTACATTTTAATTAGTTTGATCCCTTTTTAGTTCTGAGCAAAAAAGATATACTTGATCGATGCCCCTTCTTCCAATCCACTGATTCGTAAATCTATTATCAAGATACTATCGAACAGGCAGGGCATAATGTGGAGGAGCTCCATCCTGCTGGAAAACCAATTGGTCTACGATAAAATGCTCATTATTTTTAATAATGTCAGTCAACATAGGATCAATGATATTTTCCAACAAATCCAAGTACATTTCTCCGGTCAGGTTACCTGGTAAGAAAAAGGATCAACAATACGGTCACCAAAAATTCCGGCCCACACATTTAATTTTTCTTGATGTTGCGTATGACTGTCATTAAATACCCTGGGATTAGAATCACACCAATAACGACAGTTATGGCGAATGACAGTATCATTAATGGAAAAAGTGGTCAGGATTGTTAATAGCTCGTTCACTCAACACTTCGCAAAATTGTAGGCGGCGGTCAAAGTCATCTTCATTCAGTTCTTGTACGAGATGAACTTTGTAAGGGTGCAATTTATGCTGTTTCAAAACATTTCGAATGATGCTTCGCCCAAAACCAGATTCAGCTGCCAATTTTGTCGTAGTCTCGTTAGAGAATTCAAAGCAACATGTCCAAGAACCGCCACATCTACTGCTTGATTTCTATCGGACTGTCGCTTTATATTACAAACAGATCCAGTCTCTTGATACTTTGCCACTAACTCGAATACGTACTTCCGATTAACATGTATGTCCAAGTGCTGTTGATTAAATTGCTCTGCTGTTCTATTAGCACACTGATTATTTCCATAGAAAAGTGAAATAATTGTCACCCTCTCGGCAATGGAGTAAACCATAATGTTGTTCAATTGCAGAAGCAACAATAAGCTGATAACGTAGTCAAAATAGAGGTTTTTTTTATGTTTGATTAACTACAAACACTAACGCAAATTATGTCAGAATTTTTGTTACAGATGACAATGAAAAATGTCTAGTCACTAGTAGCAAAAAATATCAATTATTAACAGGTAGCACGATCTTTATCAGAAATTGAAATAGGCACAACAAATGCATTGAAACAAAACCTTAGAAACGTAATAATTTGAATACTAATCGTTCAAATTTAAAAATAATATGCCGTTAGAAAGATCATTCGATGGGCTTTAAAATGATATGTCACTTGACCCCTGGTGGTATTTAAAATTTTTAGAGCGCACGACGCCCTCGCCTAGGGGTTGAATTGACAAATGTCAAACTAGTCTAGTCAATTGTCTCCCTCGAAAATAAAATTAACCTGTCCAAAAGTTTTTTGAAAAAAAATAGCTAAAGGCCAAAAAACGTATCTGTTTCGTTTTCAAAAACCCACCCGGTATACGTCATTTGCACAAATCATAAAAACAACAGAATTAAATAAACGAAAGAGCCATCTACATATTGAAACAATTTTTTGGTACATTTTCAATTCAATAATAGGTCGAAGAAGTTTAGAAGAATGCTGTTGATGGAAGTTTTGGTAAAAATATTTCGTACAGCATTGGAAACTATCGCATGCGGTTAGAAGAGATTGAAAAACAAATAAATCAATGGAAAATGCAAACAAGCAAACGCCAACCTTTTCGTATACATGGTGAAACATAAAGTTGCAGTTGATGGAAGATGAACCGGTTACAAGAGTACCATAGCAAATTCAAAGTAATAATTCTGTAGAAAAAATCAATGTTGCTTCATGTAGATGTGTTAAAGCGCTAAAGGTAACAACTTTAACACTCTATCATACAAATAAATAAATACTGTTCGACAACCATTTTTTAAAATCCGTCCACATGAGAACACAGGCTAAACTGGGCGTTGTGAAAATATAGAGAATAATAATTAGGTCCATTGTATTGTAATTGTTGTCTTAAAGTAAAAAAAAACAAAACTCATGTAATAAGTCTCCACAAAAAAAAAATTAAAAAAATATCAGTTGCTATTAAGACTCTTTCTATGAAAGAGTTTAGATATTTATTCAAATGATTCGTTCTTTTTTGAGGAGGAGCATTAAAAACCACTAAATCGTTTTTGCAGGTAACGTTTCGTGCGTTTCCTCAAGCCTTTGCCGTTGCACGAAACTTTGCCTACAAAAACGATGTAGTGGTTTTTGGTGCCCCTCCTCAAACAAGAACAAACCATTTAAATAAATATCTAAACTATTTTATCACTTCTATCACTTTGATATTTACTGAGCTGAAAAAGAGACATACGTTCTCGTTCTCATGCTCCATCTTGCACCTAGGCATGTCCATTTTTAGCTTATGCTAACGATGTTGAATTCTGATCGCGTGAAGTTTCTAAAATGATCAAGTTGACCTTTTACCTGAGTCCCATTCAGTCAGTACTCACGTAAGTTTACAAGTAGTAAACTAAAACTGAGTAGGACCTTAATCTGGAAATGTTTTTGTTTCGGAGAAGATCTTAAGATGTGAAGCACAACGAATCAGGTAGGCCCATCATATAGTTCGAGCACCAGACAGCCGCCTGATACTTCTTGATATATTTGAATCAAGGTTTCAAAACCGTACAAAAAGTTGGGCATAGAGAAATCATCAAATGTTGGGTGTAGTAAATACGAAAATGTTTGTAGCTGGAGAGCAAGAGGCACCGCGTAGATTCATCAAAACACCTAACCGCACTTGAAAATTTAAGATGTGTATTTTGTAAGTCTAGCTTTTTGTATGGTATATTTTTAAATACGGAACATTTGGTCTAAAACTAACTTTCACAATGTATTTCTATAGAAATGAAAATACCGACCCTGCTTTTGAAAGAAATTTCATTTGTCCTTTTAATTCGCAAAAAGTATAAAATATTTTCTGTTACCATAATGCTACAATTTTGAATATTTGTTTTAAAAAATTTATAAAATCTCAGAGGTTTTTAAAAAACTTAAATTTGATAGATAATGCGTATTACATTACCTTCTTGATAGAGGCATAAGTCGATGCCAAGACAAATTTCGAATAAAGTTGTTAATAAAAAATCCCATATGATGCACACTTTACTGGTTACACTGTAGATCACAAGAAAAAATAGACTTACCGATTTGTAGCAGTCAGTTCTACCAGTTATTCTGCAAAGAAAAAGAAAATTAATCTATTAAATTTAAAAAAAAAACTGGTTAAGTAAACTTGTTAATAATAATATGCACGAAAGAATTGCAAATTAAAAATAAATCTAAAGAAAACTGTAGATCGAAAGATGCCAGTTGTAAATTCTTCGATGCCACGCTAAAAACGATACACTTTCAATTAGTTATTTCTTGGTCCCCAATAAAACAGTAAACGGGTAATAATTCAAAATTAAAAAATAGCACCGTACATAGTGTTTCACCTTATTGAATTTCATGAATGTAGTGTAAGTAACTGAAAAAGCTGTAGTAAAATTCACTTCCATCATTAACTCAGTGAGTACATAGCATCGGCTGCTTAGTTTGTCACCAAAAAAGTTTATTTGATGACTGAATGCGTAGCACTGTGAATTAAAAACAGTTAAGTGTCGTACATTTTTTTTTATCAAAGTTGGGTTGCGTCCATCAAACTAACTAATGCTTTATAAAAAGTTAACAACAAGCATTTTGTTCCGGAAATTATAAGTTTTGTATTGTCACAAAATTGGCTTGTCTATCTATTGACTTGATAATGTTGATCAACTGTTTTTTTACTACTTCAGTGACTACTAAGCAAAGTCACAAAAATACGATATGTGTAGAATATGGTGATCCGTAAGATGAGTGATAGAAGAGATTAATTCTATAAATCTACTTTGCTTAAAGATTTGAAAGTTAAAAAGTTTTTCAGAATTCAAATTCAAAAATAATTTTTATTTTATTTTATATTTAGAATAAAAAGAAATTCAGAATTCAAATTCAAAATAGTAATAATTTTAAGATCATCTCCAGATCTTGAGGTCTTTGAAAGAAGAGAGCAATATGTTTCTCAAAACGTCAAGAATCCAAAATTGATAAGGTGACCAATAAGCACGGAAGTGACCATATCATTGACAGAAACCACTAAAGCCTACCAACTAAACACAGATCTCTCCGATTTATAAAGGTGTTGTCCATTCTTTTTAATTGCTTAAATAAAACCGATTATAGATTCAAAACAATAAACTTATCCCCGATCACTAGTAGGCTTTCAAAGCCAACACAGAATTATAGAACATTAAAGACAAAATAAAGTGCTCATCAGTATTCTTAGACATCAGCCAGCTTTTGATAAAGTCTGGCATAAAAGTATACTATATAAAGCTAAAAATCGCCTATCACATATTTACGTCATCATTCTTCAGTTCTACGTAATGGAATGTTATTTTTTTCGTTTAACATCAAAATGAATCGGTCAGGAATACCTCAAAGCAGTGTCGTAGAACCTTCACTCTAACTTCTCTAAACATGTGATCTTCCAAGTTCCAACACAACTGCACTTACCGCCTGCAGATGTTTCTGCATCAAGATCCAATAGTTGTTTCACAGCACCTTCAGGAACATTTACACGTACTTTAAACAAAAAAAAACACTAATTATCTAAGTAGTATCAGACACACGTTTAACTTAGAGAAAGCACATATTCACCAATCAGACTGAAGTTACTATAGAAGTCTGGTTGTTGGGAAAACAATTACAAAACAAACAGACTGTTGTCCAAGATCATTTTTAAACCCATATAAAGTCATGGGATTTAGCTGAAGGGCTCTGTGAGTAATTCTAATTTGGAGATCATACAGCACTTCTACAATAAATTATTACGACTAGCAGTCAACACCAGAATAATAGATGACTTACACATTCATACCATTAAAACAGAAAACCAGGGGTTTAGTGCTAATTAGTAACGCTAGAATTGAAGTTTATCGCATGTGCCATGGTAAATTGCAACGACTAAAGAAATCAACTCCACGACCCAATGGCCAGCTTTGATTAGGCTTACAATCAAACTCATCGTGTATTACTTATACGTTCGTACAATATCCTCACTAGGATAAATATATTAAAGAAAACCTTTATGGAAAGCATCTCCTGAATGTCATTACCTATTTGTATGTCAAACCAATTACTTATTGCCCATCAGACAGATACTAATTGCTTTGAAAAACCTTTTATTTCAAAAAAATTTCCGGATAGAATTTTTATTTTTTGACATCTGCTTTATGTGGGTAATTATTAACAAAAATTAGTATAACGATAATAATTTTTTTTCATTAAAGAATTTTGAATAAGCAAAGTAGGCTTTTTGTAGAACTTGTTGTAGTGTAAAAGTTACTTTCACTTTTAAATTGTTGCACCGTAATTGATGGAAATCTGTACTACCGACTTAATTTACATCATTTTCATTTATATTATCCTCAAATAGTAAAATATCTCGACATAATTTAAACCCATTACGTTTTTTAATTATTGTATTATTCCTGGTTTTTATTATTTTATACTCATTTAGTATTTTTCGATTTCAGAACTCAAGATTAATCGAAATCTATGGTAATAATCGATTAGTTTTCTCTTGACACCACTTTTGCAGTAAGTCATACTTTTAAGAGCAAAGAGACGGTACTAATGGTTATAGTAAAGCTTTAAGTTTAAATTTATAGGTTATTTTGTAAAATAAATTGATGATAGTTAATAAATTGTGTTTTAAGTTATTATTAACCCCATTTCACAATAGAGATATTACCGTTCCGTTACGTGTCTTTAATCATCCAGCTTAAGAAAGAAATTTGAAAAGACAGTTTTTATTAAATGTGATCATTTGTAAAAGAACGTAGAATGAAAAAAGAGCTGTAAATTCGTCAAGTGCAAAATAATTTTAGCACTTAACGAACCCTAATGTTTAATTACTGTAGATGTATCGATATACTAAATAGAAGTCGTGTTACAGAGATTGTAACTGAAAGAGAAGTGGTTGAATAAGCTCACTTGAGTCATTTCTCGCAGACAGCATGACAAATGGACCGCATCTACTTCATAATCATTTAATCCCCGTTAACCCTCTCGCGTCATCGCCCTGAGTAACGTCTGCAAAAGGGAGTAAATGATAGAGAAGTAACATTAAATACATTCTTAACTGGTGAATATATACGATTATTTGAAAAACATTCTCATCGACTTGCAGTTTTCCAAACACTCACAAATTAATATTAGATTTTTTCTTTAAAAAAACAAGATTTAGTTTAGCTATAAAATTTCAAAATATGTTAAAAATAGATAACGTAACTGGAGTAACATATATTTCACCCTCCTATCCATCATATCGATAGTCCTGTACGAATCTAGGCTACGTCGGGATCCGGGTAGAAGTCCGGGTTGCAGATGGGGCTGACTCACCCGTTGGCCCCACATGTATCGTCCCATACATATTCATGAGAGCGGTCGCTTTCCCTTTCCATTCCCGGATTTGATACGTATCAATGTTTGTAACTGCATCAAATACTGCCTCGTTTCGTTCACTGTTGTTGATTTTTCTGTCTTTATGTGTGTAGTTTTCTGGTAAAATTGCCGTTTACGCGATTTAATCGAAAAAGTTTGCTATTTAAACAGATTTATACCATGTTTAACAGATAACTAATCAAAATTCAATATCTTTTAATATTAGTGTTTTGGAAAATTTATATCAACGATACAATAACAATTTTTTAAATTCCAATAAATTACTAAAAACAAATTTTATCAACGTGGTAATTAATTACTTTTATTTTTTGTGGGAGGGAAGAGGGAATAAAATTTATAATGAACATTTTAGGCGTACACAATGTTTGTTGCAACTTATATGGGGCAATGAAATTCAGTAAAATGATTATGACATGCTTTTTGTTTAAAATTGTGTTAAACAAAAAATTAAAAACTAAAAAAAGCTACAACAACATAACATAAATACAATGATGTAGGAGTAGTGCAGATACGCCTTACCTAAATAGAAAGTGAAGTCTCTAATTAAAATTAACCTAGAAATCAGTGTAAAATAATTGAAAAACATAACGTATATGCATTTAATTCTAACGTCACACAAATTTAATTACAAATAGACATAATAATAATAATATTTATTGTGTATAAAAAAAAGGATATACACAAAAGGTGGGAGATTCAGCAGAATGCTGTTCTAACACTCCAACGAACAAAAGAATGAAAAAAAATACAAAGAGTAAAGATGTGTTTGATGTACATATCTTATACTAACTTAAATAGATTTTAGTTTACAACAATATTTTTAAATGAATATTAAAATACTAAAAATAATTACAAAAGTAAGTCCTATACCTGCACGTTTTTTGCTCTTTTTAGTAAAATTAGTTTCAGCTCCTTTTTTAGTAGTAGACCATGATTTCATGTCAATATTCAGTTGAAATTTGTTTAAAAGATTTGTAGCTAAGTACTAAAATGAACTTTTAAATTTGAACGTTTTGTGAGAAGGTATGGTATATTTATTTTTGGACCTTATATTGACATTATGAACTGCTGACCTTGTATAAAACAAGTCGTATAAATATTTAGGCTGCTTATTTTTAAAATCCATTAAAATTTTAAAAATCAGTCTAAACTGAGATTCAAGTTTTAAGATTTCTAACTTATTGTAAAAAGGTGTAACATGCGAAAAATGTTTAATATTAAAAGAGTAGCGTAAGCAAGAGTTTTGTAACTTTTGAATTTTATGTTTGTAATAATCAGTTAGTGAGAAATAGTAAGTTGAAACGCAATAATTGAGATTGCTTAAGATTAAAGAATTACTTAATGTCCATTTCACATTTGGTGGTAAAATATACTTAAACTTGTAGATACATTTGAATTTGGCATAGGCCTTAGATAGTAGTTGCATTGCAAACTGCTCAAACGACAGATTACAATCAATGGTCACACCAAGATTCTTGCCACTATCCATAAATTGAATTAATTTACCATTAATAGTTACACAAGAGGTCAATAGTTGGAATGCACGAGCACGATCAGCTTTTGAACCACAGCACAACGCTTTAGATTTTATTGGGTTGAGTATAAGTCCATTCTTACTTGCCCAAATGAATATATTATCTAAGTTTCTATTCATTATATCTATGGCATTATTTATTTCACTAGGGGCACACGATATATACGCCTGAGTGTCATCCGCGTATAAGTGTAGGTGAACTTCATCCGTAACGTAATTGGGCAAATCTGAAGTAAATATGGTGAAAAGGAGCGGGCCCAAAGTGCTACCTTGTGGTACTCCTTTTACTGTTTGCAGCTCTGATGAATATTTCCCATTAACCAATATTGTGGCAGTTCAATTTTTGAGGTAGTTTTTGAACCACTGAATACACGTATAAGAGGCTCCATAAAAATGTAGTTAATAATTCGTGATTTATAACGTCGAATGCTTTGCTAAAGTCAAGCATTACTAAAATTGTGATTTTTGATTGATCTCTGGCTTTAATTATATCATTGGTAACACTTAAAAGAGCAGTATTGGTACTGTGGTACTTTCGAAATCCCGACTGCCTTATCGGCAAGACAAAGTTAATAAATTCGTATAATTGTTCTGCAGCAAGTTTTTCCATTATTTTAGCTAATATTAGTAGAAGACTAATAGCCCTAAGGTCAGAGATTTGAGAAGGCACACTCGTTTTTGGAATGGGTATAATCAACGCATTTTTCCATAAGGTAGGAATAAGTCTAGTTTCAAAGCATGAGTTAAATAAATGAGTTAATGCTGGTACACAGTAAGGTGTAATTAAATTTATAGAATTCAAATAACATAAACTTAATGACAAATTAAAATATAGTAACTAAACATAAACAAAAAATTAACAACTAATGTCTCCAAACGAAGCTTCAGTTTTGTTACGTAGAAAGTATAAGTAGCGGCATATCAATCAGATATGCCGCTACTTAATTGCTTCACTAAAGCAATTACAAAGTTTCAAATATTGTGCAATAATAAACAAACTTACAATAAAAATGATTCACTTTTAAGGTTTTAAGTTACCTAATCATTTCAATTGCTAGTAAGAGATTTTTTTAAATAAAACAATAATTAATTTTACTAAATACATCAGTTATTTACATATCAATGTACCTAATATTAAACTTCTAGAATGGCTAATAAAATGGTTCAATTTGATATTAGAAAATAATTTGAATATGTAGTAAAAGCGTTTACAACTCAAAAAGTACGCATCGTATGTAAAACTTTTTTATTATTAATTATACCTTAAAGATGACTTAGGAGTTAATTTTTGCTTGGTTTAAAACCAAAATAACACTCATTGGCGGAGGTGAAGGGGTTCTTATGGTACATGTCAAATTGAATGACAATATAAAAATATTCAAAATAGTGTTTATTGTAAGAAATGTTCGAAATTATAATTTAGACCTAAACTCGAGTTTCAGTTCAATACTACCAATTTAATTTTTTTTCGAATTTTCTAAAAATTTATAAATTTGACTCAAATTGTCTTTTACGCCTTATTTTGAACTAATAAAGAAAGCAAAAAAACTAAAGCATAAAAGCTAATAAAAAATTTTTATGAAACTCGAAAAAAAATTGTCAGTATTGAACTGAAACTCAAGTTATAGGTCTAAAATATAATTTCGAACAACTTTTCTTAATGACTATTTCTGATATCTTTACAAACAAACTATTTTTGAATATTTTATTTGTCAAATTTGACATGTACCAAGAACCCCTTCACCGCGGCCAATGAGTGTAATTTTCACTTATGCATTCCTAGACCATGATTTGTTAGCAAAACCTTTTTTGAAGTCTTTAGGCAAGGATAATTTTTTTGCAAAGTTTGCTACCAAGGAAAAATATCCGGATTTTAAGTCATGCTCGAAGAATATTTGGTAAGAAAATTTTATCCCATGTGATTTGTCATACTAAAATCTAGCTATTAGACGATGAAATTTTTTTAATAAAATACCAGATTCTGATTGGTTGAACCAATGCTTCATTGCACCTTATATCGGTGAGTGTAGATTGATTAAAAAAAGAAAACGATCCTTGGTGCCGCTTTCCTGGTTCTCATTTCGAGAGAACAAAAATCAAATTATAACCTAACCCACTACTGCAGAGTAGCAATCCGTGTAGAACCCCTACAATTCGAACGTAAATCCCACCAATATTCTAGACGCCAACTCCATGGATATTCCCAAAGTAAATGCACTGCTCCTTGCCGCTGTGTTAAATGCAGCAAACCCAACCCATCCCATGAATACACCAAAACCCGTGACCAATCCGCTAAATGCGCCAACTGTGGAGGACCACATATGGCAAATTACAGCAGATGCCCAGCTTCCGTTAAATCCCAACAGACCAAGTCCCCCAAAACCTCCGCCTGGTCTACACCAACGTTAACTTCCGCTACCCTATTCCCCGCCTTACCCACAAAACCCGCATCGTCCACCACCAAACCGCAACAACCTTCTACACCACCAACAACCAAACCTTAAACAACCTTTGTCCCACCTCAAAACAAACAAACCCGTATTGCCGAAATCCTTGGAAACATGCTTTCATCCTTCAGGAAATCAAATCCGACAGAAGAAGCCACCAAATCCTTCCTTGAGAACACCCACCAATTATTTTCCTAAACCTTCTAAAAACCTACATGGCAGTACTACCTACCATCTCTTCTCACCTCACCGTATTTTTCTGGAATTATAACGGTCTTCGTTACAAAACCACTAAACTTGAAGAATTTCTTAGAGATCACAACGTCGATCTTATCCTTCTCTCTGAAAGCAACCTTAACCCATGTCACAAAGTCAAAATTTCGAACTACAACCCATTCCGCAACGACCGCGACGTAAGAGGCGGTGGCACCGCAATCTACGTCAAACGATCCCTCAAGCATTACTTGTTCCCAATCCTTCCCTGGACCATATCGAAATCATCGTAGAGACGACCTCCGGAAAGATTAAGATTATAGCATCCTATAAACCACCCAACTCTTCTTTAACCAACAATTATAGAGACAAACTCTTTCCTGATCAGCATCCCACCATCGCCGCCGGCGATTTCAACTGCAAACACCCGTTTTGGAATAGCCGCATCCACAATCCCAACGGACGAATCTTATCCGCTTACCTAGATACACATCAGCAACTATCCGCACTCGCCCCTAACGAACCAACATTTATCCCAATCAACTTCCGTCCCGACATCCTAGACATAGCAGTTACCCAAAACATCCCTTTAATTTCAACAATTTATCCTCTTTCCGAACTTAGTTCCGACCATAATCCAGATACAGGATGTACCTCGGACCTATATCTCACGACCCACCTTTATAAACCCGACAAATCACCGACTGGACCAAATTTACCCAGCTCCTAACAGACCAAATCAATCCCATTCTTGTTATAAACACCCATCATGACATAGACCTAGCCACCACCTCCCTCCAAAATTGTATCCTAAATTCACACCAACAATCCACCACCACGACCACCACCCCTAGACCCACTACCTTACCGCCTCCCCTAAAAACCCTTATCCGCCTTAAGAACTGCGCCAAACGCACCCTAAGCCCTCACGACAAACAAATCTTTAACCGATTACAACTCCAAGTTCGCACCGAAATTGAAACTTTCCACAACGAATCCAGGACCTCCAAACTAGAATCCTTAAACCAAAACAACCACTCCTTATGGCACATGCAAAAAATTCTCTACAACGCCAACCAATCTCCAGAACACCCGATCGACTCGACAGGCGGCCTCGTCTTCTGTTCCGAAGAAAAGACCGAATCCCACGCCGACAACCTAGAACTCCAATGCAGCCCAATCTACCAAATCGCCGACCTCGATCACGTTTTCCGTATCGAATCCAGAGTATCCCGATGTTTACTAAACAACTGCGACGACGATCTAATCACGCCTACTTTTCCCACCGAAATCCGCCAAATCATACTTTCCCTTTGCAAACGTAAAGTTTCCGGTCCTGATTAAACCACAAACTTTATAATCCAACACCTCTCACGCAAACCTATAGCATTCCTTAGCGCTATCATCAACTCCATACTAAGAGTAGGCTACTTCCTCGCTGACTGGAAGATAGCCGACGTCATAGTAATCCCGAAACCTTTAAACGACCCTAAATTTCCGCAAAACCACCGCCCGATCAGTTTATTTCCTGCACTTTCAAAAATCGCTGAAAGAATTATCCTACGCAGGCTTAACCTGGACATCTCTCGTTTAAAAATCCTACCCGACAAACAATTTGGTTTCAGACCGAACCACTCCACAACCTAACAACTTTTACGCGTAACCGAATACTGCTACCAATCCATGGCCGTGGCTTTTGACCGTGTCTGGAACGCTGGCTTTGTCTACACACTTATCCTTTCTAATATCCACTCAAGATTAATCCGCATAATCTACTCATTCCTGTCACACCGTCGTATCCTAATCAAGTTAAACAACGTCAAATCCTCAGTCCGCTACCTCACCGCCGGAGTCCCGCAAGGCTCCGTCCTTTCACCTACATTATTTAATATCTACACCCACGACATTCTAAAAATCCCACGTACCGAACTAGCCCTGTACACCGATGATACCGCCATCCTAACACGATCTTGACAATCCAAACACCAAACTCAATACCTTCAATCCGCACTCGACGCCCTAGAACCCTGGTTTACTGACTGGCTTATTTCCGTTAACGCTGAAGATAGTGCTGCAGTAATCTTTTCCCGCAAACCCAAGCATCGACCGGATGGCCAACTAACCATCCTCGATACTCCCATTCCATGGACCAAATCCACTAAATACCTCAACGTTCTCTTAGATAACCGCCTCACCTTTGCATCTCACATCCAATCGGCCTCTAACAAAGGCCGTGGTTTCCTAAAATCGGTAGCTCTTTTCTTATACCGTAAAAGTTCCCTATCACCGAAAAACAAACTTCTCCTCTACAAATTCATCATAAATCCCATCATGCGTCTCTCGTATGGAGTCACGCCGCAGATACACACATCCGAAAACTTCAAACAATCCAAAACAAAGCCTTGCGGCTTACCTTTAACGCTCCTTGCTACATCCAAAAGGACGACCTACATCACGACGCTAATCTACCCACTATCCTAGCACAACTCGGCTACTGCACCGTCCTCCATATCACGAAAAATCAAACCTACCCCAATCCGCTCATCCGCAAAACCACCGATTACTACGTATCCTATCTCTTCAAAATCAAACGCTCTAAAATCGCTTTCCCCGATGACCTTTAAAATGATCCCGCCCCTCAAGTCTAACACAAATAATATTTAAAATTTCTGTTGCAGATTACATCCCTTAAGACGACGGGGTACAAGAACATTCCTGGCCCATCAATCATGGCAAAACAAGACAAGATTGAAAAAAATTGCCAAAAATGACAAAATCATAAACAAAGATATATTCAAGATCGATTTTTTTGTAAATTCTATGAATAATTCAATCGTTGCTTTTCTACTGAATCACCTTTCAAGATAGTTTCGTTCAGCAGCAAGAATTGAGTTAATGAAGAATTAACAGATTCTTTAATCATATGATTAATCTATTAAGGCGGCAGTAATATTAATTAATTCAAATAAATCTATTTTTAATATAGTTTTCAAAGATATCTTATTTTATTTTAATAATAAATTACATTAATCAAATTATTTTATTTTATTGCATTTCTATTGAAATTTGGTAAATAAAAAATTATTCTTCGATTTTTATTAACCGTCCACCAAGTAGGCAAAAAGTTTCCACTATTTTAATAAAAGATGCTGAATATACCAAAATTAAAAATCAATTTTTTTTTCTAACAAATACAAAATATTTGTAGAAATTTGTAGTTAGTCAAATGCTGGTTGTGTATTTTCCAACATTACCAAAAAGAGATGTGAATTTTTAACGCTTAGATGTAATTTCTGCCGACCAAAATAACCAAGTAGCCAGATTCATAAACGGCACTTACAAACACGTGTTTTGTTTTATTGAGGCTCATCAGTGTAAGGTAGCTGGAATGTAAGTCTACAAAAATCACTAGGAATACTTACAGAATTTCAACGCATCGTGCTGTTGTTTCATAAGCAAGTGTTGCAACGTTCTACACTCTACACAATAAAAAATGGTTTCTAGAAACTTGTAGTTTTGTAACATTTGATCAGCCTCTGTAGATAATAGATTGTGAAATTTAATTCAGTGTCGACCCTAACATCAATCCCCATAACTTAACAGTGCTCATAGTAAAGCTACTATGTAGGTTCCAGCACTTATTGATGTCATACATCGTCAGAGAGCGCTGATAGTTTGCTTAAAGAAGCTTTCAGTAAAATATAAGTTAAAAAAATTACTGAAATACGTATGCACAAGCCATTCTAAGACACCGCTTTGAACAATTTGAACATGAAATGAAAATAAAAGTGTTTCAATTAATATAACAAAAATTTGAGCAATAGTTCCAATTCTCTTCAAGGTAAAATAAATCTGCAGCCTTTGCATGGAACGTGATAAATTTTAGCAATTACAGTACAAGGTTTTTTACTACTACACGCACATATAAGTTTTGGTCAAGCGTTCGGACAGACATGACGATCGAATAAGTTTAAATTTACATTTTCATATATTTTTCTACTTTGTAAATTAATATAATTTAAAAATTTTTTTGATAACCTTATTGTCAATGTATTTTCTAAGAAACATAACAAATTTTCTCTTACATAATAAAAATAATTATTTTCAGTAATTTTTATTAATGGTTGTTCAAACATTGTTTTTTTCTTTGAATGGTTAAAAAAAGTTCAGATATTTGATACAAAAAGAAAGGTTCTTTATATAATAATTTATTAAAACACTTTTGATAGATAACTGATAAATACAGGGTGTCCCAAACAAAGTGTCCTATTAGACGTTTATGAAGAACTAATCGTATTTAAATTTTTCTTAGTTTATACTAAGAACTCACAATAAGAGCGAAATGCTGCATCAAGTGTTCTTTTGTTGAGTGTGTACTTCTGTACAAGTTATCTTGGCTTTATCGGCAACGTGTGTTACAAGCATTAAAGCTATCGCTTAGATAGCGCTTTGCACCTTAACACACACATGCCGTTACAGTTAACTGTTGGCATTTTTCTTAGTTTATACTATTCATACGTGTTAATGTTTACACGAGATGTCGCAAGACACACATTTTACGTTTGCAAGACGTTAAAGTACACGCATATTAAATACATATCCTATTTAAATCCTAGAACTTAAATGTGCAGAAGATGACTTAAGAGTCACGTTGGGGGGGAAGGGGGTTAATCATTAGTAGGCATAGTGTGGGACACCATTCCTATAGCTCAACTACCCTAGATCTAGTACTCTGCTCAAATAGATTCGTTAGAAGTCGACGCGAATTATCCCAGCAAATTCGAATGGCAAATGTATTTAATAAGAAGAAAATTAGTCACTATTCACAAAAAGTTAAACCGCTTGATACAAATCCAACGTAGATTAACTTATTCCCAAGTTGTTAGGTTTCATAAATAACATTCTTTCAATACGAGAAAATATCGATTCTAAATCAAACTACGACAACAGCTACTTACGTTGAAGACTTTCTTTAAATAAATGGGAACTGTGTTTAACCTTCTTACAAAAACAGAATGGCAGTGACCTGGTTCATCAAACAGAAGAACTGGAAACATTTGTCAACAACCACAAACTATCCAAGCAAGACACCAATAGGATAATGATAATAATGATAAAGAACATAATTATGTCAAAATTTCATATAAGTTGTGGATGTATTTATAAGGTCCTTTAAAAATGCTGCACACGTACTAATTAGAAACACTACAGAAACTTGACTAATTAATTAATCCTCAACCTCCGGCTCAAAACTGTTAAAGAAGTTGATGTGGCAGTCAAACATTTTAATGTTATTATTTTCTCTCATTAAGCATATCCTTCGCGATTTAGTTACAAATGTCCTGAAACAATCGTACAAAAAGTTAAAGAAAAAAGAAAGCTGCAAAGCATTAACCAATAAAAATATTTTTTTTATAATCTTATCCCTTTACAATAATTACAAAAAACGATACAAAAAGGCTAGAAGTAGTTCTTGCAGAATATCTAAAGGAAATGTTCTGGTTGCATCCTCTTATAAGAAGAAAATAAATTCATCCAATATCTAGAAGATCTTAGAAACATGAGTCACTTTTAAACTATGCAAATTATAGAATTCAGCAAATTTTTTAATGTAGTGCTGCTTCTACTTAAAATAAAGTATTTATGTAAGCACTTGAACATTTTTTAGCGCATTAAAAAATGGCCCTAGTACCTTATATTAATATGTTATGTCGTTAGTGTGAACGCACACCTACTCTCGATTCATTTTCAAATCTATACGAAAATCAACCTTTTTTCAAATTCGTCTCACATTAGAACAGCTTAAGATATTTTCGTTTCGAAAAAAGTTTCGAGTTTACGAAATATGTGTCTTTATTTTTCGATTAAATTTTTTTTGTACGAGGGCATCTTCGAGGTTAAAAAAAATGTTAAAAATAGTCAAAAAAATTTCAAACAAATTGAGCCGCAAGTTGACCACAACTCGCTTATTTACGGACCGATTTTCAAAATTCAAAAGCATCATACGCGGATAAAGAAATAAAATTTTTTGGCCGTTTCAGTTTTGTTAGACCTCGCGTGTTTTCAAAAGTTATAAGCGAAAAACGTTTCCGACAAAATTTCATTCGAAAACTAAAACGGCCATAATTTCTAAATTATAACAGACAAAAAAAATTTATTTAAAAAACGTTTTTTTATGACCCTATCACATAATGTTTAAAAAATTTATCATTTAAAAAAATTTTTTTTTAAGGAATTTTACATTGTTATACGAATACTGTAATTTTTATAACTCCGGAACCATATTACGTAAAAACACGAATAAAAATCAAAATATTCGTAATTTTGCAAATTTTCGAATGGTTTAACTGTAGAGGATTCAATTTCACCCAAAAATCTTCGTATGCACGAACTTGATGACTCCACACGCGTAACTGCGAGCGTTATGCGAACCAAACAGTCAATTTCACCTAAATAAACTTTGTTGTATTACGTTAAAGCGGTCGAGCCAATAAATCCGCTTCTAAATATTTTTTAATAAATAATTTTTATTCGGACTACATCCATATCTTCTATATTAATATGTTATGTCGTTTGTGCGTCCTCACTTACTCTCGATTCGTTGCGAGCGCACACCCGAATACTCTCGACTCATTTGTACGAATTCACATGGAGTACATAATCTGCATTCATATTGATTACTCAACTGATGAATGTTAATTTAAGTGCTAATTATTGTTCATGACTGTCTGCTCTTTAGAAGCTAATTTACTTTTGTGACTTAACGCATGCGTAGCATGCTGGCTTTGTCTAGTTTGTCCATATGATGTACCCACGGTTGGGTTACAAAATCCACAGCCACTCATATTGTGCAATAGTGAACTTACACTCGAGTTTTCTCACTCCTGAAGAGTCCCAAAAAGATCAAACATTTATCGAGTGATTCTCAGTGTTTCTTTGCTATTGACCAATTTCTTGCAAATTTACAGCACAAGATTTGAGATTGTTTGATGTCATCGCTTAGTTGACGATAATAACCAAAGAATCAACTTATATAATTGCTTTCAAAGCTGTCGACAAAGTTGCTTTAGTATAAATCACCAAAACTGGAAAAATTTAATAAATCAAATATTCTGAAATAGTCTCCTGCTCATGAATTGTTCACCGGTAAAAATTTTAGGTGCGGATTTAAGGCTTTTTTTCGAAAAGCAAAACCGTTTGTTATGGATGTAGACTTCATCGTGTTCTACTGTTTTTGTCGCAAAGTCGGTTTAAAATCCAGGATCCAATCAATTTAAATTGATGTGCCACTAGATTTACTGAGTCATTTTTTATACGTTTACTATAGCTTCACTGCTATTAACACTAACACATATCTTCGACTTAAAATGGTTTGTTATTTACTCTCCGTAGGTGCCCATTTCTGATGAATGAGAAGTTGTTACCATAAAAATTCAAGTTCACTAGTGTTTGCTTTTAAACGTTGGGATTTTTCTGCGTATGTTAGTTGGCTGATTTCGGCCCTGTTTACTTTCGCGCGAGTTTAATAGGACAAAGTCAACGTGAAAATTTAATCGCGTGCGTGTTACTTTCTTTCTTTTTGGTGTGACCGTTAACGAGAACAGTCGTATGTTGTAATAAAGAAACTGCGAAGGAGAATTCTAAACACGAGGGATGAAGTAATCCAAAGTAATTTTAATCATCTGCTTTTTGGGAACCATAATTACACCAAATATAAATGGTATGAAACACCTCGTTGGTGTTTAGAGTAAACGTTCTGGCATATATTTCAACACGTGTCAAATAGTTTGCTTCATTCGCTTTCTTTAATTATTACGGTTTCTTTGTCCGTTCGTATTTTCTGGACTTACTTTGTTCGATGTCTGCGAAATATTGTTTGCGTTTGGAAATTGTGGGTATCTTCGAGATTTGTCCCTACTGTATGCTGTTGTAATTGGACGAATTAATCTCTCGACCTTTACTGATACTCTTTAACGTGATAAGCTAAAATAAACTCATGCGGTTCAGAGGCGCCGAGGAAAGTTTTGGTCATCTAGATAGCGGGAACCAGGGGCTTTGGGGGTCTCGTCGTACCACCAAAAAGGGGCTTTCCTTCAGTACTGTGCCGCCGACCTAGAACTTCATAAGTGCTTTGTCTTGCAGCTCTTTAAATTTTAGCGAAGGTATCCGAACATTCCAATTAATAGTACCAAATTCTTGTTTAAATATAACTGGAACTATCGATGTCTAACGCTCCAATAAAAGACTTACTAAACGATACCCGTATGTGATCTTAGTTAAGTAGCGTATCTTCAGGTAACTATTTGTTAATTTAGAAAATTTGTGGGTCGTTGGACCAAGTTTTGTAACTTACCGGTCTCTTATTTTATCTGTTCGTATTGCTACCAAAGTAACCTTAACCGCTTTGATGATCGACGTGCAGAAAGGATAAGTCGCCAGTCACTTATTAGCTACTGTTACCGAATGATGTTTATTATTTGTGTGAATTGTCGCCATCACTTTATAATTTTATGTGCAAATACACCGAGAGAGCATGACATGTTACATTTGGCTATTGCGAAACACAGACAGAAGTCTCCTTTTGCAAACACTTATCTGATTTCTTCCATTAAAGAACACACCAATGAATAACATGTCACTTAAAAAATCGCCAAATTAAAAAAAACCTCCGGTACTCTCAATCCTAAACAACACACTTTTAGTTGCACATACCTAACGATTGTGTGAGTATTTAATAATTAGTGAGTACAGTATGCGTCACCATAGAAGTTGATCTATATTATCCCAGCGAAAGTAACAAGGATGTTCTTTTCCAACGTGTACAGACTATTTGGACGAAAATTTAAACCAACATGGACATGGAGTAACCAACTCTTTGAATTGAAACTTTTAATTTTAAAAATGAATATTTGAAAAGATCTTCAAACTTCAACAGTCGGAGTTTATCCCTTGACCTAGTAAGTAGATTTTGGCTGCTTATATAAATAGTCTAGCTTAAGTTAGACCATAAGTGGTAGTTAGTAGCTTACTGTTATAGAATTCTGCTGGTGAGCATTACTTCAGAGTCCAATTTCAACAGTCACACAATTATTTAATTTATTTTTAATTACAAGCTTTACTTTTTTTTAATTCCGTAAATGAAAAAAGTTCCTCTTATTTGATTAATGCAGACTAATATCATACAGATGAATGAGTCTTCCATCTACCAAATGAAAAATGTTTTAAACGGTCATCTTGAAACCAATCTTGACATTGGATTTAAGTAAAAGGGGCCGGTACCTTTCCTTGTTAAATGATTGTAATTTTTTTAAGGAAAGAAATTGTAGTAATTGTAACCTACCAACTAACATCGTTTACATAAAAACATGTAATTTAAAAAAAAATTGTAATGTGACGTCTAGTGGTGTATACTAGACACCGGTTTAACCTGAGAAAGAACTACGTTGTCGTTTCGTGTTTGGTTGCGTTTATTAGTTGCGTAGGTCGTCGAATGCACTCGTAGCGTACAAGATGCAGCGTTCGCAGATATGAAGCACCGCTTGTGTTACATGTCTAGTCGTAAAGCGCCGGCCGATTTGGGTGCTAGCGACACTCCGTGCTGACCGCCGGTCAGCGTCGCAAACTGGTAAATCCGGACTGGGTGTCTAATTGATTACCGAACTTAACTTCTTCTAAATTGTCTATCAATCCTACTTTAGTTTGTATGCAATAAGTAGGCCGTTTTGCTTTGTGTGCGAGGTCGAGGAAGTATCCTCCTTGTCGTCTTAATCGGGTCTGTTATGCTGAGAGCGTTTCCGCATTCTGCGCGTTGCTTCATGCGGACGTGAATTAACGAGGTCGATCAACATTAATATAACAAGGAAAGGTACCAGCCCTCTTTGCTTAAATTGACCCCAATCCTAGAAAAAGAACCTTACCAACAAGAATCATCAATTGAGTGTTTTATATAATTCAATTACAAACTGCTTATGAATTGTTTGCCGCTAAAATCTTTCAGTGTGGATGTTAACGCCCAAATATGCTCTACCCTGTATTTTTGAAAAGCAATTTATTCGCGGAGTCAGCTAAAAATCTTGGTTTCAATAATTTTAAATCGACATATAGGCCCGGATTTATACAGGTTAGTCAGAGTTTGAGCCACTGAATCACTTTTGTACGTTTACCATAGCTTCACGACATATTAAACTAACACATATTTTCGGCTTGCAATCATTTGTTATGTACTTTCCGCAGGTCACCATTTGCTAATGAATGAGAAGTTAATGCCAGTTAGTCTTCTTTAAATTATGTGGTGTTTCCGTTGTTCCTAATATCTCCAAAGAGACTGATTAGGATTCTATTCAAGTCAAAATGTGTTTTCAGCAGGATGGAGGGAATGAAAAACTGGACGATCCCTCAAAAACTTCTAAAACGATTAAAGAATTTAATGTCCTAGCCTTCAATTTAGCTCGGTTTTACGACATTAGAGATTTAACTTTTTTTGGATATACTCAATAATAATGCAAAATTAGGAGACAGAAGTCTCCTTTTCTCAACCTTCTACGCTCTCAATCTTAATCAGCACACTTCCTTCGTGGGTAATTGTCATCTTCAAACAATTAGGGTTTATGTATGGATCACTATTCCTATAGCTCAACGAGCCTGCTTGGAGCTGGTACGTTATTGATACCCACGCATTTAGCAAAATACGAACTATAAAACAGGTCTTTTGATATATACGTTTATAATACTTATTTTTCTACACCGTGCGTAAAGTAAATACTTTTTTGGACGTTCTGAATGCTCTGAGGCGTTAAACAACGCCGACTTATCAGAAAACACTGAAATAAAAAACCTTAGCCACTATAATTTTGTATAACAATTAAATATTAAATTACGTTCTCCTTGAATACAATCGCTACGTATTAAAGATTTTCCGTCGTAGATGGAATGTAACCCAGATAATTATTTTCTTAAAATGAAGAACTTCCATTGAAGTTAATTTCAATGGATGACAACATTAACCTAGCGATCATCGTTTCATTGAAGGTTAGTTTTATCTTCTTTGAAACGTGTCTAAAGACATGAAATTACGAGATCAAATCGGTGCGCAAGGAGAGATATCTGTCGCCGCAGCAATTTAATTAAGTGAACACAAAAATTATTTTCTCCAATCCGTACTGGCTGTTTGGACATAGAGATCGGGTATCCAATTCTTGCACTTGAAAGTTCCGATTTTGATAATCAATATTTCAAGAGATCTTCAAACTTCACTGAAGATTCTTGTATTCACCTGGGGATTTATGCTATTGCGGTGACCTAGTGAGTAGATTTTGACTGCTTATGTAAGTAGTGTAGTTTAAATTAGACTATAAATGGAAGTTCATAAGTTCTAACTTCTACTAAGTACAAGACGTTTACTGTTACAGAATTCTGCTAGCGAGTATTATTTGAGAAAGCGTGTACTTTAACGTACTTTTGCGGTTAATAAAAAAAACTCCATTAATTACAATAAACACTATATTAATAAAACGTGTTTTTAAACAATTCTTCTTCAATTGATTTAAACAAAATAGATTAACAGTAAAGATAAGAAGAATAAAGGAGTAAACCCTTTTAATATAAAGCTACAGAAAGTTAAGGACGTTATAGGGACATGGGGTTTCTGAATGACATGCGACTAACTCTATTTACTCAACAACCGGGTCCATTCGACTGCTTTATTGGCAAGGGCCGTACTTCTCAAAGGCGCATGCGAGGGTGGGTAACACTGTTAATTAATACGAATTCAAGACCCAATTTACATGCTAGCCCCCCTTAACAAACCTTCTTAACAGTAGAACTAGCGCTTGGAGTTTAAATTTTCCAATTAAATGCATCAACATAGACATTTAAAGTAATTAGATAAGATTGTTTATAATTATAAGATATACGAGGTAATTTTCAAAGTTAATAAAAGCAAACAAAACTTATTCGTATACATAATTTATCTGTTAACAAAGAGGTAGCGAACGTCATTAAAATTGTTAAGAAATCGATTTCAATAAATTATTGGTCACGTTTTAAATTTCACTCTTTAACAATAGAACATTCACCTAATATTATTTTAATTAAACCGAGCACGGTCTGCTTGCAATAAAATCCAGATAAACTGCTGCTGTTCAAACATCATAAAAAGCAATAACAAAAACGTCCGCTCTATTTATCAGTGTTTGCAAACAGTGACGTCGCGCATGCAAGGACAAATCCGGCCATTAAGGCGTCAATAATGGCCGAACGACGGCGTTAAAATACATAAATAAAGAGCTTCAAATGGGGAACGATATGAGAACCAAATGATAACTTAAAGAGTTTCAAACTTCTTTAGTTTTATTCGAATTTTGAAACAAAAAAATATAATAAAATCTTAATATAATCAGATCTATGTTCTCTGCAGAACAACAAAAGTTCTGAAACATTTAGATAATAATAAAATAGTAAGTAATTCATTACTCAAACAAAGAAAGAAAAAGCGAACCAAATTTGTTTAAAAAAAATTCAATTACCACAGTTTCTACTAAATCAGATACAATACTGAAATTCAAATTCAGCATCTGCGAAATTGATTATTATTAAATTAAGTATTTTTCTTGATTACGACTAATAATTAAATATGCAAGGCGGTCACTGTATGAGAATCGTAACAAAGTTTACTATTTTAATATAGTGCAGTAAAGCAAACTTAATTATAGATTGCAACAAATTAAATTCTAAAACAGATATTGCATTTCTGCTCAAACTTTATGGTATTCACATGCGCTCATAACTGCGAGCATATTAACTTATTCAATAAATTACAATGAAATTTTAGAATTTTCGTAATCTTTGTTTTAAATTAAGCTTCTTTCTTAAGTTTATTTTTTAATGATCAGCAGATGCGAGTCAGGAAAGTAATGTCGCTCTCTTACTTATTCGGAGAAATAAATTCCGTTCTGTTAAAGATTGGTTCACTTGATCCAATTATTCAAAATAAAGGTCTGCGTTAACAGTTTGTCCATGTTTTAGCACTTCAAAGTAAACAATTTCTCAAATACTCCACTAAACACACAGAAACGCCTTTTTGGGATGAAAACCCGGTTTCGCGTGGTTATTTATTTGGAAAAAGTCACTGCCGTTTGCGTTTTGGATTATCGTATAGGATCTATTTATTGTCACCAGTGATCAATCGATCATAAGGTTCTGTAGGGTACCATTGACGTAGCATGTGATGGTTTGGTTGGCGTTGTTCTCATTGGACAGATTATGGGAGACCCAAAGACCAGCTCTGATTATTTTTCCAATCTGCCATAAATGATCCTGGATGGTCGTCTAAGATTGGTTAAGGCTGTTTAACAGTTACTCGATTGTTTGACATAGATTTGTTTCTACTTATGCCCTTACCATGTCGTTGTCTAATGTTGTTCGTCTTCCTGATTGATAGGAGTCAGAGAAATTAAAATTATTGGATTTGAACTCTTTGACATTCATGAACGTCAAATGCACTTGGATAAATATCGTAAATGTTTTTGGTCACAACAGTTGCGTTGCTACTCTTACGAAACACAAAAAACATTTAGTGCCGGGTATACTCTTCTGGTATTTGGCTGACCATTTTACCCCAAATTACAAACAAAAGTTTAATTTTAAATTATTTTGAAGTGAAAAGCAGAAAAAACATTACTTTCCAATCCCGGTATTTAAGTATGAACTATTTATCAATATTTTTATTTTATAAGAAGACTATCACAAATCTGAGCAAAATATTTTAAAGAAGTTTTTATAGATTTAATAAATACATTTTTGCAGGATTGATGTTTTTTATCAATTTACCCATGTATATTTCTATAACTCTATAACAGTAAGTTGCTGTAACTGATTGCTACATCTAACAAACCGGAAAGTAATCACTTACCCTTCAGTGAACTGCAAGTAAATAAATCTAAAAAAAATAAATTTCAGCGATTTACTATTTAAAATTATTTGTACAAGTATTGTAAGTAACAGTTGTAATACCACTCGTATTTGTTGTTGTAGCTTGGTGGTTAATGGAAGGACTTTCAGATGTAAAACTCCCAGGTTGTTGTAGAGGTCCACCAACATTGTTATATAGAAAATTGTGTGCAAATCCAATTTTGTTTTAAAGCTAATATTTCACATAACTTTCGGCCACTGTCGACAAACGCCATCCGCCACGCCTTTTTAGGCTCAACACATCACCTCTTTTATTTAGCTAAAAGATATGCGCCGAAACGAGTTTGTGCTTTTTCCTACAACTTGAGCCGTGCATTTGCAATTTTGGTAGTTCAGAAATAAATGATTTGACCGAAGTCAAAGTCTTATATATGTATGTTTACAGACTTTCTAAATAATGAACTGTTTCATTTTCTTTATCAATAACTGTGAACGTTTGCTGAGTATTTGTTTTTGTATAGTCCGTTCAGTCTCATCTGGCGGTTATAGGATTATAGTGTAGGACGTTCGTTTTTTGTGTTCATTGTTATAAATCACGCCCTTAAAATACTTTCCATTCTATGCTATAGAAAAGAGAAACAAAGATAGTTATACACTGTCTCAGAGGTAGTGCGTGCTATTCTTGACAGTGTATTCAAACTTGATTTTTAATAACTAGGTAATAGAGTCCAATTTTGAATGACCGACGAATTGTCTACATCTTACAAATAATCCAGAAGTTCTCAAAATTCTACTCGATTTTTACTCCACATCATAGTATACGATGGGAAGTTATGCGACGATTTCTAAACCGAAAATTTTAACCCCTCTTTTTTCACTTTTTCCGACGAAGTAGAGTTAGTATGTTACAAAGAAGCAAAAAAAATTTGTTTTTATGCCGACCGGCCGTCCGCACGTATGTAAACAAGATTCCGGCTAAACCACAAGTCCGATTTTCATGAAACTTGGCATGTAGATGTTATTTATAAATGCCCAGATCTGATTAATTTTTGGGCCTAATCCATCCAGCCAAAAGGGTACATCACCTACATAGACTTTCTTATTTCTAAGGAGTAATTACTGAGATATTTGTTGTCACGTGACATTAATAGTTTTAATTATATAGTGAAAGTACTCTTTATTTTGAAATTCCATAACATTAATAGGTGTAATTATAATAATGTCATTCTAGTAATTAAGTATCGATTGCTGTGATTATTCTTGTTATTATTATTTATTGTTTTATTGTTAATTGTTAGTTGTTGGTGTAACTTATACAAGTGCGGTCGATTTAATTCAAAATTTTGCAAGATGCCAAAGAAGTTGACAAAACAATGCCGTGAGTTAGTGCTAAACGTGTTTGACTATTTTTCTGAAGAAAAACAGAGCGGTGGTCCTCTACTATCTGTATTTGCAGTTCAGCAAAGAACAGCGGACTCGTTACAAATTTCACTCAGAACCGTACAAAGACTGTGCAATCTAAGAAATGAATGTGTTGATTTAGAACCAGTAAAAGGAAGATAAATAAAATCCGTTCTATCGATCTACCAGATAGTAAAAACAAACTATTCGTGAGTTAATTTACGAAATGTACGTAAAAAAGAACACGTTTCCTTAGATTCTCTATTGACTTTAATCAAGACGAAAAGTGTTTGTGAAATAAAAAGAACTAGTTTATCTTATTTACTAAAGCATATGGGTTTCCGATTTAAGAAAACAAACCATAGACTCGGTTTATGTGAACAAAGTCATATTGTGTCCATGAGAAACGTCTTTTTAAGAAAATATTTAAAAAATGTCAACTCCAAAAATTCAAAGCAGTTTGTTTTTTTGGATGAAACATGGGTGTTTAGTAAAGGAAATTCTAAACGTAGTTGGCAGGACGCAAGTTCGAAGAGTTTACAACAACCAGCCAAGACATCAAATGGTAAACGTTACGTAATTGTTCACGCGGGTAATATAAATGGATTTGTTGAGGAAGTAGTTTAATTTTTGGCACACAAAATAAATCCTACGATTACCACGATAACATGAATTCTGAGTTATTTGAAAATGGTTTGAAGAATCTGTACTGTGGCGACTAGAAAAACCGTCTATCATTATTTTAGATAATGCAAGCTACCATTCTAGAAAAACTGACCAAAAACCTTCGACTTCCTGGAATAAAAACCAGATTATTGATTGGTTGCTTAGTAAGAATATAGAATTTGAGTATTCTATGTTGAAAGCCGAATTACTTGAAATAGTTAAAAAAAATGCAACCGAAGAAGGTAATAAATAAGTCATCGACAATTTAGCTTTGTTTTATGGTCACGAAGTCCTACGTTTGCCCCCGTATCATTGCCACTTCAATCCAATTGAATTGGTATGGGGCATTTGTAAGGAATATTATGACAAATGTATTGGAGCTACATCTGGAAGAGAAGAACACGTTCTAAGTACTTGGAATGAGGCCCTGAATAAAATAACCGCTGATACCTGGAGAAGATGTATCCAACACACAGAAAGTATAATAAAAGACACTTTCTACCGCGAAAAAATAATTGATGAAGTACGACCTCTGATTTTTACGGTCAACGGTGAAGATAGTGAAGACGAAGACATTTTTGATAATTTAAGTGACTCGGATGAGGATGTATAATTTCTTTATTTATTATTATTTATATTCTATTTTAAAACAGCAATTACTGTCACACCGCATTGAAATATTGGAAAACGATCCAGTAATTTTATTGTATTACGTTTTAGAATTCGTTTTTATATATAAATTTATTTCATATGTTTTTGTACGTTTCACATTTTTTAATTGGTTTGCTCACAAATCAAGTAAAATTGCTCTTTGTACTAATATTCCTAATATATATTATACTGTTTACAGTGCATTTTTTATTGCAGGCAGAAATATTTTACAATAATTAAAAATTATATCAAATCTTAACTTTTTTTTGCATTTATAATTAAAAAAATACTTTTCTTTGTGTAAGAATATAATAATACTTAAATAAAAAAATCGAGTAGAATTTTGAGAACTTCTGGATTATTTGTAAGATGTAGACAATTTGTCGGTCATTCAAAATTGGACTCTATTACCTAGTTATTAAAAATCAAGTTTGAATACACTGTCAAGAATAGCACGCACTACCTCTGAGACAGTGTATAACTATCTTTGTTTCTCTTTTCTATAGCATAGAATGGAAAGTATTTTAAGGGAGTGATTTATAACAATGAACACAAAAAACGAACGTCCTACACTATAATCCTATAACCGCCAGATGAAACTGAAAGGTCTTTATTTAGAACATTTACTATAAAGATTCCGTCACGATCTTCCGATCTTCTATGTCACTCATTTTTATATTACATAGTTCATCTTGTCTACAAGCGCCAGAGACTCCCAATATTATTGCTACCTACAAATGTACAAGAATAACGTTTAATTTGCCAGTTCATCATCTCAAGATACCTTCTCAATTAAAAATTGTTCGTCTAGTGCTTTACTCCATATTTTTTCATGTCTTTTTTAGTGAAAACTCTAGCCTTCTTAGTCTTCATCTTATATTTTTTTCTTTTAAGATAAGTAATTAATGTACCAAATGTTGATATCATCCTGGAGAAAAATTGTGTAGTTTAGCATTGAATATTCCGTCCTCCCATAAACTGCCTGGGATTTTGAGTAGTCCACTTCTCACCACAAAATACGCTAACAAGCCTTTTTCATTTACAACAATCCTTTTTGCTTTACGCTATTCCTTAAAAACCTTGTATGTCGGATTTTTTGGATTTTTCTGGGATTATTACCGAACATCCTTCTTGATCATTTGATAGATTATTAGTACCGATATAGGAATCGCCTATTTGTACTTCAAAAACAGAACTATCTGAAAACATAATTTTACTTGTTTGGAGAAAAACCACAGAAATCATAGAAAAGCCACCCAATATTTTTAGTTTCAATCTTCCTACCGATTATCAAAAATTTGTAAAAGTATTGTTCCGATAGTAGTATTTCAAACGTTATAAAGCACGTCGAACGGTAAGAGTTACCGTTCTTAGACAATAACAAACTTTTACCGCTCTTCGTACTTAATATACTATAATGGCAACGTTTTGCAGGCAAGTCTGTCAAAAATTCAGTATCTATTTTTTCTACTTCGAAATTAGCAGTATTGATGGTATTTATAAAAAACTTTTTACAAAAAAACTGTTTTTATTTAATCATCAATGTACTACATTAGATGACGTCATTTCGGTATGACGCATAACAAAAAAAAATGTTTGAAGTTTGAAAAATTAAAAAATATATTTAATAACATTTTTTTGTCCCTTTGACTCGTTTAGGTGGAGGTGAAAGAATAAAATCCACAACGTCCTGGTTAAATGTCGCCGACGTTTCGCCCAGCAAGCGTGAGATTTATCAAGGCTTAATTTATTAGGCCGGTGCGTAAGGTTATTAACCATCGTTTTGAGTCTTCACCAGTACGAAGATTTGAAACAAATGAATTAAATTTTTAAGGAACCATAAAAGTTAAATAATATAGGAAACAAGATGCTACACTGACTTTCAGAATTTAAATGTGTCAAACTTCATATCTTCAAATTGTAGAAATCATTAAACTTCAAAAAATCTACCTTAAAATTCTCGTTTTTAAATTTTTCTAGTCTTCTGAGAAATTCTCTTACGATATTGACCGAAATATTAGCAGTTACTGTTTTGGCATAAAAAAATGGATGAAGTTAACAGCCATTTTTATAAACTAGCAGTGGGGTACATCATTACCCAGCAAAAAGAATACGAAATGTCATCTGTATTGTAAACAGAAAACACCATTTGGAAAATTTCCACAACGTTCTGACTGTAAGCTAATCGAAATGAAATGGATCGATCACAAACGATCTTTATATTCTTTAACATTTTTTGCTATAGAGTAATTCAATGTAAACCTCCTGCAGATGTTTATAATACTGAGCCAATATACATCATTTGGATTGCAGAATCTGAAAACTCTTGACAATCATCTTCAACATCACCCAGCCATTTCTGTCTGCTGTTGGACATAGGGTTTGTCTAAATTGTTTCAAACATTTCTACTTCTTAACAATACCTTTAAATAGAACCAATATATTCAAACGATCTTTTTTACAACATGACACTTGAATGAAATCAAGTTCCCAAAAGATATATAGCGTGATTCAGCTAACACGTTCATTAGAAGTTTATGGACTTCCCGTTTAAATATTTGTTTAAAAATTTGGAATAAGGGATTGCTTAAAGGTTCTATTTAATTAAAATATTTCAGCTCTTCTAGCACTTCCGGTTACACCGGAAGTGGTTACCAACTTTCTTATTTTAAATGGAATGATATATTTTTTTTTATATGTTTGGATTCTAGGCTAAAATTTGAGTTACTTTTATGTAGCCCAACTTATATGAAAAATCAATAGTTTTTGAGATATTCTCATTTTTTTGAGAAAAATTGGTTTTGTAGTATTGTTTTCAAACGCTTGTCAATGATTGAAAAAGAAAGTTATAGTAACAAAATTTGGGCTATACTTAGGAGGACTGTTAAGTTTTTAAATGATGTGTAATTTGACATCTTATAATTTACAGGGTTTTCAAAATGTTTGGCTAAATCTGACTAACTTTAACTGCCCAAAAGTCAATTTTTTTTAATGGAACACGCTCTATCTTGGTGCTCTGTGTAATGGAAAATTAAGTGGTCTTTTAATCTTCATAAGAGTTTCCTATACTTATCTGTTACCATTTTCCTGCTATCGATGTATTTATATTCGACACACAATATTTCTCTATATAATTAAATAATTTCTGACTAGTGGCCTGTGGAAATTAAAACAATGTGTCTTAATTATCAAACTTGTAAACGTCAACGTGACACATTATACACGATATGGAAATCCACCAAGAATATTCAAATGAAGACATACTAAATTTATTTTTTATTCATGGAGAATGTTACAAGATTATTGAAAGAACTTGCCGTTTGCTTAACGAGAGATATCTACATTTATGGCCTCTAAATAAAATTACATTGCAAAACTAGAAGCAAATTAATTTAATTATTAATTTAGCAACTGTTCGTTATGTCGTCCGTGGTTTTCTAAGCACAATAAAACTCTTTTGTTAACTTCAACTATTGTGGATTTTTGAACCATTTGCACATCTACTTCGGCGAAGGCAGTTCGAACCCGTTGTAATAAGTCATCTCTGTTATGGACTGGCCTTGAATAGACTTTAGTCTTGACATACCCCCATAAAAAAAATCCAGGGGTGTTAGGTCAGGTGATCTGGGAAGCCATAGAGATAGACCATTGCGTCCAAACCAACGATCTTCGAACATATGGGATAATTCTTGATAAACCTCATGGGTTGAATGGGCTGGAACACAATCCATTTGGTACCAACATGAATTTAGAAGATTGAAGGGTAAATTTTCCAAAAAATTTGAAAGCACTCCTCTAAGCATTTCTAAATATTTGCGAGAATTTAAATTTTCTTAATACACTTCAAAACAAACACGATTATCTATAATTAAACAAAAAACATTATGTGTCTTGAAAGTTACCTTTGAGCACCATCAAAGGATTATGTTCTGTCCAATAATGCCAATTTTTCCTATTAATTATTCCTTCTCTACTAAATTTTGACTCATCGGTCCAAATAATTTTTTTCAAAAAATGCGTTTTCAATAAAATGCTTTCACAAAGTGCTACACGACGTATTTCGTCACCTGGGCGGAAAGTTTGTAGTTTTATAATAGAAAAAGCATGCATTTTACGTTGTGCCAAAGTTCTCTGTATCGACGAGTAAGACAGTCCCAAATCTTTAGACGCAGCTCTGATTGATGCATGTGGATTTGCATTAAAAAATGCTAATACATTTATTTCGTTGTCTTCATAACCGGTGACTACCTTGGGGCGTGTTCTAGTACATTAAATTCCAAATTGTTTAAAATTTGCTTCTATTCTTTTAAACTTAGTTTTATTTAGAGGTCGCAAGTGTAGATATCTCTCGTTAAACAAACGGCAAGTTCTTTCGATAATTTTGTATCATTCTCCATGAATAAAAAATAAATTTAGTATATCTTCATTCGAATATTCTTGGTGGATTTCCATATTGTGTATAATGTGTCACGTCGATGTTTACAAGTTTGATAAATAAGGCACATTGTTTTAATTTCCACAGACCACTAGTCAGAAATTATTTAATAAAATAGAGAAATATTGTGTGTCAAATGTAAATACATCGGTAGCAGGAAAATGGTAACAGATAGGTATAGGAAACCCTTATGAAGATTGAAAGGCCACTTAATTCTCCATCACATAGAGCAACAAGTACAGGCTGTTTCATTTAAAAAAAATTTAGATTTAGCCAAACATTTTGAACACCCTGTAAATAATGAGATGTCAAATTACACATCATTTAAAAACTTAACAGTCTTCCTAAATATAGCCTAAATTTTGTTACTATAACTTTTTTTTTAATCATTGACAAGCGTTTGAAAACAATACTACAAAACCAATTTTTCTCAAAAAAATTAGAATATCTCAAAAACTATTGATTTTTTATATAGGTTCTGCTACATGAAAATAACTCAGAATATACAAAAAAAATATACCATTCCATTTAAAATAAGAAAGTTGGTAGCCACTTCCAGTGTAACCGAAAGTGCTAGAAGAGCTAAAATATTTTAATTAAGTAGAACTTTTTGAGCAATCCCCTATTCCAAATTTTCAAACAAATATTTCAACGGGAAGTCCATAATCTTCTAATGAACGTGTTAGCTGAATCACCCGGTATAGTATTGAAATTTAGTTACTTTAAGTTTGAATTTTTTTTAAATTTTTTAGTTCTAATATGCCACACTTTTATGATATGACAAATTTCGTATAATTATTGAAGTTTTAGTATTAGCAGTATTATATTTTTATTATATTTTTATGCTTGCTTACTTTATTCTTTTTACTAATCTTTCACTTCCGTTATTCTTTTAATTATTCTTAAGTTATCATTGGGGTTAAGTGGAAAAGTAACTCGGCTAAACTTTGCCCCTATTTGTTTATTTTAATTTAATTTGATCTAGTTCCGTTTATTAGGTTAACATAATTCAATGAAACGTTGTTTTTAATAATAATAACAAATAAAGCACCCAAATATTATTGGTGATAAGTGATGACTTATGCTTCAAGCATACTGATTTAGTTTCATGATGAAGAACCACCAAGAGTAATGCAAGTAAACCGATATATTGGCAAACTGACATCAAACAAATACAAAATGTTTGTACTTCTTCATAGTATAATAAAACACAAAAGAAGAATCAAAAGAAAATAGCAGTTACTGCAAAATACTTAACACATAACAATTCAAAATAATACAACACAGTAACTAATAAGAAAAAAAATAAAGGTAAAGAAAGAAAGCATCGATTCCTACTCAAAAATTTAACTGTATGAAAGAAAACAAAAAGGCTTGTATCATTAGCCCGGCAAATTAAAAATAATACCCCATGAGTTAAAAAAATAAGTTAACTTGTTTTCCAAACATTTTCAACAAAACGAATACAAAAAATAATACCTTGGATAATGCTGCGAGCATTACGAGTATAATAGAAATTATTGTAACTAAGAAAATAAAAATAGATCTAACTTCAAACAAGTGTTTGATTTGATCACTAGATAAATCAAGAAAATGCTGACTAGAACTCTTCAACACAGCCTTACAGCACCAACATCTTATATTTAGCTTTATGGAAGGCTACATGTAACAAAATTTAATTATAGACTGAACAGAACAATGAAAAATAAATCTTAATGAGCTCAATCAATTTTACTAATAGATGTAAATAGTACCATTGTTCCATACAAAAACAATCCCAAATTTAAAGTGAAACAAAGATAAAAAACAAAAAATACCACCGTTGTTTATTTAAAAAATATATAGGGTGGCCCATTAGGGCGAGGAAGGTCGACATCTCGGAAAATATTGAGTTTGAAAAAAACTTTTGCAATGAAAGTTGTGCAAGTCAATAAGCTGCATATTTTAAAATTATTTTCGTTTATACAGGGTGTTCCATAAAAGTGCGACACACCAAAGTTATGTTTTTTTAAATGGAACTACCCGTTTTTTAATTACAAATTTGGATTCCTTGGGAAATTCTAATGTAATTTTATGTATTATACATAATGTCTAAAATGGAGGGTTTTTGCATTATTGCACTTTTTCCCAAAAAAATTGACGTTTCGAAAAAATTAAATAACTCAGTCATCCTGGATTTTATACAACTGCGATTTCGTAGCTTCAATATGCATTACATGTGCTAACTAAAGCTAGTCGTTCACCTTTCTAACCTTGCTAAGTTTTGAGTAATCAATTATTGAAATTGAACTCTCTAAATTCATGGATAACTTTATTTTTTCAAGTGGCACCACCTAACTTTTTACATGCCGTTGAACGTGGAATTTAATAAGCTTCTTAATGATAAGGTTGTAGGTATCTAACTCATACGGATTTTTGCGGGTTTTTAAGTAATAGTTGAAAACCTACAATCTTATCAATAGAAAGCTTATGAAATTCTACGTTCAACGCCACATAAAAAATTAAATGGTGCCATTTCAAAAAATCAAATTATCCATGAGTTTAGGGAGTTCAATTTAAATAACTGATTACTTTAAACCCAGCGAGGTTGGAAAGGTGAATAACTAGATGCAGTTAGCACATGTAATGCATATTAAATCTGCAAAATTGCAGTTGGATAAATTCCAGGATAACTGAGTTATTTAATTTTTTCAAAACGTAAATTTTTCCGAAAAAAGTAAAATAATGCGAAAACCCTCCATTTTAGACACTATGTATTGCATAAAGTCACATTAAAATTTTCCAAGAAACCCAAATTTGTAATAAAAAAATGGATGGTTCTATTTGAAAAAAACATAACTTTGGTATGCCGCACTTTTATGGAACACCCTGTATAAACAAAAATAATTTTATAATGCGCAGCTCATTGATTTGCATTGCAAAAGTTTGTTCTTAACCCCAATATTTTCCGAGATATCCACCTATCTCGCACTAATGGGCCACCCTGTATATGAAAAATGGAATTAAAACCATTTGTTGTGAAACTTGTATATCATACTTTTATTTATGATAATTTTTTTAATGAACATAATTTATTTTGAATTTAAAAATAATGGTACTTATAGTAATATGCACAAAACAAAATAGCTGTCACGTTTTGACTATGCACTCAATAGTCCGCATTTACACGAAGAATATGACCGCAAAACGCAACAGAAATAAAATAATACATATTTATTATGGTCAAAAAAGTACACGTGATTTAAAAGTCCGTAGGTTAGTGACTGTTAGTATAGATTAACTAAAACATCTGTTAAATTTTTGTAGTGCGTATTATAATAATTGAACTTTTAATAATTTGCAAAATCATAAACATAACAAAATAAATTGGATTTTGTCAAATGCAGGACAATCAATTAAAAACGTAAATACACATATCAAAATAATCTGAGGATATCAATTTTAATTTTTTTTTCATCTTGGAAAAAGACGGCTTACTACTGCTTTTCAGAACCGGTACATCACTCTTTAGGGTCCCCGATACAGTTTACTACTGAATTAGTATCGATTCTCCAGGCAGTACATAACGTAACCGCCCATATTTAAACCATCAAAGACTTCACTCAGACGCCTCCCTTATTGTACCACCATTAACCAGATGAAATTGAGGACATAGCGTAAACTGAGCACAAGAAAAACTGGACACTGAACAGGTCTAAGGTTTCTAACATAGGTTTCACATAAAACCCTTGTGGTTGTCAAACAAGACGTGGTCAGTAAAGTAGTTATTAAAGGATTAGTATTCTGTAAGAATCTAAGTCAACATGGACAGTTGGGCATCCCCTTACTTTTGCTCTCACTCTTTTGACATGATTTAGCAGTATACGAATTGAAGCGTGATATTAGATCCGTGTATGATAGATTTCTTCTTTAGAAGGACAAATTGTCAGATAATGTCATACTATTGAAAGAAAAGTATATACGGTAACAAAGACTACTGATATGCGTATGAATTGTACTAGGTGGGAATCCATCAAATCTAAGTGCCATGGTGTCCGCTGTTAGACCGGCAGAAATATCGTCCATTAATGTGCGTTGGTTGGAAAAATATTTGTAAGAATATATTCCGCTTCTGGAGAACAAGTAGTTGTCGAGTCACGTAACTTGACAAGTTAGTCGTCACATTTTATAACTGAAAACCATGAATCGTTGTTTAGCTCAATAGTAACAGAATCCAAGACTCCTTGTCATCGACTTTTTTTATTGACATGGACAATTTTAAGTACTTTACATGCTATTGTGGCTATTTATGTTGAATTTTTCACAAAAAGGCATACGTTAAGCACATGCTTTGAGGGTGAATTCATAAATTTGCATGAGTTATGTAAACGTAGCTCCAAAACAAACACTTGATGGTAGCATCTTTCAGTTTAACTGCGCTTCATAATGGTGTAAATTTGAAATAGTGTGTTCCCTTCTAATACGACTCAGCACTTGTCCAAATATTTCTAAAAATTCTATTAGTCTACATGTAAATTGGTTTAAAACCCTGGATTTAGTAACCAATTATTTAACCGCCACCATTGTTTGCAATTAGTAAAGCAAGATGTTGTGTCAACTCGGCTAATAATTCCATATATCAAGAAAATAATTAAAGGTGGGGTTTCCTTTTGGTGGAGGTAAAAAACAATTTCAACTATTTGAGTTATTTTTGTTTTTCACATTTACCAAGAAGGGGTCCTAGACCAAATTCACAATAGTAAAGAAACTGATCTTGTAATTTTGTTGGAATGGTGCACTATTGACTAACTAAACCAAAATTTGAATAAATAACAATCACTCTAAAATATTGCACGTTTATATGTTGTTAAACTTCCATAGTTTGGATTCAAAAACTTTGCCATATATACAAGGTGGTTTCATAGTTCCGTTCCGGGGTTTATTTGCTTACATTTTTTAAAATTCATGCTGAAACATGTCGTAGTATTTTAAAGGCTACAACTTCAATGAAAATAAAATTTTTATACAGGGTGATTCATATCAAAGTTAATTTTTTTTAAATGAAACCGCCTGTTATATTATTACATATTTGAATTTTAAGGTGAATTTATGTATGGAACTTGGTATCAAAAATAAATCGTTTAACCGCAATTCAAAATTTTTCCAAAAAGTAATAATCCAGTAAAAATTGAATAATGCAGTTATCATAAATGTAAGAAAGCTGTGACTCTGCATAGTTAATAATGATGAAAGGTACTAACATAGATCAAGCGGTCGAAGTTAAAGTTTGAAGTAATCGCTATTATAATTTGCAAAATTTCAATCAAGGCTAACTTGATTTTTTTTAAATGAAACACACAAACGTTTTTTTATTGAATCAAATGCAGAATTCTATCACCTTTCCAACGATATAAGCACATTGGTATTTATCTTTTCTAGATTTCTTTTTATACGTTTTATAATAATTATAAACACAAATTCAAACAACAAAACAAAACAAATAACCCAACAATCAAAATAATGTGGATGTGGAAGTGCTCCATCTTGCTGAAAATACTTGTTTCTAATTTGAGCAAGCGGCACATTTTCAAGAAAACTAAATAAATCATCATTTAGAAAATTTAAGAATTCTTCAGAATTTAAAATACCGTCAAACAAAAAGGAACCAACAACATAAGTATCTATTATGCCTGTCCAAACATTAACCGACCATTTCTCCCCACTATTACTTCTAATACTAGTAAAGGTTTTTATCTGAACAATAGTGAAAATTATGTCAATTAACAAATCCATTTTGGTGAAACGTACTATCGTCTGTCTAGAAGATCATTTTCAAAAAAATTTCATTTTCATTTAAATTTTCAAAGTTACCAAAATTTATTCGATGTTGATAATCTGTTTTTTTGAGTTCTTGGTGAAGTTGAATATGATATGATATCTTCTTCTAACAGAGGTTCGGCTAATTAGAAAATCTTTGACAAGTTCGTGTGTACTTGTATGTGGGTTTTCTATCACTGCTGTTAAAACATTGATTTCATTTTCCTTGTTTAACACATATTTAATTATTTTTTGCTTTTGGATGTAAAAAACACTTTTTGTTTCAACAAACCTCTCCAATAGGTTTGTAAATAAATCGTCCTTTTGGATGACGCCCCCGTTCACGATACTTTGCTTTTATAATGACGATTTGCTAGAAACGGATTTCTAGAAAAAAGTATAAAAATCATATCAACTAATTCATTTTGATAAAAGTTTGCCATTATTATCAATAAAAGTGAATATTAATTACAACTCAAGAAATGCTGGAAATGGTAACTAATGTGTAATGTCAAATGAAATTGACATTATTAATTCATTTTCACGACCTACTAATTACTAAAAGATTTTAAAAAATTAAAACATAGGTACTGTTAATTATTGTTAAATAAAAAGAAATTTGAAAAAAATAAATGCTTATAACATTGGAAAGGTGGTCGAATTCTGCATTCTGTACTTATGTTTAAACAAGTTAGCCTTGATTGAAATTTTGCAAATTGGAATACTTTAAAACCATAATGAGTTTGACTTCGACTGCTTAGTCTATGTTGGTACATCACAGTCACAACTTTCTTATATTTATGATAACTGCGGTATTCAATTTTTACTGGACTTTTACTTTTTGAAAATGTGGCGAATTGCGGTCAAACGATTCATTTTAGATACATAAAGTTACCTTAAAATTGACAAAGGAATTGAAATATGTCATAATATACAGGGAGTTCCGTTTAAAAAAATGTAATTTTGATATAAATGCATAACATTTTATTTTCATTGACAATACACCTCTGATGAGCTCATAATAAGAGCGAAATGCGCATCAGGCGTTCTTTCGTAACGATTTGCATTTATACAGTTATCTATTGGCATTACTTAGTTTATACTATTACGTGTCCCTATTACTCTAGATGTCGTTAGACACACATTTTACTTATGTTTATTGACATTATTTTTAGGTTGTAGCAGCCTTTACGATTCTACAAAATTTTCCAGCAAAGAATTTTTAGAATGTAAGTAAATAAACCCACAATCTTCCATCCGCACACCAATGGCCCTTCCTGTATAAAGTCGAAACTGCGGTAAAAAACAAAAATATATTGAAAAGTGACAATAATATTAACAAATATAAAATGAATAATTCATAGTAACTCAATAACGTACCTACGTCTGTGATAAGTTAAGCATTAACATTATTTATTCTCTTATTTGATTTCATTAAGCAATTATCCTTCTAACATTTCTTTTCTTTTTAGTAGCTTTAGTTTCATTTGTATTTTGACCGTTGGTTATGAAATTTTAATTATGTTTGTTCTGTTGGTATCAACTATAAAACTAATTTTTAGCAATTTTGAAACGCATCTTCTGTATAAATTTTTATAATATGTTTTCTATTATTATATTATTATAAAATTACTGTTAATTTAAAAATATATTTGAATATTTGGTTTACAGATAGTAAACTAAAGTTATGAAGAAATCAGACAAAGTCTAGAAAGTTTGAATTCTATAAAGATACAAAAAATACGTGTAAACCGTATAGACGACAAATATAAATTTAACAACTTTCGATAAAGAAAATAAAAACTAAAAAGGTTTTGAAAGTAAAACCCTAACCATATGCCGGAAACTAAAAACCAGTCGCACCCCAATAATCCGCTTATAGAAAAAGTTTCTATACATCTCACACATCATACACCTTATCAGGTTTTAGTATCAATAAGCGAATTTGCGGATTGAAGCCTTTATAAATAATTCGCGGCTTAATACAATTTTACAATAAGAGAATTAAACAATTTGAAATTTAGTTTACGTTTGAAACTAAACAAATTTATATAGTGAAGTAACATTTAACGGCACAAATTCTCCATATGAACATATTAACGTTTCATCTGCGGTCCCTGGGGCTATTTCTCTTCAAAAGAGCTCTCATTCCATCCCAACGCCTTCTAGACCCTCTGGTCTTTGATGTAATGCCCCAAAGCACAGTTTGAATTTCGCGGTGAGTTAGGGTGTCACTTCAAAGCGTCAATGTTGACTGAAAGATGACACCTCTTTAATTCCCATTGAAAATTAGTTTTAAATTTTTATCAGTTTGATAAATATCAATGTCAAGTACATTAAAATGGAGCCATAGTTTCGGTTGTTTGTAAAAGCAATTAGAAAAGGACTTTGTTTTATAATTTAAGGCGCGTTAAATTATAAATAGTATTGCCTTTCTATTTCGTAAAGAACGAACGAGGAGACACCTTTATGTGCAGTTTTTCTTTAGCGAATCCAGGAATAGTGTCACTGGAGTTGGAAGAGAAACGTGCCTCGACTTTTAATTAGATGCTCTGCTAAATCGATACCGTAGCAACGCAGACTTTAGGTTACCAAAGACACCGCAACTTACAGAAAACTTTGAGTTTCTTTTTAAATAATTAACGCGTGAAATTTTAGTAATTACAGTTAATTGGTTTTTAAGTAGCGACCAAAATAAATTGACAACTGTAAGTAGGCTACGGAACAGCTGCCACTAAACTTATATTCAAATCCAATCATCAAACTGTTGCTAAAAAGCTGCTTTAACAAAGAATAGCCAGTGCACTTATCGTTGGCTACCCGCGGTTCAAATTAGCCGTATCAGGACCAAGAGGGACCTACCCTGCACCCTGTGGTGCGCCTCAGGGCACATGACACCTCGTCTATTAACTGTTTTATTGTTACATTTCAATCCCCTATTGCTATAAGTGCGTAGGGCCGCGAACAATTGCTTCGCGATATATTTTTGGTAATGACGTTATATATCCTTGTTAAGATTTCCGTATAGTTGGAATTAGGGGAAATGTGAGAATTTTGGATGTAATGAAGGCTTTCACACGCGCCTAGCTCAGACGAAAATTATTATTGCCTATTTGGCGATTGTGTACTTTCAATATCGTTTCCATTTCCCAACCAATCATTAATCATTAAGCACAACAACAGTAAATCAGGAGAAAGAGAATTAAACATACATAAAAAAATAAAATTATCTTCATCATCGTTTGTTTTAATAAAATTTTAGAGAACTAAACGAATTGAAACATAAAAATGTAGGTACAGACGAACAGTAAGAATTTTATAAACTTCTTTGCGTGCACTGTCGGTAATCAATACCAAATTTACTGAAACATTAATATTAAAACACAAAGAGTACCTACTTACTTACTAATCTTTTCGTAAAAAAAACTATTGATCATACGTATTATTTGTTGAAAACAAGAATCGAAAACACTAAGATAAGCCTTGCATTCTCATTTACCCCATATGTTTTGTAAGAATGAAGTTCATTCACTTTCTCTCCCCTATTGAATAATTCATATATCGATCTACCTCAGTCTGACTGACCTTTCTCTTTCCTCATATTAAGTAGTTTCCAGGTTTTCATCAGCAAGGTCGGTGGAGATTAAACTCAAAATTGTTTTAAATAAATCTAAATACGGAAAAAAATATATTGAGCTTGCTCGTTTTTATCTGGGTTTCCATTAGCCAATATTAAAGGGGTGGAAACGGATCAGTCCACGAATAACGATCTCGTGTGGTGGTGGCGCGCGCCTTTATCCAGGTGACGTTTCGGGACGCGCGCTTGTAGAATAGATGACGTGGGCAAGCGCGCGACGCACTCCTTCACCTGCACCGTGTCCTTGGAACTTCGGTGCATCGCCCATCTGCCTTGCAAATGAGCTGCTTATTTATGGGATTTATGAACTTCAAAGTTTATTCCCTACAACTTTACTATTTCGTGTGCTTTTTCAACTCTTTTTTTTTAATTTCTTCATTTTCTACACGAAGTGTCTGTATCTTATTAATAGTTTAAATCAAATTATCACAAAGCAATTACAGTACAACAATTATCACAGTGGATGAAGAAGTTTCTTAAAACATCCATCCATATTGGATACGTCGAGGAACGTTATACTATTAACTAGAGATATAAAATCGAAGCATGTGTAGGAAAACTGTGGGTATCGTAAGTGTTGGAATAATTTTCATTCAAATATATTTTTCTTTTACAATTGAAAAACAATGGAATTTCATTAGCCTAAAAATATGACAAAATCCTCTTCTGGTCTTTTTACAAATGTTTGCTGTTTTCCTTAGAGTAAGTAACCAGTGTTCAAATAAAAAAAAACTGGGTTGGGCAGGCCGTGGAATTTATTTTTACGATGTAAAAGTACAGTCAAATATTACGCGGTAGCGTGATAGAAACACAACCTAAAAATTGACAGAAGTGACTTTGTTAAAAAAATCACCGAATCTCAAAAAAATTCCACGATCTATACCCAGCTCAGTTTTTATTTAGCCACCCGTTATACCTTTTCAATTTTTAAAATATTTAATATTTTTAATTTCTAGCATTCCTACTTTTTTTGGTAATTTATTATTTCTTTCAATTACTTGAGCAGTATGGTATGGTTAAATAATAATAATAATAAAATTGATGGTATTCTTTACTAATATAATTATTTAAAATGCCCAGATAGTGGAGCACGTCTAGACTCTTGCTAATTGAAGGAAAAGATCGAAACAAAACTTTTAAGGTTCTTTTAGGGCAACGTTTCGTTATCATAGTGGAAGCTTTATCTATTCCTGATCTGGCCTGATGAAGCTTCTACCGTAGTGGAAACGTTGCCCTAACAGGACCAGAGAGTTTTGTTTCGATTCTTTCCTTCAATTAATAATGGTCCAGACGTGCTCCATTATCTGGACATTTTAAAAAATAATAATAATAATAATAACAATAATAATAATAAGATTAATAATAATAATAATAATAATCAATGTAAAGATCTATCAAAATTCAAAATAGCGGATTCAATTTTCAAGTATTTGATGTAATGTCGTTTCTTGTGGAGTCAATAATTTTTAATCTATTTTAATGAAACATGTACTTCAATTGAAATCAAAAACATAAAAAAACTAACGTCGTCCGAATGCTATAAAAATTTGCAGTAATGGTCTCTAAGCTCTCCTAAATACAAATTAAATGTCAAATTTAGAGTTTATTTATTTTGAAGCAATGATAAATCAATATCTAAATAAGCAACCTTGACAATTACTGATAACAAACGAAGGGCTATACAAATTTCTACTAACACACATGTATCTTGTTTTACATAAGATACTACAATTTCAAAATATTCTACTTTTTTCTATACTTTGAAATTTGCATATTTTTTTTAAGATGGGCATCATAAATACAAAACTATTGCTCCATTTACTACATTTGTATTTCATACAATCCAATGATGAACTTAGTTAGGTGAAGCACTTTGTACAACATGAACATATATTTTTTCTAATTTTGTAAACGAAGTAATTGGCCAACCACAAAGTTTTATTATTTTTTCTTTAAACTACAGTAAACTTAGACTTTTACTTACTACTTTTTGATGCTAAAGTATCCATCGCTTGCTATTAACGGCGGAACTAAAATTACTTTTCTGCCGCTCTAAGCGGACGCAAAACTTAGTTGCTAAGCGAAAAATAATTTTTGATTTAAACAATATTCTTTCCAATAAATTTACAACAACGACGTTTAAAAAAAAATAGCATGTGTTATTCGAAGGAAAAGCAAACTTTATGACTGCTCGTCATTGTCATTAAAAGTAAGGACTTGCTAATTACCCACATCAGGTGATACATATTTTCAAATAATGAGGAACGTAAACAAATAGCGTCAGCACTTCGTCAAAAACAATTAACAAATGCTGACCATTAGGAAACCTATTTCCAGCGACCTTGCTGACTCAACAACGACCTACTAAATGCAATAAATAGAGTAGGATTGTCAACAGAAAGAGAGTACGGAGTACAGCACAACATCAAGTACCGACTAACAATGTAATATGCAAATACATGTTTCTTATCGCGTTTAACAAACAGTTCGTTCATGAAGATGTTATTTCGGGGTCAACTGTCATTTCCGAAGATGCCCCTCTTCAAACAAAAATATACCTACCCGATCATTTTTTTTTTTGAAAGCCTAAGATAGTTCTAAAAAAGGTCTGTGTCGTTTTCGGTGGGCCACCCTGTATATTATTTATAGATTTTACAGTTTGTATACCTACGTCTTTTACGACCAAATTCAGAGAACTTGCTGATTCTCCACTCACACTCATATTCTACTTATTTTACCATAACCTACCTGAACGGTATTCAGAAACAAATAAAGTTCAGTAAGAGTTAAAAAGTTCCTAACTAATGAGTAGAAGGTTAAGAAGATTTGAGTCAAGTTTGGTCCTCCTTCAAATGCTCCTATCCAAAGTGAGTGAGATTAGCTAAATTATATTTTGATGTTTTAGTTGTTTAGTACCTATAATTTTTAGGTTAGGATAAGGTGAATCCTCAATAACTTAAGCCGAGTATGAGTGTGAATGAAGTTCAAATTCAATTTTAAGTTTTGAGTTAAAAGTTCTTAGGTATTCTTTTCCCCAAATTTAAATAAATATTAAATATTTTAAGCAAATAGTGGAACGGATGAGTTCTTAATTGTCGTTATGTAACAAGTGCTTAGATTATTTTATATTTTGTAGGATTTATGTTCACACTAAAATTCAAATTTTAAAATTTAGAATTATGTTAATATGTAAAAGTGAAAATCTTGCGTTGTTTAAAATTAGTCGGTTTTTTTTCATCTTTACAATATAACTATGTTAAATCTTAATAATTGCAAAATACTTGAGATGTGCATATCCCGATAAAATTTGATAATATTCAGGGTTTCACACGGGAGCGGTTCGTTAGAAGTTTACGTGGATAGGAAAAACTTAGAATTCTGAATTTTTGGACTTAAGGGTTTTTCCAGATGCTCTTTCATTTTAAATTATTTTCAAGGTCACGTCACTTCCGGTTATACCAGAAGTCGGCATTAACTTTCTTATTTTAAATACAACACCCTGTACATTATATAATTTTTGAATTTCAGAGAAAGTTTTAAAGTGAGTTCTATTACGTTTTCCTATACCTATTTTCAACCGTTTCATAGATATCTTGATTTTTTTGATAATTTTTAAAGATGTAGGGTTATTTTCAACACCGCGCCTTTTACCTATTTTGGAATAGTGGTAATTGTTTTAGGGGTAAACGGAAGTACTAAAATAATACTTTTGAAATCCACATTGAGAATTGATATATCACATACCGAGTGTCCAAAATTTAATAAACAATTAAATTATTTTCAAACTCGAAAAAGTTTGTTATTTCAAATGTAATCAGATTAATACTTTAACATAAAATTAACATCTACAAAAACTGTCAAAATCAAGGCCTACTAGATATGACTTTTGGAGTTTTATGGAATTTTTTGATAAAAAATATGGATAACCAAGAAAACCGTAAGTAATAGGTATAGGAAATGTTATAGCGAAATGATACATAAATAAATTCTCCATCCGCCCATAAAATAATATACAGGGTGTTACATTTATAATAACGAACTTTTTCGAGTTTGAAAATAATTTAATGGTTTATCAAATTTTGGACACCCGGTATGTGATATATCAATTCTCAATGTGGATTTCCAAAGTATCATTCTAGTGCTTCCGTCTACCCCTAAAGCAATTATCACTATTCAAAAATAGGTATCAGGCGCGGTGTTGAAAATAACCCTACATCTTTAAAAATTATCAAAAAAATCAAGATATCTATGAAACGGTTGAAAATAGGTATAGAAAAACCTGATAGAACTCACCCTAAAACTTTCTCTAAAATCCAAAAATAAAAAAATATACAGGGTGTTATATTTAAAATAAGAAAGTTAATGCCGACTTCTAGTATAACCAGAGTTTTTCTTATCCACGTAAACTTCTAACGAACAGCTCCCGTGAGAAACCCTGTATATATGTATCATTAAAATTCAATATTTTCAGCTAAACGGTAAGTTAAATATTCTATATTGTCACCGTAGGCTTACTAAAAAAATTATAGGAATAAACTATTGAAATTTACTAAATAAGCATCTTGAACAAAAAAATTTTCAACAACTTACTTATTGATCAACGTAATGACAACAATCTCTTAATTGGGTAGCGGGTAACATCTGAGACATGCAAAAAATGACATAGATTTCGAATGTAAACTATAATCACCAAGAGAGTCATGTACACTATATTTTGTGTATAAGTTATATTACTGTATGAAACATTAATATTTCAATATGAAAAGAGAACTCCACCCACAAAAGATATTCCTTTTATTTTTAATCCCAAAAACACTTTTTTGAAAAAAAAATTGCGGAATATTATACTCTTACAAAAACTTTTGTTTTAGAGTAGATGATTTCATTATAATGGGTAGCCAAAACTCAATTTATTTGAATTTAACCAAGTAGGTATATGTATGAGCGAGTTCCAAAAGTACCCGATCTAATCAAACAAACATTTTAGTTACATAGATCTTTCTCTCAGCAATCTTTAATAGCCCTCTTTATTGTGAGAATAGTTCTTTAAAATAACAGACTGTATTCCTTTATTGTTGGCAAATCTTTTACCACCCAGCTATTTCGACAAGATTGAAAAATAGTGTGTCTTCAAAATTTTAATATATGATAGTTGACACCAAACTAAACATTTTGATATAAGTAACCTATGGCCTAAAACACATAATCGTAGTCAAACATAAACTGTAAACAAACAAATGTCATCGTTACAACTGAACAGGCTAACTAGCGTCAAGGTTTGTTGTTGTACTACCTAACTAGCACCTCCAGTCGTCGTCGTGTCTTATGAAAATGAAAGATCATTTGATTCCTTCCCTTGAAATGTAAACATGAATTATGCGTTTCGGCCACAGGATCCTTATATCAAAATGTTTAGTTTAGTGTCAACTAAAATTCATTCAATTTTGACCTGAGATGTTGGAAACATCCTGTATAATGCACGAGAGAACAAATTAAATCGCAATTCATTGATTTTAGCCATCGTTGAACTGGTGCATTTTTGTGAGACAACAGCTGTTTCTTTTTCGGCAAATGCGGACGTTTTTTTTCTGAATTTCTTCACCCAACTGCACAATACTGTTTGGTCTATATGCGATGTACAACACTTTTTGAAATGTCTACCATACCTTTCAGTCGAGGTCATCTAATCATTTTGTGCATTGTATTAACCATTCCTGGCGTGGTCACCTCCCCCTAAATGAAATCTATCTCCGCTTCATATTTGTTAGACTTAGGCTTTTAAAATAAAAGTTTGTATTATGTAAGATGACTAATAATGGCTGGCAAACAAATACTAAACGTGGTGTACAACACAATAAACGCCCAGGAGGGTACCTTTCGAACGCCGATTAATTAAAACATATGACCTTACAGCGATTTTATTAGGTTTAAAACGTTGGTCTAAATCTACGTGTTTTCCAAGTAATCAATTCCATTTGTTTCCAAAAACCGATTCACAGAGTTGCATGTACAGTAATCAAATCTTAGAATCGATTATGTTTGTTATGGACATCAATTTTCGCGGTACGGTTATGGCAAACGGATTTATATCGTTTACCAACATACGCTGCTGTGTGTTTGTTATGCTGTGCAGCACAATTCAACCACTAACTACAACTAATTCAATACTACCAATTTATAGAAAGTTACTATTGGCTACATTCAACAAGAGCAATAAATAAATAATGACACTGTTCATTCAAATAATAAACATAACAGTAGCAAGGGAAGTGAAGATGAAAATGTAATTTTTTTATTAAACCAATCTGGACTAATTCCAGTTGTTGCTCCTTTCTTGTCGTCATTGATAATTTGTGTTTCCGAACAAAATAAACTTTGTTCAATCGAAAAAATTCCGTTATTACAAAAACATGTAAAAAGTAAAACCAATAGTGACCCAACATACTAGTGGTGCAAACTTCTGACATTGGAGGGTAACTTAGTTAATAAAAAATATATAACTTTTAGTACAGTGCACATTTTAAAAATATTTTCAATTATACGGGGTGTTACAAAGAACCGTAACGTATAAGGTACCTATACAACAATCCGAAATTTTCATAGCAATAGTAGATCATATCAAATTTTTTCTATAGTAAAATCCTATGTTGCGTCTTGCCAGAGACACACGGTATAATGTTAATAATACGATCTATTTAGTTTTTATTATTTCTTACTACGTATAAAATTTCCAAAACCATCATAATTTTATTAATACAATAAATACAAAAATTCAATGATTAGTATTAAATGTCCTTGTTTTGGGAAGTGTTTGATTTGTTGTATTTATATTTTGGTATCGACTTATAGAAATCTTTAAATAGCAATAATAAAAACGTAATTTTTTATATCAACATTGAGCTCAATAAAAAATGTGTTTCAAATACTTTTACGTAAACTTTTATAAAACTGAAGATGTCAAAAATTGTTTTGCTGCATCTCCTCCTTCAGCAACTGCAGAAACTAAGATAGATATTGACGTTGAATAAAAATTATTTTATGGAAGTTTTAATGGCCTGATTTGGGCGCGGGCGATATAAAGTGTCCAGGATAAGAATGCCCACTATAGGGATCTCGGAAACGGTTAAATAAAGCAAAAGTTGCGCATTTGAGGGTATGTATTTATGATCATTGTAAAACTCGAGAATCTTTTTTAGTTTTTGAGATAATTGAAAAAATTGAAATTTCTGATTTTCGTTTTTATTTTTTCCTGACAAGGAGAATAGACTAGAAGAAACATGAAACAGAAATCAAAAATGTTAATTTCGAATTCACTTTATGGATGCTTTAAGTATTTTGATCAATTTTTTTAGAGCGCAAAAAATCTCAAAATAAGGGTTTTTCTGAAATAAATAAATTCAATTTGGATCAGTAAAATATAGAAAGGGATAAGTTTTTTGAATGATTTTGTGGTTTATTTTACATATTGTTACTAAAAATTAATTATTTGGGATAGTTTGTTGCAATTTCTTTTAAATGTTATTTTACTTGCCTATATCATTTTTGACCAACTACCGAATTAAAATTTGACTGCATTTTTCTGCAAGGCTAGAAGATTTTTAAATTTATTTGTCTTTTGAGAAAAAAATCAAAAAAAAAAAAATCTTGGGATGCACCCTATCAAATCAGGAGGCTGGTAAATGATTAAATTTAATCAGGTTACAAAATTTTTCAGTTACTCTTGTAAAACATTTAATTAAATTTTAATACAGTCACACAATACTATTTACTTAATTTAAAAAAACCAGAAATTAGAAGAAAATTATGTTCAGATAAAAAAACCTTCAAAATCAACTTTTGAATCCGAATTTAAGAATAAAGTGAAATTAATATATTATTTTAGAAAAGTAGAACTAAACTCAAAATAGTAACATTCTGAAAAAATATGTACATGCGGGTATTAAACAGAGTTTTGGCATTATGCTACCAATCTTTTTAATTAGGTACTATCGTGAATTTACAGATTTTATTGATGGAACTAAGGAATTTTTGTATATTTTAATGTCAACTAAAGAACAGAAATTAAAGTTACCGTAGTATCATTAATACCATTTTGTACTAACAAACATATGGTTTCTTACCGTACAGGGAAGCGTTCCTATTATTGACTATCAAGTGGCTACAACTTCTAACTTGTAATCAAAAGGTACCTTAGACACAAAAGTAATTTATAGAATTCAAACAAAATTGTATTTTTTGTTGATTCCATCAATACTTCATTATGATGTTCACAAATATAGTCTCCATATAGAGTAGTACATACAGTGCATAACCATTATACGACCTCGTTTAATTTTCCTGATTCAAGAGATAATCGTAAGAAAATTGCTTAAGGGAAATGCCTGATTATTCGTCTAAGGACAGATAGAGAAACTTAACTACTCAGATTAGTACAATAGCATTGTAAGACCCTAATAAAGGTCCTACGTTTAGAACCTGAAAACGGCAATTGCGGATAATAAACCGTAGAAAGCCTATCATTATTAGATCATTAGTTTCTTTACTATTAAATGTATGTTGCAGCCGTTTACAGAAAATATCTCTATTTAACTGTTGTAAAAAAAATTCTTTCCTAAAAACGTATCATCCTTAAATTAAAGCAGCTAAATAAAACATATGGTGTGGATAATTTTAAATTTACATAAAACTAAAAGCAAAAGCTTTAGGTTCTGGCATTCCGAAGACTTGTATACGTTCAGAACAACCCCTGTCCGGTCCGAGGCCGCAGACCGCGGGTGTTTAGCATTCAGAGGCCGTCTTCACCTTGTATTGATTGCCGCAGCCCCAGTACAGTCTGTACCATTTTGCTGCTGTCGATTCTAACGCTATACTCTACTAAAATCAAAACACTCCTTTACTACAACACTATTAAACAAAAAATTAACATTGACTCTAATTGAAAAAATAAAAAATTAAGGATTATAAATTATTTAAATGAACTCCAGCGTTTGATGTTAGTATAGTAATGTCCTATTAAAAATAATGAGTAACCTTATATGAATTCCTTTCTAAGTCAGATAAAATCGGTACCCCATACAGCAATTGGATATTTAAATTTCGCATAGTTAAATTTTTTTAAACGCAAAAGTGACAGCTGTCACCCACAATATCAAGGTTTGAAGTCAAATTTTCCGTCCCTCAATTTATAATTCCCCAACGAAACCCTAAGGGTTAGTCTTTTCACTCCCTTTGTCGTAGCTTCGCGGTTTTATTGAGATATGAAGACCGATTGTGTAATTGTAGTTTTTAACAAAAATATAACGATCCTTGTATATGAAAAAGCAAAATTGCAATTTCAAACGAGCCTTTCGTACGCGACATTGTCGACAGAAACTATTTCCTTTGATAAAATCATTAATTTTCTAATGCTCATTGAGTTTTGAACATTTTGATGACATGTCCACATCAATTATGATTACAATAGCTTAATGATAGTAATAGAGAACGAACGACGAGGGTTCTTATTGGATGTTTCACGTCGAATTTGGTGGCTGTGCGTGCAGCTCTTGTCATGGAAATGATGCCCCCAAGCCACCAGTTCACTTAAGTACGTATTGTCAACCCCTGCATTTTTATAAAACAACATTGCTTGCCTGCATTTGTAAAATTTGACATTCTTTGAGCTTTCGGCACTCTTTCAAATTTTAATATTGGGGATACGAAGGTTGTTGTAAATCTTCGAAATGTGCAATAACTTGGCAGATAGCTTAAATTAAAGAACTTTAAGCGAGTTTAAGCTTTCAACATTCACATTTATTCTATTATTGACAGGCGGTGCAATATGCAGAAATTGCATTAAACGCTTAACTACCCTTTCAAATTAAGAGCATCTCTATGTTTTATATCCAAACTCGAATTTATGTGATTAATTTAACTTCTCTTAACTCATTGAATTTGAATTCCCATACCTTCACAAATAATAGTTTGAAATAAAAAAATTGGGGTTTAACATACACGCATTACTAAAATTGTGCAATAATTTTCTATCAATTATTTTTAAAAAATAAATGTTGAACTTGAGCAGGCCGCATAATTTCCCAACTTTTAACCTATCCATCGTAGCTTAAAAATTTTCAATTTTTCTTTTAAGGTTTCTTGTAAGGGTTGTACAGACAGACCCTAAAATATTTGACAAAGCTATAGAATTGCAAATAATACCGATGTGTAAAATATTTTGCTACGATCAAATCATAAGATACGATCTTACGATATTACGATTTGTAAGTACAGAATTGCAGTAGTAAACCTGGCCAAAAAGTGTTACTTAAGAAGAATAACTTATTGAATGGACTCAAAGAAATGGAATTCTAAACGGCAGCGTCGAATCTGTAACAAAAGGTTCGCTGATGATGATAGTGTAGATGTTAAAACACGTGTTTGAGTATAGTTTTTTGGCGCAGTTTTTTGGTGTTTTCCCGTTTGTATTAATCATTGTGGTTTAATTTAAAAAAAAAAAATTTTTATGATGTATAAATTTTTATTTTGACAACAGTTTTGTTATATTTTGTATTTCTAAGACATAGATATTCTAAAATACAGTTGTATAGTGCGAGTCTAGTTTTTAATTTAGCAAAGCCTAGTTTCATTTAGAAACTACGTTTATAAACTTGCTTTGTATATATGTTAACGGCCAAACCCGAATTCAGGCCAAACTAGTTTGTCCTAGGCCAAACCGGTTTATCCTACGCGTATCAGGATATACTAGTTTAGCCCAGGACAATCTAGTTTGGCCTAAATACTTTAGGCTTAACTAGTTTGGTCTAGGCCGAACTGTTTAAATCGTTGCAAGTGACAAAATAAACACGTTCGAACCTGTTAATGCCCTTCCGCGCCCCTTTCTAGCAATGCTTTCGTTGTCTATTCACTCATTGCGTGCATTCGTGTTGTGACTTGTGTACGTGCAATCTGTGAAGCCATATTAATTTGATTGTTTAAGGTAGTTTAAAAGTTTACTGTGGTTTTTATATTGTTATTATGGATGAGCCATCGTGTAGTGTTCAAGTTGATCAGTTAGAATGGAGAGAGCGGTTTTTAAAAGAACTTGTGCAAAATGAAAGTATAAAATCTTTTCATTTTAATGTTTTAACAAAGGATAAATACTTAGAGCTTATCCTACAAGTGGAAGAGGCTGAAAAAGCTCAAATCAAGACACCACTTCATCACAGGCGATTGAAAAGGTTTTCGATTTTAAACATTGGTTCTGTTAAAAACTTGTAGCCCGTAGTGAAGATAACATAAAGTACTATATTCCTGCTGAGGAATTGTATGATGTTATTGATGCAGCTCACAGAGCTGTCGGACACGGCGGACGTGACAGATTATTGGCTGAGACATCTTTAAAATATGCTAATGTCACAAAACAGATGATTAACTTGTATTTATCTATGTGTGTAACATGTCAAGAAAAGAAGACGAAAAAAGAAAGGTTTAGTTTCTAAGCCAATTTTACATTCCCAAATGAACAGTAGGTGCCAAGTGGATCTCATTGATTTTCAGACTCAACCTGATGGAAAGTTTAAATTTATCATGGTCTACCAAGACCACTTGACCAAGTTTGTTTTGCTCCGTGCTTTGGAATCTAAACGAGCTGAAGAAGTAGCGTACCAATTGAATGACATATTTTTGACGATAGGTGCCCCATGTATTTTGCAGTCAGACAATGGAAGAGAATTCGTCAATCGTATTATATGTGAAATGACGAGTCTTTGGCCAGAACTAAAGCTAGTGCATGGAAAACCACGCCACAGCCAAAGTCAGGGATCCGTTGAGAGAGCCAACCAAGACGTCGAGAACATGATTAGTTGTTGGTTAAAAGATAATCAAACGACTAAATGGTCAGAAGGCTTGAGGTATGTACAATTCATGAAAAACAGGGCCTATCATTCGGGCATAAAACAATCGCCTTACAAAGCTATGTTTGGAGTTGAACCCAGAGTTGGTCTTTCAACGACATCACTACTACAAGAAATATTAAAGGACATTCAAGATGAAGATGACCTTCAAAAACTTATTAAAATTGACTTAACCCATGGGCAGACAGACAATCACAATGATTTAGGAGATGACACTGATAGTAATGATGCCAGCACTTCTAAAATTGGTAATGATATCCAAAAGGCAAGACAAACAGCTGCTGAAAACCTTCAGAAACAGGCTAAAAGAATGAAATCTGCTTCTGACAAATCGCATCCGCCAGCTAAAGTGGGCGATAATGTGACTGTGTCAATTCCTGATGTAGAAAGAAGGAAAAAATTTTTTAAAGAAAAAAAGGGTAAAATGGATAAGCATGGAATATTGCAGGCACTCTATAGCAGGTTAGTTAAACAATTTAATATAAAAGAACCGCTGTTTTGTTTGGTCTTAAAAGCATTATTATGTTATGTAATTTGGTTAAAATAGAATATTTGTTTATTACAGAACTGAATTCGACCTTTGTACTCAAAAATTTCTTTAAGAAAGTGATGTCAATAAGGATGTTCAAATCTCACTAAGGACTGCAGCTACCAAACATTCAGTTGGAACAGGACAAGGTTTTATGAGGTGCACCTGTGCCAAAAACTGTGCTACAAATGGGTGCCAGTGTAAAAAGAAAATGATTTTGTGTAATTCGAAATGTCACCGTAGTACACCATGTAAAAATAAATAAAAGATTACATTTTTTTTGTATGTTACACTAAGAAGGGCAAATAAGTTCATTTTTAATTTTATTTTGACTCTAAACATTGTTTTCACTATTTCATTTGAATTTTCGTAAATATTTTCGAAATATTTAACCTTTAAAACTGAGAAGTACTGATTAGTTTATTTTTATTTTATAGTTTTGTACAAGTGTTGTGTCACTTCTAATTAATAGGTACTGCATTTTATAATTAAGTAGATTATGTTTGAATAAATAATGTTCATCTCATTGATTGCTTTTTAATTTTTAACCATTAAAATTTATTTTAATAATAATTCGGCCTAGGCCAAACTAGTTAAGCCTAAAGTATTTAGGCCAAACTAGATTGTCCTGGGCTAAACTAGTATATCCTGATACACGTAGGATAAACCGGTTTGGCCTAGGACAAACTAGTTTGGCCTGAATTCAGGTTTGGCCGTTAACATATACCACTCCAATCTAACTGTAGATGAACTAACTACAGTTTACTAGTAATATATACCTAAATTTGGTACTAAAATGTATAATACATTTGGTATTATATACGTATTTATTTGAGAAAACTATTGCAAATTATGTTATTATGGCTATGAAAACGTTAATATAAACATAACTCCACATCGCCCTTAAAAGCGAAAACAAAATTACGTTTCAGAAAAAATAGTTCAAACAAAAGCTATAGACAATAGAATGTTCAACAACATTTCTCCCTCAACTTTTTTTTGTAAAATTGATATTGGTGGAG